>CM044957.1:26551757-27151757 GCA_024516035.1 Bactericera cockerelli | reverse complement strand
AAGAATTGCTATTGTATAAAATGCCCTGTCACCTCTATTTCTTGTAAAGCTATATATGTCATGTTTTGAACCACAATAATGTTGAACATAGAGAATAGAACTCCATGAAGTGATGGTCATCAGTCAGAATTTTAAGTTTTATTTTATTGAATATCTTTTTATGTGTGGGTGCGATGTGTGTAGGTCTGTGTGTGTGTGTTTGCGTTTGTATGTGGTGGTGGGTGTGTGTGTGTGTGTGTGTTGTATATGGGTGTAATTTGTGTGGGATTGTGAGGTTTGGGTGTGTGGTGTTTGGTGTGTCTGTTTGTGTGTGTGTGTGTGTGTGTGGGGGGGGGGGGGGGGTTGTACATGGGTGTAATTTGTGTGGGATTGTGAGGTTTGGGTGTGTGGTGTTTGGTGTGTGTGTGGGGGGGGGGGGGTCTATAAAAATGTGTCATTATTTTCTTGTAAATTTAATATCTGGTCTAATCATACATACCTATGTTCTTCTGCACAGGTATCAAAGGCACAAGAAATGAAGAATGAGAACAAATCCAATGGTGCCAGTCCCAGTGACATGGAAGATGGAAATGAATCAGGCAATGAGTCAGAAAGATCAGCAAGCAATTCCACAGATGAGTCAGACTCTGATGATAGCTCAGAGATGGATTATGAAGAAAATGAGAGGAAGAGAAAAATGTGTCTTGAGCACATTTTGTTTCTGGAGAAAAAGTTTCTTGGTTTGTAATTTTCTGAAATGACAGTTTCAATTATAAACCCATTAAATAGCCAAGAACCCGTTTCAATTTAACATATTATCAGTAAATAATCTTTTGAAATACTTGGTTTTATTGTTTTCCTAACTTGTACTCTATCACTATTCTGTTATACAGGCTGTAAATAAATGCATGGAGCATGTCCTTAGTTATAATTTAGTTAGGGTTCATTCCCTTTAATAAATTTAAAAAATATACGCCAATTATGGACTTGACTTCAATATTTGAATGCTGGCCTTAAAAAACGATACATGTTAAAAAAAAAATTGAAACTATTTTTTTTTTTTTTTTTTGTTTTTTACAAATTAACGGGGTTTACCCATGTTTACTGTTAGTGTATACAAATTTTACAGGATGTCCCATGTCTAGATGCAAATATTTTAAAAGTAGGTTTGGCGCACCTTAGACTACTATTCACAAAAGGAAAAAAATTGATTTTTTGAATTTTTGAGAGAAAAAAAATTGATATTAACTGAATATGTCTCTGGTTTTTTAATATTTTTCGATGCAACCAACTGTTTTTTTAAGTGAAATATGCATGACTATCCATGGCATGAAGTCTAAATTTATCTACTGACCATGATTTCCTAAAAAATGTGCATCAATCCAGTTGACCTCTTGAAGTGTAGGAAGAACAGGGAAAATGCCCCACTGCAACTTTAGTTTATATGATAATCCATGGAGCAATGAACCTACCCTTGAAATATACCTGTATCTAGTCGTGGGATACCATGTATACATAACTGTCCTTATTTAGATTCCAAAACTCTGCTTGACCAATTTTCATATATTAAAAATTACTACGTACATGTCAACAGCTAAAAAAGAAAATATGTATATGTACTATCTAAAATGCAGCACTTTGTTTCCATTATGTTTTTTGTTCATGGCTAGGGTCCTTTATTGAATTTTTAAAAATCCTTTCTTAGTAAAATACCAAAAGGAGACTTTGTGCCAAATTTAAAGTGATTTTCAGCCTCATTTATTCGAGTATATGACCACATAATAATGAGACTGAGGGTTCTGTGGTAGACAATGCTTTAAGCATTAACCTCACCTGGTGGTTACCTTCCACTAAAGAGTATTATTATTACTATCAGTGTAAATCAATTTTATATAATGAGAATACATCCTTGAAAGTAAAACCAATAATAGCTGATATTCTTTAATCAAAATTATTTCAATATTTTGTCCAATAGGTCTAAGAGAGCAGCTATATCGAGAACGCATTGTAGAAGTGGAGTCTAAACTAAACGAAGTAGAACTGGGCCAAGCCAAAGAATATCTGTTGCCTCTTCAAAAATTACAAGATAACATGAGGATACGTACAGAAGTGGCAGCAATCTTACGGCAGTACAAGCTGAACAATGTGCAGAACCAGTACAATGCAGAGGAACAAGCAGCAAGACAGGTGAGCTATGTATAATGTATATTATCAATGTTACATCTAATACTAATCCATTCACAACAATCAACCTTTTTCTTTAAGCACTCTTAGAAAATTGCAAAATTTCTAGGAAGTTCTAGTTATTCCTAGGAAGTTCTAATTTTAATGAGATAGACGTTTCGGGTGAGAGTCGAAGGTTCCGCCGTAAAATGCTTCTACAGCCGAAACGGTAACGAGTTCGACTGACCCTTTAACAACTTCCGTCTACAAGGTCAGAGCCTAGCGCTTTCTGACATTAGTCATCAGGAGCATGGCTGAGTAGTGTAGTGATTCCCACCTAGAGTCGAGCTAGGCTAAGATTTTGATGAAAATGGCTTATCGCGATGAAAGATTTTATTTTTGTCCAATCGAGTTTCAAATTTTCAAGAAATGTTCAGACATGTGAACTCGGACGTGAGATCTAATCAGTTTGATCAACTAGTTACATGTATTTTAAATGTTTGTTTAAAAAAAAAAAAAATCTGAAAATTTCTGATTACACTACAATATAAAAAAAATCTCATTTGTAATGGAAAGGTGAGTGATGTTCACATCAGTTTATTATTTATTAATGTTGGTTTTTCATTTCCAGAACTTGGAGAATGATAAATCTCTCCTATATGACCAAATGAAGGAGGAACTAGACGAGAAAATCCGCCGACTAGAAGAAGATAGGAACAGCGTTGACATTAATGCTGACCTGTGGTTCTCGAACGCCGGTCCCCTGACAGGAAAGCGAGGACCCAAGGGATTCAACCACATGAAATCACGACGTAAAGCAGTCACAGTAGCAGGGCCCTATATTGTGTATATGCTGAGGGATGAAGAGATCATTGAGGATTGGACCATCATTAAAAAGGCTATGAGTCAGAGGAAGTGTGACCTGACCTACTAAGTTGTGATTTCAATACAGTCGAACCTGGATATAAGAAAACCAAAGAGACAGAACAAAAGTTCTATTATAAATAGAAACTTCTACAATAGTCTGTTTCCTACAATACAGGGTGTCCCGGGAACAGTTGGAATTACTTTAAGGGTAGGTCCAGTAACTCATGTACTATTAATACATATAAGTCCAAGTTGGACTCACAGGGTTTTAATTTTTTTGTTTTTCCATAAGTCAAGATTATTGTACATTATTGAAGAAATCATATTTCTTTTCAAATACAGTTTGTTGCATCCAAAAATATGAAAAAAGAAAAGAGGAACTCCATCAAAAGTTCATCAAGTTTCAGAAAAAAAATCTCATTTTTCCTTCATTGAATTGTGAGGTAAACTTACTTACCTATTTTAATTTTATGAATGTATCACCATTCGCCACTGTGATACATATTAATAAAGGTTGGTGGGTGGGTGATTGCAGAAATTATGTGATGAATAAAAACCCTCCTCAATTATTCCTTTCCTGTATTTCCAGGTGAGATTAATAGCTGCTAATGCGAACCTTAAGTCTATGCTATCTCTAATTTATTACTAGCGGGTTACACCTCCCATTACACAACATACACATACACTACACATACAACCCCCTCACACACACACCACCAATTGTCATTTAGGTTTTTTTTTTTTTTTAAAAACGTGAATATTTTTTGTCGCAATCTATTTTCTGTCCTTACCCGGCTTAGCTCACGAATGGCTCATCAGAATTTCGTGATCGTTATGTCAAATGAAAGCTCAAACCCTTACCTAAAACTTTCTCGTTTTGAGTTGATAGTCGTCGCCACAAAATTTGAGAAAATATGTAAGGATGTATTATGATTCTAATTAAAAAGTTAATTATACAACTTCACCTGTAATCAAATGCATTGGACGTCATTTTACACCTAAATAATCAATCATAATCCAGGATCCTTAATGAAAAATTGTAAGAACTTATCACAATTTGCATTTTTTTTTTTTTTTTCCATTTTTTTGCAACCTGATTTTTGGTACAGTTAATCTACTTCCCCAAAGGGATTTATAGACCAAATTTGATCAAAATCTACAGGAACCATTTTTGCCCAGATGTTTGTGCGGGGTCCTTTAAAAAACTTCCCAGCTAGGTGGTTGGTCAACACGAGTGAACTGACAGGTGTCCCTTACAATGAGATAATCTCTTATTGAGAATTTATTTAGAACACTGGGTCCTTGTATTAAGTTCCCCGCGGTGCTATTTTAGCGTCTTTGGGAAAAAGTTGTTATTATGTTGTCCATTCTCTACTGTTATGCTATTTTAGGCGATTTTATGGAAATCTGATTTTCTCTATTATAAATAAGTATCCAGATTCGACTGTACTATAATACATACATTTTGAATGTTTATATAAATTATATTATAATGTATATATTTAATTGTACAATAATTGTGTACATACAGTATTGAAACTTGTATTTGAATCTCATTTTCAATCTTATTCCTTTTTCTTACGTGGATATTATACCTAATTAATTTTATACAGTTTTATTGTAATACATTGGCAGAAATGAGTCAGAAAATTTGCTAATTGTCAGGCAAATCAGATTTTTTGCAATACCCTCGGTGAACTAGGATCAGTTGGAGCAATAATTAACTTTAGTAATGATATTTTTCAAGGCTTTTTTCTCTGTTTATAAGATAATACTTCTTCAAACTCACTAGCAGGAGGAAAAGGTACACCAGATGGCACAAAACGTTTGCAGTGTGTTTGTTGTATGCTTGCTGGTGCGTGTTTCATTAAAAACACAAGCTTTCTGGACGGCTTGCGAAATCAAGCCAAAAGCTTGAAGTACGTTCGCTGCACACGTGAAATGAATCAAACATTTGGTTGGGTGAACGTTTGCAGAAAAGCTTGTTTGAAGTCTATGTTGATAATTGATTTGCTTTGCAAGGATAAATTCAAGTCTATGTTTTCATATTCGAATAACTATTTATCTTATATTATAAAATGATTCGTTTGTGTGATCAAGTTTGTCCTCGTAAATCTCAAGAACCACAAGTCGGATTGAGCTGAAATTTTGCATGGTTACCAATGACAGGCTCATTGTTGTGTGTGTGTGTGAACAAGTTATCTCAAGCGTGTTCTTTTCACGCTTACTCGTGCGTGTTTCATTAAAAAATACAAGCTTACTGAAAGGCTTGCGAATGCAAATGGAAAACGTGAAGTACGTTCCCTGCACACGTGAAATTAATCAAACATTTTGTTGGATGACCGTTTGCAGAAAGGCTTGCTGTACACGTACAATTCAAGGCAAATGTACGCGTACATATTGATTCACTGGTATGCGTATCGAAAGTAACATTTCACGCTTTCTGCAGACTTCCTTAGCAAATTAAAAAACAAGTGCAGTCAGCCGGCTGTAGCCGTCCAATGCTCGCTTTGGTTAAGCAACGTCCAGCGTGGTGAGGACATGTATTGGTGACCGCTTTAGTTTAAAATCCACCCCTGGTAAATACTTCCTCGTGATTGATTCACATTGTATACTAAATCACTTGTACCTCCAAACCAATTTTCCGCTTAGCCAATTTTCTTCAAATTTGTGTTATATGATAAAATACCGTTTTTCCTACATTCTATATTCTACAAAAAAAAAAAAATTCGGTATCGGCAAGTCGTAGACCTCATTTTTGCACTATTTTGTTCAAACTTTTGGGTTTTCTTAAATATCTCAGAGCTAAATCATAATTAATCAAAAAATAATCATTAATGAACTATGTAAAATGCTAATACGCATAGACAAAGAGAATTTCATCAAAATCGGTTGTACCGTTCACGAGATATAAGCTTAGGTATATTTAAAAAAAAAATAGTGGTCAGGCGCATGGCTTCTATCATTGAGAACCGCTAGTGTGAAATTGATGAATTTGGGACTATCTACAGAATATCTTCTATATGTGTACAAAATTTCATTGATATCCGTTAAGTAGTTTCTCAATTTGTGCGTTACAAGGAATGTATTTAACAGACTTACACTAAACCTAATTTTCTCAGGAGGCTATGAAACGTCAGATATATGAAAAAAATTGAAATCGGAACAATTTTTTTTTTTTTTTTTAAACGAACATAATACTTCCGATTTCTAATATTAGAAATTTCTCGGAAGTAAAGTACTATGATAACTTAAAGTTTATGCCGTAACTTTCAGAATATTTTTTTTCTTTTGTATGACTTCAATAGTACAGTCATAAACAGGGGATTTGTGTTACCCTGCATTCGCTGAAAACTCACAAACCACCCTCTCAAAGAAACCTCACCCAGCCTGAGTGATTTAATAAACTGGTTTGTTCACAGAAATACTTATACGGCTCATCCTAAACAACCCACCCCCATACTGCTCCACCCAATTCCATTTTCCGACTAGAACTGATGTTACAACTGGGGGACTTCCACTGCTTCATGTTATTGTTTTGGACTTGAAAAGGCTGGTACATTATCAGTTTAACGTCCCCAGCGAGACGATGAACTATTCATAGGTACCTATATGTAATCATATGAACAATAAATATATCTTATCTTGTAAAATCTTCTATAAAACTGTGCTTGTGTCATATAAAACTAGGCATTCCGAAATTAATATCTCAAGTTTACGAATTTATAACTTTTTTACACTACATTGAACAAAATCCGGGCCTGTTCCTATTTTGGACTTATCAACAGACTGAACAAAAATTATACCTACTCGAAAACGAATAATTTTTAGCATTTAAAAAAAAAAGTTGACTCTTGAAACCTCCCCTGGTAAAGCTAATGGTATATAAAAGAGGCTTGAAATTCCATTATTTCAAATGAAAAAACATATGTTTAATTTTTTTTTTTTTAAATAGGTACTAGGTAGGTACATTATTATTTTTTTTTTTTAATGCTGAAATCTATGAAATATAATGTACGATATCTCCGCCGCTGTTTTGTTTAAAAAAACTTAAATTTGTCTTAAAATTCTTTTAATGACAACTCCTTTCGAGAGATGTAATGATAAAAAATCAATACCCAGAAAAAAAATGTTTAAATCCGTTCTCAAGATATTTTGAGTTGCTCCTTTTTGGCAGATCCTTTATAACAAAAAACTATTATTTAAATTAATAAATACTCATCTAATTGATGGCCTCCAGAACTACTATTCTGTACTATTTCAATCTAATATACGGAACAAAACAACTATGTACTACTAAGGTACGTAGGTACTGTTATAAAATAACGAGAAAAAGATAATTATCTTGTGTCACTAAGGGTAATGCGAAATTAGATACCTAAAACATTCAAATTTCGCGCTATTTCCTTTGATAACCGTGACGTCATCAGCTACGGGTCCGACATGTGTAAAGCAAAGGCAGCCGCACCCTGCCCAAAGAACTTGCTTACTGCCTATCGTGTGTTTTGAGTGAGAATTTGAGAAATTGAGAAATTTGTCGGTCGAGCCATTGGTGTTTCTCGTATTTGTAGTGTTTTTTTTTATCAGTTGAAGGAATTAATTATTATTAATTAATTTTGTAGCATAGCAAACTAGAACAAACAGTGTTTCGAACTGAACTCTGCTAAATTAAGTTATAAAGTAGGAATAAATTGTTGACGTAGATTTAAGGGTCTAGTTCAATGTATTTTTCAACGTCGAACCTATGAAGTCGCGACTCAAAGTTGAGTTCTTTTTGTAATATATAAATGTGAAAGTGTATTAAAAAGAAAAGCTGAAAGCTGAGTGATAACCGGAGTGAGTTTGTGATTTTTAAGCCGCTTTGCAACCGACAGTGGAGGAGAGCTGGCTGGGACCTGGATTACCTGTGGATCATTTAGGAATAGGAGGTAATTATATAGCAATTTTTTTAAGGGATCATTCTAAACAGCCCATGTCTGTGAAGTTCTCCTCAGAGACACACAAGTCTTACCATAGAATCATTCAAGTCATACACCTTCATTGTTTTTTTATTTATAACAAACTGATTCTCCAAATGATGTGTTTTCATTTGGAAAAAATATTGATAAAAAGTTAGGTTAGGATTGATTGTCTGTACAACTGCAGTCCCTCTATCACTAGTATTCAGAATACTAAATTAATTAGTACAATTCTGGTACTGACTTATTCTTTTGCTTTTACATGGTAGATACAGCACTGAGGATAAATGTTTACTTTAGACAGCAAGCTTAATACTGTTATCTGCCCACGATGAGTTATATTTCACCCTCGAATGTCCTGAGGAGACTGATCCAGATGCACTAAATGAAATAAAAGAAAATCATTAAAAGTCCATTTTCTAGGTAGTTTTATGTTCACTTTTTTGGTCTCTGAGATCCTTGATTGTTTATTACCTTGTAAATCATAGCAGATATCATAAAAGTTCTTACAGATGACCCCTCCTCTAAACACTTTTAGTTTCTGAATTTTGATTTTTCCCTCTAAACCTTAATGTACAGGTGAATTTTTGTAGTAGTATTTATTTTATTGATTGAGCACCAAGTTCTTCCAGTTCTTTTAACTGAAGAGGGCTATTCTAGCCTATATCTTGGTATTATTTGCCCTCATTGACCATTGACCTCACCCAGCCTGGGTTGGGCCAGAATGCCAGCATCACAAAGTCTTCACCTCGCTGAACATTGCTTAACTTTGGTGATCCTATGAGAACTGGTGCATTCAATGTGCCATTGACACTGGCTGATTTTTCTAAAAGCTGAAAACATCATTAAACAAAGTTAGGTAAATAAATATTTTGTGGATAACACCATGTTTAGGGGGCCCAACTCTGAGAACTTTTTCATTATTTGTTATTGTTTATAAGATAATTGTAGATTCTGAGGAACCAAGAAATTACCTATAAATTGAACTCTTGTGTAATTTTAGACAAATCAGTTCCTTTGGATTGGTTAAATATACAAAAAAGTTAGAGGACAACATTTTCTTAGAACAAAAAAATAATGGGCATTTACTTTCATTATTTTTTTGATATCTTGAACTTTTTGGAACCCAGCCACCATTTTACTGGTATTTTGAGGAAAACTGCTTGGACTAACTTTTTTATTCATCCTAGACGGTGGTTGTAAAATATCAAATCCAATTATTTTGAGGTGCTCATTACAAATTTGACATTGATTTTTACCTAACTGTTACCATTGAGTTACCATTGGTGAAATTCGACTTATTTTCAAGTGATAAGGAAAGTTGTGTGGTTGCACACCAATTTATTTATTTTAAAATATTTATCATTTTTAATGGTAATTTTACACATATTTTCAATACATACTTTAAATATAAATTTTTAAACTTTTTGAAAATGTAACCTGAGAATGTGTTTCTGATAAAACTTCCTCTAATGGAATAGAAAGTTGTGTGATATTTTATACCAGTTTATTTTTTCTTAAATTGGGTTTTTCTCTTTTTTCCCTTTGTTTTATTGTGAATAATATTACAATGAATGAAACTAATCACTAAATAATGAACCTAAATTATATTGAAAGTAATAGTCATGTTGTATTTTTACTTCCAATAAATTTCTAAAATTAGAAATTGGAACTATTGTGATTGATTTCATAAAAAAAAAATATTTTTTTGCTCTGATTTCATATTCCTGAATGTTTCATAACCTTTGGAGCAACTATGGTGTTGTGTCTGTCAGTCTGTTGGTATATACATTTCTTGTAACACGCTAATCTCAAAAACTACTGAACAAAAAAGTTCCAAAATAAGGTCCATGACTTGCCAATACAGTATTTTTTCTGGGAACTAGAATGTTGAAAAAATGGTATTCTACCAGTTTTGAAGATACAAGTGATTTAGAATAAAATGTCAAAATTGCCAAGTGTTTACATTGTGAACCAATCAGAAGGAAGTATTGTGTCCATATTTGACAGTGTATTTTCAACAGTGGTACCCTGGTACTGTAAACTTACCATTGTAAAATTACTCACAATTCAAAAAAAAGGAGAAAGAGACAAATCATTTTTTTTTATGCTTGAACTTAAGATTTAATTTCTTGTTGAGTTTTTAACAGTTTTAAATACAACCAATAGTGTTTGAAAGTAAATATTCTTAACATGCCATACATGTACTCACATGTTACTTAATGGGCATGATTTTGTCAAAAACGTACAACAATCCACACAACCTCTTGACCTGTAGAAATAAAAGGGATCAGACCAGAACTCTTTAAAGAATCAAAAAGCCCCACTGCTACTTGAGCTTATGTGATAGTCCATGAGGCATTTACTTAGAAAAAAAAAATGTGTTGAGTTTTGAAGTTTACCGACCTCAGTAGCTTGATTGATAAGATGGTGAACTTTTAACTTGGAGGTCTGTGGTTAAGTAAAGTTCAGCAAAGATTTAGTAAAGCATGTTTGAGTTGTTGTGACATCATGAAAGTGATCACAAATATGATAACTTCAGCTTTTAAAGTTTACCTAAAAACAGGATTTTATACTTAGAATTGAACAATGCAAATTCAATACTTCGAGGGCAATTAAAAATAGTGGCTAAATGACTATTTAGATGGTGGTAAGTTTACTATATCACTGTAAATACACTATGACTACCTACTTGCAAAAAAAAAAAAAAAATATAAAAAGCAATGCAATGTATTCATTTAGTTTTTGTACTAAATTTGAACATGGGTATTTTCAAAGTAAACTTAGGTATTTTAAGCAAAAAAATTACACCAAACCATATTTTTGCTCTTCAAATTTAACAGATGATGTTTTTTATCAAATTTACCTTCATTAGGATTATCTACATCAAATAATTAACTTTATTCATGTTCGATACTTACAAAATGTATTATATATACAAGTACATCAATATGATCAATGCCTAAATGAAAATATTAACAGAGTGGATCAGTTTGACTATCCAGAGGGGCAATGCTGCCAGTGTGTTGTCAGCATTGCCATCAGAAGAATTGCAGTCACTGTTTTATTTATCCTCAAAAATTACACTTTGTGTGGAAAAAATGGAAGAATGCGGCATGTTTCTTAAAAAGAGTAATAAAAACCCAAATTATAAAAAAAAAGAAATTTAAGGTACACCTCATTATTTCTCATTGCTACATTATTATCACCCATTTTATTTCTCGTTTCCTCGATGAGGCGCATGGTCTCTATCACGAAGAACCGCTAGCTTGAAGTTGATTTATTTAAAATGGGACCATCTACAATATGTCTCCTATACGAGGTCTGTCCCGAAAGTTCGTATAAAGTGAGATAAATTTTTATTTTACAATTAATCGGTCATTCATTTTGAGTCCTTCAAAATACTCTCCCTGGACACAATGCACTTCTGCCATCGCCGTTTCACTGTTGAAGGCTCCTTGAACCTCAGTTTGAAGGCTTCTCAGCTGACTCTCGTGCTGCTTTAATGCCTCAACGTCCCGAATACCGCCCCCGAAGTACCAATTTTTTTTTTGAATAAAAAGAAGTCACAAGGTGCCAAATTCGTTGAATAAGGGGGGAGTTCAGTCGCTATGATCGAATTGGCAGCCAGAAACTCACCACAACGAGGACAGGTGTGTAGCGGGGGCATTGTCGTGGTGTGAGGATCACCGCCCATCTCGGCCAAATCCAGCCGAACTCAAAGAAAGCTCTTCAGACACCTGTCTGACATTAAACGAAGTCCTGCAAGAACAAGATCGAATTCTTTCCACATTGTCAGAAGTGCTGGACGTGGAAGGACGTCCTGACCGAGGTCATCTTCGAGACTTTCTCGGCCTCACAAAATCTTTTAACCCCTTGTGGACTTTTGGTTCCTTGAAGGCATCATCTCCATAAACTCGGTTGAGATCATTAAAAATTTCGCGGCCATTCTTGCCGAGTTTCACGAGAAATTTGATGATGTTCTTGAATGACTGAGAGCTCCATGCCGAGAGTGGTAGAGAGAGGGGTCACTTCACAGGTACCGGGACGAACCAGTTCTTTTCGTACGGTGGTCGGGCGCACACTGAGCATTGTTTGGGTGTTATAGAAGGGGATGCAGCCCACCTGGCCTCCCCACTTAGCCTTCATCCTTCCACATGAACACTTTTATACGAACTTTCGGGACAGATGTATTGTACAAAATTTCGTCGAATCCGTTCTGTGTTTCTGAGATTTGGCGTTACAAGGAATCACTAATGTATCCGTGCCATACCTGCTACACTTGAAATTGTGGGCCGTTTTATGCCCCTGAGGAATCACAAAGTTCCCTTCCCCCGGTGGCTGGATAAACGTTGACTTCAATCGGTGCATTCAACGCGCGATCGATGTTGGTGGACAGCGTTTTAAAACCTGTCTAGACTTTACCTAGGATTAATAATGTTGAAGTCATTGCCTAAGGAAGTAAAACTTTTATAAGAATTACTATTATTTTAGACTCGAGACGTTACCCCTTTCCTCTTTCTGAAAGTAGCTCGAACATTACTCCCCACTTAGTTGACTTCGTGCATTAACTCCCCCATAGTGCTCGCAACACGGCAACAATAAATAGCAAATACATAGTACAAATAATACTTTGTCGCCACAAGCAAACGTCAGTCTAAAAACTTTAGCCAGAAGCCTAGTAGAATCGCCTATCACAGTTGAGTTGTGCGAAGAACAATATCTCTCGTTCTAACTCTGACGTCACTCGTGTCAAGGATTACGTCATGACTGCAACGCGCATGCGCGCTAGAATCGACCCTGTGGGAGGGGAAGGGAAGAGGAGGTGAAAGTGGGGTGAATGTAATGCACGGAAAGGTAAAGATATACACATGGCGGAGGGTCTTTTACTTGAGGATGAAAGGAGAGAGTGTTATTTTAGAGAGAAGTGGTGAGGTAGGAGGAAATGTGAGGAGTACTGGAGGAGGGAGGTGAAACAACGTTGCTCTAAGCGAGTGGAGTGTTAGTGTAAGTGTGGAAAGAGTGTATTAAAGGAGAGCTGGCTGGTAGGGTGTCTATTTCTTTCATAGACAAAAAAGAGACTTTCTTTAATATGGATGAGACTGCTAAATTTTTCATACAATATTAGTCGGCAAATTAAGGTTTTTAAATTGTGCATCACGAAGGAAGTTTCTGAAGTCAGACACCTATATGGTATTTTTAGACTTTTCGGCTGTACATCTACAGGCTACATACATGATGCCACAGGAATGCTCCTTCTATTGGTCTAACTAAATTCATCTTTATAGAAATCGGTATGAACTATCCATTAACCCTCCATGTATCATATTAATTTGAGAATGGAAATTTATACCATTATAAAGCCAGCCTCCACCCTATGATGCTGATGATGCCCTCTCTCTCGTCCTATTGCTCTTCCAGACACACGTGGAGAATCTAGACTAATCTAGAGTCTGGAGACTCTGGGAGTGAATGACGTAGGGACACGCCTAGTACCAGTCAGTATCACTACAGACAAAAAAGTGAGAAGTTGTATTACATGTAATTGTAAATTACAAAATTACATGTAATACAACTTTTCACTTTTCTGTCTATAGTGATACTATGGACAGAAATGTATACTACTATTGTTTTTATCATGGCTATCCTTTGTCGAAAACAAATTTTCTACCATGCCTTCCGTTCTTGGTTGCCATATTTATGTTTTGAGCTTCAAGGTCCCTTTCAATTTCTTAGGTCCTATTGTTTTTTTTTTACCCTCCATTCCCTGGACACTGACTAACCGGCTATCCGCGTTAACTTCAACCTGCCTGGATTGAGCTGGGCTTACCTAGCACCATGAGGGTTCAAATTTGGAATTAACCTCGCTAGACATTGCTTATCTTCAGTCACTGAACCAAAAGTGTTGTATTGAACATGCCATCGACACTGGTGGTTGCCTTTTTAATGGGAAAACAAGTAAACTATGCTTGAAGCGGCCTTTGACTCGATTAAATAACTACATCTACCGATATGCTTTGTCTGTAGGAAAGTAGATTTAATACAGTCAATATAGAGAATATCTAGGTACAAAGTTACATCTTAATACAGAGTGAACGTAGGTGATCAAAGATTGGTTGTGGGTAAAATTTGATGTAGATTTCGAATAACAAATAAAAAAAACTAGGAGTTCTATTTAAAAATTGAAAATTGGTGCCTGTTTCACTACTTTTGCGACACCCTGTAGATTCCGCCAAAAAATGAGCGAACTTGCGTTAGAACTTCAACCAAAAATTCAAGTCCTTATCTTAAGACGTTAAAAAAAATCTGTTCCGGGACTTTTCGTTCATTCTGTGTATACAAGGTGTGGACCAAAAAAATCGTTCACACCCCTTATATAATGGTAGATTACTGACGAGTCACCTTCGTAACTGCACAAAGAAGTCCGATTTGGCTTGTCTTTAGGTCAATGCTTCGTTCCTGTTTAAGATGAATCGATTCTGCACAGTTCTACAGAAAGCCAACAAAATTTCGATGTGTCTTGTTACGCCACTTTGTTTTTTACGGTTTGGTTTGGCTTCTTTTTTTACACCTGCACAGAAAATAATACACTGCCAATTATGGACAGAATACTTCCTCGTGAATAGTAATAAAAAATTTCAACTTTTATTAGCGCTAGAATCACAGATTTTTTACTGAATCACTTTTATTTACAGAAGTTCTTAGCCGATTATTCCCTACAAATTTGTTTTATATGGTAAAATACCGTTTTTCCTACATTTCAGATTCTACAAAAAAAATCTGTAAATTCAGGCGCTAGGATGGATGGGATCTTTGGACCATATGTTGAGGAGACCTTTAAGAAGTGCTGGCAAATCCATGTTCAACTTGAACGCTTTTGAATTTGCCCTTTGGAGTGCTTCGACCACGCTTAAAAGCACTCGACAATTTATCTCATTTTTGAACTTCTTTTCAGTTCAGACAGGTGAGATGGCTGGTAACTTTGGACCTCACATTAAGAACTGCTGGTCTGGTCGCTTTTTCGCACTCTCATGTTTCGGCAAACCCTCTCTTCCTCAGCTATCCCAATAGAAATTTCCGTCTCCACATTGTGTACACTTGTACCAAGTTCCATACCACAACTTCTCCCTGGTTTACTAATAGGTCCTCTGCTTGCCCCATGTTCCACATAATAATGTAATCTTACTGTGCAAACGTTTTGAGTTCTGTTGTAAATAAGGATAGATTACTACTCCAAAGTTGTCTTAAATCTTACAAAGACGATTAAGTATCAGTAGTATAGAGAATTCAGAAGTTAGTCCCATATCTGCCCTCAGCTAGACTCCTAAACTTGTGGCCTTGTTATCTCGGAGCGAGTATAACTTGAGCTTTCTTCTACCAACGTAACTAACCTTGGTCTAGTGTTCCCTGCTTACCGTGTGCATTATTTTATTTAATTACTTGGTTTTTGAGATCTTTAAAAATCTTCAAGTTCGTACTTGTACACATTTCCACTTCCAGTTCCTCGTACATTCGTACTGGTTGAGTGGAGGGCTGAAGAGGCTGTCAGCTCGGGCGAAGTCGGCTAAGTTCGGCATCGCCGAAGTCTCTTCACTCCGCTTCGCACAGTCAGTAACTCCCAGGGTGTGGTTGAAACAAGTCCTGTCCACGGTTTCCGATCGTTTTTCGACAGACGAGAAATAGGAGGAGGAGAACATTTTTCACTTCTCCCTCAGTGTAGACTTTCAAGACAGAGAATCCGGCGTTTTTGTTGGGTGTCAATTTGTTTCTGTTGGTTCATTTTTCCCTTAAAAGCTCCAAATTTGATTGAAAAGTGTTTTCGTGTCGATAGATCAATAGCTTGTGCTTTCTTAGGTTTTCGAAGAAGAATAGTGCGGTTGTCGGTGTGCGTGGTCTATCGGGTGTTCCGTATGAGAAGCAAGTCTAGAGCCGGCCTGCAGCGTGTGGGCATGAGATCCTGCTCTACACTTCAACCACCGGTGCAAGTGGAAGTTTCATGACCGCGAACCTGAGCGTTCGAATCCCGTGGCTGTGCGAAAAATTAGTGAACTTAATTCCGTTTCGATTTTTTTTTTTAATTTCGGAAAATATTCTGTAAATATAGGTGTATCAATCTTAGTTAATAATTAAGACCTTCGTCTTTCATTTGTGTTTCCCCCAGTGAAAGTCCCGTCTGTGTGTTCTAGTCTAGTAGTTAAATTTAGTTATCTAAAATCAAAATTAAATAATCCCTGTTTCACTAGTGCTCAGGTTTGGACCTGAAAGTAGTTTTTCACGATTTTATATAGGATTAGAGTAGTAAACTCCTCTTTGTCTAATTCAATTTTACGCATTGTAATAATTATTTCCAAATAACATTCGATTCCAAGAAGTTTTTAAAAAATAAATTTTGCTGTTTCAAAGTATTGCCGAATGTTCACTCACCATATCTCCACATCCCACTCATGTAACATACTCAAGTGAACTCTTTTGCTAAGTAAATAATAGTGTCAGTACGCTGTTCAGCCGTGGATCAATGTTACTCGGTGTTTTTCTGAATCAAGGAGCGAGAAGAGCGGAGCACGTTTAATGGAAAGCGCAGCAGTGGCCTAAGAAGATTGGGATTCAATCCCTGTCACCCATCATTTGATAATATACCCTACCTTCCTACTAGATTGAAATGGAGTTCTTATGAGTAGGTACACTTTACCATTCCGCATGCATAAAAGTTCAATTCTTTTCAACTTTTTCTCATCATACACATGAGATTCTCCCAATCATAATGTTTACTATAAATTTTCCGAACCAGTGCGAATTTTCATAAAATACCGACACTTGGTTTTGTAATACCCTATTGCTTGGGCGCTGTTAGGATGATTAAAAAAAAAAAAACAACAACAATACTCAAAAAGTAAAAAAAAATAATTCAAATACATCTTTTATTTCTATAAGAATTTATAAAAACAAACACAAAAATTCCAATTACTAAAATTAGAATTTTCTCGGAAGTAAAATCCACATAAAAAAACTGGGAAACGTGTGTTTGTTTTTTGTGAATATGCAGTGATTTTGAGAAGAAAAAATGTACATACAGTATGTCTCAAAAGTTTTCTCTTTTGCCCATAACTTTTGAACGCGACGGACTTTAGATTTTTACTAATTTTTACTCACAACTCAAATAAATAAAAGAACGGGTGTGAACATTATGTACACAACTTTCTTTATCCCTCGAAGAGAAATCACATTCCGCCACTGGTGACCATATTTTTGCGGCTTTTATTTTATAATTTAGTAACTGTGTTGTGTTGTGTTGTGTTGTTTGTTGTTGTTGTTGTTGTTGTAAGCAGCTTGGCTACAGCTGCGGGGAGTAATGGTCTCCAGCCAACTTTAGTGGAAATGTTGGCTCGTTTTGAACCACATATTTCTATGTGCTATCAACCATCTTGAGAAATGAGGCTGTTTCTTTTCAAGCCAGTAAACCCTTGGGAAACTGCAAACTAGCCTGTCTTGTTAGAGTGGTCTAGTACGTTCTCTGTTTATAGTCCTCTAGCGAGACACTGGTCTTGTCACTGTTTAACGTCCCCCGGCTAGGCGAGACGCTAGACGTTTTGAATCACTGCTAACTAGTGCTGAACTCTCATGTTTTTCTTCTTCTCAATATTGGTGACAAGAGCTGAAGAGTGGTGACTTAACCGTAACAGTTATCAGTAACTTAAAACATTGGATTTGATATGTACAAACCCAATCTAGGGTGAATAATATAGAACCTCTTTGTCAATGCACCTTGTTTGTGATATGTAACAACCAGCACGAGTTCGATTGACGGAAAGGTCGGAATTCGTCTCTAATGTCTGCTCATTCCTCATGAGAAAAATGAGTTACAGTTTGATCGTTTGTTAGCTTTACCAGTGACTCACATTACCTCACCCAGCCTGAGAACCAGCTGAGATTTTTTTGTTGTTGACAAAAGATGCACTTGTCAAACCCTCTAACACGACGCCCCATGTCCTCTCCATTCTCGCCGTTGCTTTATTTTAGTGACCATGTAGAAATGATCTACTCTTATAAGACGGCGGACTCGTAACTTGGTCTGAAAACCAGATATGGCAAATATTAGTAGAGCGAGTTTAATAATTGTGACATTGCGACTGAGACTAACACAGGTAAAACTACTTTTTGTTACTCACTGTAGGATCTTTGCTGGGTGAAATTTGTCCTTGATTCCCCCGATGGTGTGAATCTTCTCTTCCTAGACAGAATCCGCCGGATGATCAGCCATCAATTTGTACTCTGTTGTGGTAACTAACCTGTTAGCTCTCACAATATCCATCTTATGTACATCAAACTTACTAACATGTGAATTATGACGTAATAATAATAACACTCTTTAGTTTAGTGGAAGGTAACCACCAGGCGAGGTTAATGTTCAAAGCATTTTCTACGACCTAATTCTAAGAGTCTTATTATTATGTGGTCACAAACTCAAATTCAAGAGGAAAAATTCATGCACTCGGTGGGATTCGAACCAACGGATCCTTACACTACCTGGATTACCAGACTAGCGCGTTAATCACTTACATCTTTTAAAAAATGAGTGTTTCTCAGTCTTTTTTATTTCGTAGCCATGAATGTGGAGGTAGGTACTGCAGACGCATGTGTTGTAGCCTGCCTATCCCGTAGTATGCCTCCCTCTGATTGGTGATGAGGATGATGCACAATACTTCCCATTTAGGTGCTGGGTCAACACGAGTGCACCGTAAGGTATCCCTTACAATCAACTATAACCAAATTTAGAAAATACAATTTTTTATTGGCTCGGGGGATTGAACCCGGGACCTTCCACATGGCAAGTTAGTGCTTAACCATTGAGCGAATCATATGTACACACTTGTAATAATGTACATATACGTATTAATTTAAGTACCAAGTTGATGTTAGACAGTAAACTCGTGAAGGGAAGGAAGGTCCGTATTTCATGTCCCGCAAGTAGGTAGTACAACTGTTGTATGAGAGCCTGTGTAATTTAAGTCATATAAACCCGTTGGCATTAGCACCGCCCTTGATCAAGTTTTGTTTTCTTAATTTTAATATTTATGTATGTATATATTCTATGTCATTATTTTGTAAATAAAACTTGATCCAACTTGTTTAATAATATATGTCAAGCACGCGTTACCGAAAAATCTACTAAACCTTAGAGACGTGACTATTTACCGATATTCTCTGTGTATTTGTCTGTTGATGTTCCACCCTGTCTACTTGTGTGAAACTCATGTGAGTCACACGTCACTTAAGTAGTGAATTATTATCGGGACGGGAGGAGTACTAGCGTCGCGTCATGCATAACTGAATTCAGTAGTGATTCCTCTTTCCTCTCTTTATCATCCATGGATCAGAGGACGTTAAACTGATAATGGCGAATATGCGGCAGTTCCAAAACAGCAAGAAACCCAATAGTTATGAAACTGTGAGTATATTTTATAATTGTATGAAAGGTTAATAAGTTACTACATTAGTCTCTTTTTGTTGATTCAATTTTGTAGATCCATATGGTCGCGAGATTCCCGCCCTAGTATCTCTTCAATGACCCCCAGGCCCCAATACGCCCATTTCCTCACAAAAGATTTTCATAAACAACAACAACCAAATAATTCATATTGTATGAAGCAGAAAGGAAGAAGAAGAAATGTAGGTCTTAGAAAACGTCACTCCTACCTGGTTCAAAATAGAACGAAAGATTTGAGTCGCATTTTCACGTTCATTATTCAAATATGCAGTTTATTATATACCTATATATTTCTTTTCTATGACATCATAGGACGTATAACTAGTAAACAAAATGTTACATCAGCCACATGCTCATTGCTAACAAGCATTCCTTCGAAAAAATTGCCCAATTTTGTACTACCTCAAAATTGCGCGCCCGGCAACGGGTCATTCGATGAAACACGAACGGATCATTTGATGAAAATTACTTTTTTGAAATCAGGAAGCTAATCAGTACAATTTAAAAAAAAATCGACCGAAAACAATACTTTCTATACCTTATAGGTGGGTAGTAGAAAGTAATACACTGATTGTCCAAAAATACATTTAATACATTATATTTCTTTTGATTTTACATTTAATATGATTTTGTTAAGTAGGTATAGTTAAATTGAACTAAGGTCAAATATGTTGTTAGTTGCTTTCGCTTTCCCATCCCTCTAGTCCCTTAATGGACGCATGAGAAGAAACACAATACTCTCCATTAGGTGATGAGGTAACATAAGGGCATCAGAAGGTATCCCTTACACAGAGTTCTGATGTGTGTGTATTTTTTCTTTCCTTATCTTATCTAGACGCGTTGCGGATAGGTCTGCGGCGCGG
The DNA here is from genome assembly GCA_024516035.1 of Bactericera cockerelli. NCBI lineage: Eukaryota > Metazoa > Arthropoda > Insecta > Hemiptera > Triozidae > Bactericera > Bactericera cockerelli. Next base: position 27,131,442 of record CM044957.1, on the reverse strand, counting down.
AGCGTTCACCGAGGCATGGCCGTGCTGGTGAAAGAAAAGTATTTGGTAGTTATGTATTGATAATTAATTTGATACACTACTTTTTCTCGCTTCATATTTATGGCCATCAAATACACAAATATGTATGATTATGTAATCATCTCTATATTGCAACACGGAAAGTTTAGATTGAAGATAATCACAAAGTAGGTAATATGATAAAAACATTTCTGAGAATAAACATCCTCTTTTTTAATTGAGACTCTTTTTCATTGTCCTAATTTGCGAAGGATAAAAACAATGAAAAATGTCTACAAAAGTATTTACAACCTCTTATTATTTATCTTTAGTCTCCTAATTCTATAATTCTTTTCTCTACACGCTAAGTTGCCTCTTTTAGGTCAATAGTTAAACTTTTCGTGTGTGGGTTCGCGTCTGGTTTTATAGGGTAGATGAAAGTTCATGCCTATTTTGCTATGTCTTGCTTTTAAGCTACTAACATTCTACAATATTCATATACAATTACGAGAAAATAACGAATGTTTCATAATATAACGTACCTTGCATACTAGTACAATATCTTGCTTGCCACGTCACAGCATTATGATTGTGTACATTCGAGACTGACAGGCGTAGGATACACTCTCGCAAGATCCTGTAACTTGCAGTATAATGAGAGATATAAATAATGAATACCTGTACTTTAAAAGTACTGCAATCATTAAAATAAGTATTATGTTTGGTAGCAATTAGACGTCCAGCTGCTTGACCATCTGCTCTGTAACAAAAAGTCTAGTGATCTAGTCCGCAAGAAGTATTGTCGCTAATCACCTGTTTGAGATTAACGTCTTTTTATCATCCAGGTCACTTGAAAATAGGAGTTTTAACCTCCATTTTTTGGAATTTCACATTCGCCCATCCTGGGTTGTGTCGGGGATAGCTAGCATCACAAGGGTTCGAATTTAAGTGGTCACCTCAGCAAGTCCTCACCTCACTTGACGTTGCTTTACATCAGTGTTATGACGACTACTGCTGTATTCAAGATGGCGGCGGCGACGTTATCTTCTAGTCACCCTTAACGGTCCAAATTTTTGGCCGAAGAGGGACCAAACTTGGCAATACATTACAAAACTCTTATTTCTCACATAGAAAACTAATGGCAGATTTGTAAAGTTCATCAGTGAAACGATATTTTTTTGAGACCTTTAAGGCATTTCCAAAATTAATATATATTTATCAGAGCTATTGGAAAATTTGCCACGTTATCTACAGTATTATGATTAGTTGTAACGCAATTGAAATGAAATTCATGAGTGACTCAATTGACAAGTCCTAGCTTCAGCATTGACTACATGTTTCTCCGCTCACAACACCAGCTTTGTCTCCGACTGGATTTTTTATTGGCCGGAATAGCGAGAGAAAAAAATCTCACTTAAAAAAAAAAAAAAATATCAAGTCTCTATCATTCTCCGAGTGTTTTTTCAACTTCCTGGGTTTAATATGATGTTGCAAAATTTAGTATAGATACCTGCATATTAGCTTCGAACGAATTATTGTTTGGATACTTTACACAGAAATCCTTCGATTGAGTTATTTATGGGATTGAAAAATTAAGCACTATTACCAGATATTTCTAACTTCCTTTTATAGTGTGACTAGCGGGCTGTCGCCCGCTTTGCGGGCCGAGGCATGGCCGTGAAAGCAAAAAATCCTTTTTCGCCAATGGCAGGTGTTGTAGTGGGAATTTCGAAAAATCCCGTCTTATTGCACATCTAGACTATAAGACAAAGCTACCTACCAAATTTCAGCTTCCTAGGACTTACCAGTTCGGAGAAACAGTGATGAATCAGTCAGTCAGTCAGTGAGTGAAACTCTCTTATATAAGTATTATAAGTATAGATAGATTATCCGTAAGCTATTCTATTACTAGCCTTTTCCCCATTGCAGTAAAGCACTAAATTTAATAATAATGTACCCAAAATACTTTGTATTGTGTCCCCATTGCAGTAAAGCATAATATTCAAGGCATGACCGCACAATGGGGCAGAATTCAATTTTAGGCGGCAGTGAATAAAAAAATAAAACGTGGCTTTTATGAACAATTTATACCTAATTACCTATATGGAAAACAGACTAATGCATTATGATTATGAAATACAATTTTTTTCGAAATAGAGCTGATAACATTTCTGGGCGAATTAGACTTTCCTAATTCCAAAAAAGTTGTTGTTATCAAATGGTAAAAGTTTGTTACTTCTGAGAAAATCTTTCTTTTTTTTGACAATTTTCTGGTGTGATTGATTTTAAATTGGTTTTTTTCTTCACTTTTTTGCCATTTCTTTGTGGTGGTGGTGTTAGAAGAGCAAAGACAAAGCGCGCGATTAGCTCAGTCGTCAAGCACTCGCTTGCCATGCGGAAGGTCCCGTGTTCTATCTAAAAATTGTATTTTTAGTTTGTTTACAATAATTGTTTGTAATGTGCGCTCGTGTTGACCCAGCACAAGTATTGTGTCACTCGCCCATCAGAGAGGAAGCATACTACGGGATGGGTATTATTATCTGATCTTGTTGCAGGGTTTTCAGTGAAGAAACCCTTACAAATTAACACTGCGACCTAAGTAGATCTATTGTGACCTACGAGTATAGATCTAATTAGGTAAGCTAATTGTGGGTAAGCTACAACACAAACTACAAGCAAGATGATTCCCAATCTAGGCTTCATTCGTGTCAGTCGTTGTTTTTCTTTGCTCTGTTCTATTTATAAATTTCTGTCGGTTTTTGGTCGAATTATAATGTAATTTTTTGCATAGACATATTATTTTTCATGAACTACAAGTATGTGAAGTTAAAACTGTGAAAACATGTGTAATTAGTGTGATATTATCGTTTTTTGTGGTGTGTGTATATACTAATATAGACAATAATTTAGTAATACATAGGTACACAATCCCTATTTCGCTCAATTTTCCTTTCTAGCCAGTTGCTTTTTCCGAATTTTCTGATGTAAATCGTTCGTGAGTTTATTTCAGATAGATATATAAATATCACATAGGTATTTATATATTTATTCTTCACGATGGAAAATGATCAGAAGGAAGATGAAAGTTCTACTCACACCCGTGAGAGTGCAGAGCAAGTATCGAATTCAAATGCTGCTGGCGGTATTCATCCAAATGGTGATATTAAAACTTCTCACTTTTATTCGCAAAGTGATATTTTTTCCAATAACACTCAAAACTCCTATGAAGATAAGAATGTTGGTTCAACATCAACTGAACCGATATCTTCTGGCGATAATGTAAGAAATCAGAGCTCTTATCCTCAACAAAATGGTAGTACCCCTATTATGTCCAGTGGAATCAGTAACTATTCTGTAACCACCTATCAATCAAATCACCCACCTGTATATGGTGCTGAATCTTTCTATCAACCTGCTGCTCATAATAATACTTATCATTATATGCCACATCGGCCGGTTAACCATAATGGACCACCTCAAATGTCTTACAATAATTATTACAATCCTAATTATTCCCATCTCAATAATCATATTAATAAAAATGGAGGTTCCTATGTATATCCTCCTCCTAGCAGTGGTGGCTTCATGGCTACTAGTGGCGGTCAAACTATGCTATATCCTTCGACAACTAATGGCGGTCCTCCTCTGCTACCTCTTCCGCCTACAAATGGCGGCTACACAGCTCCCAATGGCAATCATTCTGTGATTCTTAACTCCCCGCCAATCAGTGGCGGGTACACAACTACCAGTGGTGACCATCCTTATGTTCCTATTCCCGGGCCAGTCAGTGACGGCTGCACGGCTACCAGTGGCGGCCCTCCTGTGATTCCTATCTCCCCGCCAGTCAGTGGCGGTGACACGGTTACCAGTGGCGTTCCTCCTGATATTCCTGTTCTCTCGGCAGCCAGTGGCGGTCCTCCTGTGATTTCTGTCTCCCCGGCGGTTAGTGGCGTCCACACGGCTACCAGTGGCGGTACTCCTATGTTTTCTGTTTCCCCACCAGTCAGTGGAGGCTACACAGCTACCAGTGGCGGTCCTACTGTGATTCCTGTCTCCCCACCAATCAGTGGCGGCGCCACGACTACCAGTGGCGTTCCTCCTGATAGTCCTGTTTCCTCTGCAGCCAGTGGCGGCTACACGACTACCAGTGACAGTCCTCCTGCGATTCCTTCTCTATCTATCAATGGTGGTCACACAACAACACCAATTAATATCAATAGTTGCTCTTTTACTAATCATGCCACTGATAACAATTGTACTGTAACAACTGCGTCTAGTACTTCATCTAGTAATTCTACAAATAATTTTTTGGACATGACGGAAAGTAATTTTCCAAGTCTAAAACAACAAAAAATTTCAAATGTTCCTAATGTGAGTCAGATAAAATCTCAAAGTTCAAATTTAAGGCCAAATACTTCTCAATCAAATAATGTGTCATATGCTGGAAAAATGAGCGCTGAGGTTATTGTAAAAAAGGAACAGGGTATTATTTTACATTCAGGAAATTCTGATATATGTACGAAAATCCCCAATATTCAATTAATAAAAGCTGTTGGCAGTAAAATAGGTCCCAAAAATATTATATCCGCGTCTCGAATTTCTAATGGTCGTTTTTGCATGTTTCTGAAAACTGAGCAGATAGCAAGCTCCTTTGTTTACAATAACCCACAAATATCAGTAAATAATCAAAATATTTATGTTCGTCAGTATGCGAATTCTGCTGAGAAACTTATCATTTCAAATGTATCAACACCTATTCCCAATTTTATATTGGAGAGTATATTAAAAGCACATCTACAGGTAGAAATTGTATCTCCAATTCATCATATGAGCTATGGTCTGATAGACAAAGATTACTCTCACCTGACTAACTTCAGACGTTATGTTTTTATCAAATATGACGCTGAAGCGGTCAACATTCCAGAGTCTATTGTCTTTGATTATGACAAGCTTTCTTACCAAATTTATCTAACTGTGGAAAGCAACAGATGTAGAATTTGCCCTGACGATTACCACTCGTCCAAAAGATGTCCAAAAATCTGGATCAAATCTTAATGAAAGGCTAAAACAAACTGAAAAATTACCAGAAGAATCTAACACTGTTGTGAAACCTCTAGAACCTCAAGTAATGGAAAATAACTTGAATAAACCTTGTAATGAAAAAGAGGAAAAAAAACAATTCAATCCATCCTGAATATACAGATAATACCGACTTACAAGATTCTTCAAAAAATATCCAAGAAGAAGATTCCCAAATGTTAGAAGATTACTCGGTTCCCAAACGAAAAGTACAATCTTCTACAAGCGGCGAAGAAAACTTTGAAGTTGTGAATAGAAAGACAAAAGCAAAAAGAAAAAAGAAGTCCAAGGATATAAATACAAGAAGTGAAATAACTCGTGAGGATAAACGTCCTCCCCTAAAGTTACAAGACTTCATTGTGGATCTGAAGAAAACCACACCATCTTCCATGAAGTATGATGATTACAAAGAAATAACGATTCCATTAAATTCAATCATCCATGATTTAGCTCAAAACAGTACAGAACCATTCAATATAAGTACTAGTGATGTCATCAATATTTTGGAGGATTGCAAACACTCCAGAAACAAAATTAAAATAGTTGATGCATTTAAAGTTGACAAAACAAAACTTAAAACTATTTTAACTGAACTTTTAAATACCAATGCAATTTCGCATAAATTGAAGAACAGGTTAAAAAGTATTCAATCATTATTGATAACATCAGACGATGATCCTAAGCTTCCGCTTAACGGTCAAAACGTATAATTTAAATAACAAAAAATGAATATTCTTATCAATCACAATATATTTCTTACTTTTTCAATATTTATATTTATGGTAATACTTTGTCATTGGAATGTAAAAAGCCTTTTCCAAAGATCTGATGAGGCAAAATTATTAATAAAAAATAAACAAATAGATATACTATGTGTCCAAGAAACACGTCTTAAAAATACTGACAGAATAAATATAAAAAAATATGAAGAAGTTCGCTTTGATCATGATGGAGGTGTGACGGCGTGTGGAGGTGTCGCAATATATTTGCGTGATAATATCTATTTTGAACCACTTAATATTCAATCTCACTTACAAGTTGTTGCTGTTCGTGCCTCCATACCTTATCCAATCTCAATATGCAATATATATTTACCTGATCAACATGTGCTTAAAAATGACATTTTAAAAATACTAGATCAACTTCCCCGCCCATTCCTGTTAGTTGGAGATATGAATGCACATAACACTCTCTGGAAATCGACGTCTCAAAGGAATAACAATGGCAAAATATTTGAAGAAATCCTATTAAGTGATTCGCATATATTACTTAACATACCTGAAATACCTACTCATTTTAACTTTACTACGAGAACAGAATCTACCATTGATTTAGCTATAGCTGACTCAAGATTAGCTAACAAAATATCGTGGTCAGCTGACTCGGAACTTCATGGTAGTGATCATTACCCAATTTTCTTGAAATTAAATTGTTTACAAGAAAAACGTACGTTAAACCCAAAATGGATTTTTCATAAGGCAGATTGGAATAAATTTTCAAAAAACATTTCATTTCAATCAGCGGTTGAACAAATCGACACATCACCAATTGATCAAATAATCGAAAATATAAATAGTGAGATTATACTTGCAGCCAAACTTTCGATTCCTGAGTCACATCCACCAAAACATCCTGTATTTATTGTTCCTTGGTGGAATAAATCATGTAAGGATGCGCTGAAAGAAAGAAAACTTGCTTTTAGGAAATACAAACTTAACCCTTCAATAGAGAACTGGATATTATTTAAAAAGTCTAGAGCTTTAGTAAAGAAAACTGTCAGAAATTCAAAATCTGTTTCTTGGGCGAGGTTTATCACTTCAATAAATTCTTCAACCCCTTCATCTGTAGTATATGATAAAATCAAAGCAATTCAAGGAGGACTTTCGCCCCGAAATGTAATCAAATGCTTGAAAACTAATGATGATAGGCTATTGACTGATTTGTCTGAGATTTCGGAAGAAATAGCTAATCACTATGAACAAACTATAAATTCATCTTCCTCTGTACTTCCTAATTTCTCTCAATACAAAACAGACCAAGAAAATAATAATTTAGACTTTTCTTGTCTCAATACAGAAATTTACAATGAACCTTTGACCCTTACTGAACTTGAAACTGAAATTAAAAGTCTAAAGGAAAATTCGTCACCTGGTCCTGACCTTATTCATAATAGAATGATAAGGAACTTACCTCAACAAGCTAGAGAAAACCTTTTGATTATTTTCAACAAAATTTGGAAACACAATATATTTCCCAAGCAGTGGCGTGTCGCTGAAATTGTGCCAATTCCTAAACCTGGGAAACCAAGTGATCAGGCTAAAAACTTGAGACCTATATCTCTAACATCAACTCTTTGTAAACTATTTGAAAAAATAATAACTAAAAGAATGAACTGGTTCCTTGATAATTTCCATTGCATTGTACCTGAGCAATCAGGAGGCAGGAAGAATCACTCAACCAATGATCAACTGATTCGTCTTCAAAATGAAATTCTCACAGCCTTTGCCAAAAATGAATACGTCATATGCATTGCTTTTGACTTAGAACTCGCGTACGATAGAGTATGGCGATACGGAGTCCTAAAACAATTTCATGAATGGGGCATGAAAGGAAATCTTGCCTATTTCATTCAGAACTACCTCAGTGAACGACACTTCTATGTAAAATTAAATGGACGTTACAAATCATCAATTAAACCCTTAAATAACTCAATACCACAAGGTGGGGTGATCAGCAATAAACTATTCATAGCTGCCATAAATCAACTTAGGAACTTTGTGGACCCTCATATACAGTGTGGATTATTTGTTGATGACTTCGTTATTTACCTAAGACATAAAAATCTAGATTATATACATCATCAGCTGCAAGAAACAGTCACTAATCTTGAACTATTTACCGATAAGACAGGTCAAAAATTCTCAGCTGATAAAACAAAAGCTGTTGTATTTACAAGAAAAAGGAAAGTCGGTCGGATTCCTGAATTTAAATATAGAAACTCAGTTATAAAGTTTTATGACAATGTAAAATATTTAGGTATGATATTCGACTCAAAACTCAAATGGGATTTACATTTAAAAGATCTTAAAACTAGATGTATTAAAAAATTAAATATATTAAAAATTGTATCAAAACAACACTGGGGGGCAGACAGAAAAACTTTGATCACCCTGTATAGATCATTAATTAGATCTAAACTTGACTATGGAAGCATTGTTTATAATTCAGCGCGAGATAAAACTCTTCAGATTTTAAATTCTGTTCATAACCAAGGAATTAGAATAGCTACAGGTGCCTTCTGTACTTCGCCTGTTCAATCATTATATGTTGAAGCTAACGAGCCGGCCTTGGAAAAACGTAGAAAAATTCTTACTTATAAATATGTAATGAAAGCACTGAGTTTCATTAATCACCCATGCCATTCAAATTTTACTAGACCCATATACTTAGACCTAATGAGAGATAAAAACATAAAATCGGTTCCAGTTGTATACGAAAACATAAAAGATGAATTTCAACTTCAACATTTGAATCCAGAAAAATTCGTTAATAACAACATTCCACCTTGGGCCAACTTCTCCATAAATCTTGATCATGTGAATGCTCTTTCAAAATATATCAAGAAAGAAACTTCAACAATCCAACTTAAAACGAAATTTTTGGAAATAATGTCTCATTATTATGAAGATCATATAAAAATTTACACAGATGGGTCTCTTTCTGACGAAGGCTCCTCCTGTGCCTTTATTATTCCAGCACTCAACATTAAGAACGGATACAGAATGCATCCAATATCCTCTATTTTCTCGTGTGAACTAATGGCTATTTATAAAAGCTTGGAATATATATGTAACATATCAAACTCAACCAGAAATCCAAAAATTGTAATACTATCAGACTGTAAAAGTGCTATACAAGCGATAGCATCATATAATAACAAAACAAAACATCAAGTCATTTCCTTGATTTGGAATATACTACTGTCTTTAAAATCCGAAATGAATATTCAAGTTGACTTTCTCTGGTGTCCTGGGCATACAGGAATCTCTGGTAACGAGGCGGTAGATCTCTTAGCTAAGCAAACGGTTACTGATGAATCTGCCCCCCACCTCACTCTCCTACAGATAATAGATCTTGAAATGTTCTTATCACGCCAAATTAAAATTAAATGGAAACTAGAATGGGAACAAAATCATGAAAATAAATTATATCAAATAAAACAAAATATTGAAGTTTGGAAAACATCATTTAATAAAAAAAGAACACTCGAGACAGCACTAGCAAGAATAAGAATTGGCCATTCAAATTTAACACATGTTCATCTAATGAAGAAAGAAGATCCACCCCTTTGTGAATGTGGACATCTGATCTCAATTCATCATATTCTCATTTCTTGTCCAATTTTAGAACCCTTGAGAAAAAGAGTGTTTGGTCATACCCCAATCTACCTCTCAGAAGTCCTTAAGGACTCTGATAAAAATGCAAAAAATACATTGAAATTTTTTCAATTTTCTAAACTATTAAAATTAATTTAGCATTAACATAAAAAACCTTTTTAAAAAAATACAATAATGGCTAGGCTAATGCTGCTCGATGTATTTTCATTATAGGATATATTTTATGTATTCACTGTAATGTTTTTTGAAATAAATAAAATAAATAAACTACAAGCAACTACAGTAACCTTTTTCATGGCTACGAAAAGAATTGTGAATGAGTACCACAGAAAACTTTCGAGTTAAAAGTGCTTTCAATTTGTGCGTTTTTCAATTCAAACTTTGTCATATAGGACCGACCGAATTATAAAAGGATAACAACAGATTAGCCAGACCATGCCTCATGTCGGAGTTTCAACCAATGACAACGCACTACAGCCCGACCAGCGGGTTGGTCTAGTTAACTTATCTTTGTTGTAATCCTGTTTAATAATTCGATCTGTAGTTTCACTTTTTAATTTCTCCTCACTTTTTCCATTAGCAAGAGATCACTGAACGAGTAACTCCCCTTCCCCTCCCTCCTTGTTCTCTTTCTCAAGAAAAATGTTGGCCAGATTCCCGAAAACTAAAATTCTCAGATTTCTTCCAATCAGTGTTTCTAGATTCACCAATGACGTCATTAAATTGTATCGAGAGCCACCTTTATCTTTTGGAATTCGGGGGAAAAGGGGTGATGTGTACGATTACCTATACGAGATTTTACACTGCGATCTCAACGGAACTTCTGACATTACCTATGTAGACCCGGTGGTTGTGTAGGGAAGTCTGGTTTATAGATTTCGGCCAACACTAATATTGTTGACTGATGCAGATTTTCTACAGTCCTAATTTACCATTCAATAAACTTATTTTCTCTCTTGCCTTTGAAATCAAAAATGTTGTTTACTTAGACATTTTCATGTTGTCATGTGTATTTAAGTTATATTTTGAACGGTGTGTAAAATGGAACACAGGATTCCAAAAGTATTTCCAGTGTTGAATTATACAGATAATGCCCATAAAAAATGGGATGAATTATAAGAAGCAATTCAAAAGTTTTTGTGGCGTTGGACTATGATGAAAGAAAATGATGCGGCTAAGATAACATTATTACTGAATATTGAAGAAGATGGTGTGAAAAAATATATGACACTTTGGATTTGGTCACAAATGTAAAAAGTATGATGAAGTCACAGAATCAAATCATTTCAAACCATTGAAGAACATCAGACGGATTCCATTGTGAGGGGTCTGGTCTTTTCCACTGTCTGAAATTTGAAGTCTCTTATTGGCCTGAGGCTAATGGGTTATGTTTAGATTCTAATAACTGAACAGACTCTTGTCCTTGACTATTTCCTGGGTACCACACGGGTATTCATGCAAATAGGTACTACCATATTAGCAAGTACAATATTTTAGTACTTTTAGTAATGTGACGTATGTTCTCAGAAAGTATGTGAGTTCAGTACTTTTAACACCCTGCAGCTTTGTCAACGCTCTGCGACTTACTATTTTTCAGATAAGTTTAGGATTGGACTTGATATTTCCCACTATTTAACAACGCTAAATGTTAACATTAATTTTTTTACGTTTCTATGTCTTTTCATCTTTTTAGTTAGAAATATGACGTCTTCTTGAAAACCAGTAAATTGGCGCTGTCGCCTGAATGGTCTAGTCAACATATCAAAATTTCAGCTCGATAGCTTAACCGTTAAAGAGTTATTATGAGTTGTAACATACATAATTCAGCATACGGCGTACGGAAAAGGGCTCGTTAAGAGGATTTTTTCTTCATATGAACAAAATCCCAAAAAATGTATTAAAAAAATGCTGAATCCTCTGATTGCTCGGTTTCTACGGATCTTGAAAAACACGAATCCGGTGATTTGAATGTTTTTCAAATATTTTTTTGTAATTATCGCCTTAAGCGTATTGCAAAAAAATACACCACCTCGGTTTGGCGGGCAAAAACCTCGATTTTACTGCACTACAGCTAATTTGACGAATCCTTTTGGAACTAACGTTCCCAATCCCCGGTTTCGTGTTTTTCAAGATCCTTTAGAACCGAGCAGGAATGACAACGTACGATATTCCGGCACTATTTTGTTTAAAAAACTAAAAGTGGTTTTAAAATACTTTTAATAACAACTACTTTCCAGAAATGTATCACAACAGTGTGGTTTCTATCAGATTCCAAAGTTGACCCCCCTAGGCCCGCTCCTGGTAATGATAAAAAATGTATTTTAGAATTTCTCAAATTTTAAATCCGTTCTCTTGATATTTCGAGTTGCTCCTTCTTTTTGGCGGACCCTGTTTAACAAAGAAAGGCGGATTTGTTTGATTATTCTTTAATTGTTTTTTATGATATAGTGAGTAATTTTCTACGGTAGACTGGTAGGTACTGCGAAAATCATGGAAAGTGACTAACCTGTAGCATGTTGACAGATTCTATGCTTATGGATTCCTAATTTATTGTTTTATTTTATTTCAATGTGGTTTCTGTTTTCAGCTCCTGTCGGCTTGCAGAGCGCTTGAGCAAGTATGAATGAACTGGACAGTCTAAGACAGGAAGCGGAAACTTTGAAAAATGCCATCAGAGTAAGTTCTAGCCCCCGCCTCGCTCTGAGCAAATAATTGTTATAAGTGGACTTATATGAGTCCCTTTACTCTAGGAACTCTTACATAATTTTGTAAGTGCTGAAGATTTTCATGCGGTACGCTTAGGTAATCGGGACTTGATTACCTATACCTGTAAATGTAAACTATTCGCTAGTAATTTTCATAAGTTTATAATCCTTCAGAGTGAAGAAGGAAGACTAATTTCAGAAGGAAGACTCACTTTTTTATTATTCATCCTAGATGGGGGATTGTGACATATCAAATCCAATGATTTTGAGGTCTTGATTACGAATTTGGCATTGATTTTCATAAGGAAAGTCGTGTGATGTTTACACCAGACTTTTTAAAGATGTGTATTAATATAGTGTACAAGCCGCGCTGGTGAGTTTATTGAGATATGACCGACGTATATTAATAAAGCTCAATCGGACTTGTTCTTCAAGATATATGCGCGAGATATCCCAATATTTCAAAAAGCTCAACTTTTTCAAAAGTCACTGGTAACTATGCAAAATTGTCATGCGTCAATCCGACGTTCCCGAGTTTTGCCATTCAAATGCTTGTGAAAATATATTTTATAAATGTCAAACTAGAAATACTGGTCTATAATATAAAATTAAACATAGAATGATTATAATGTATGGAAGTTTGGCACAAGGTAAATTTCTACCTTTACAAACTACAATCTTACGTTACACCTCCTAAGATTAATTAACTAACTGCTGTAGTTTTTTTGTCGCCAAATGAAATAAGGTCGTGTTGTGTAGTAGGAAGGTACATGCAAGTACCCAGTCGGGAAAGCCTGCGATATGAACGTAACAAGTGTCTGAGAATAGTGAGCAGTGGGTAGAAATAATTCTATTGATTTTCCTTCCACTCCCCCTGCCTCTCTCTACTTTCTGTACGACTCACATCCTCTACTTTCTCTCCTCAGTTTTTTGTTGCTGCTTTTCCTCTCTTATTTTGCTGTTCTCTCATCCTCTGTTCTGTACTGTCGCCTGCTGTTTTCCTTCTCCCCATACGTATCCGTCCTAGTCCTCCTACCTTGGTCAGATATTTTTCTCTCTCCCTCTTCATCCTACCTTCGTCAGATATTCTTCTCTCTCGCTCTCCATTCTACCTTCGTCAGATATTCTTCTCTCTCCCTCTACATCCTACCTTCGTCAGTTATTCTTCTCTCTCCCTCTACATCCTACCTTCGTCAGATATTCTTCTCTCTCCCTCTCCATCCTACCTTCGTCAGATATTCTTCTCTCTCCCTCTCTCTCTCTGCATCCTACCTTCGTCAGATATTCTTCTCTCTCCCTCCCCGTCTTAGTCATTCTTCTTTCGTCAGATATTCTTCTCTCTCCCTCCCCGTCTTAGTCATTCTTCTTTCGTCAGATATTCTTCTCTCTCCCTCTCCATCCTACCTTCGTCAGATATTCTTCTCTCTCCCTCTCTCTCTCTGCATCCTACCTTCGTCAGATATTCTTCTCTCTCCCTCTCTCTCTCTGCATCCTACCTTCGTCAGATATTCTTCTCTCTCCCTCCCCGTCTTAGTCATTCTTCTTTCATCAGATATTCTTCTCTCTCCCTCCCCGTCCTAGTCATTCTTCTTTCGTCAGATATTCTTCTCTCTCCCTCCCCGTCCTAGTCATTCTTCTTTCGTCAGATATTCTTCTCTCTCCCTCTCCGTCCTAGTCATTCTTCTTTCGTCAGATATTCTTCTCTCTCCCTCCCCGTCCTAGTCATTCTTCTTTCGTCAGATATTCTTCTCTCTCCCTCTCCGTCCTAGTCATTCTTCTTTCGTCAGATATTCTTCTCTCTCCCTCCCCGTCCTAGTCATTCTTCTTTCGTCAGATATTTTTCTCTCTCCCTCCCCGTCCTAGTCATTCTTCTTTCGTCAGATATTTTTCTCTCTCCCTCCCCGTCCTAGTCATTCTTCTTTCATCAGATATTCTTCTCTCTCCCTCCCCGTCCTAGTCATTCTTCTTTCGTCAGATATTCTTCTCTCTCCCTCCCCGTCCTAGTCATTCTTCTTTCGTCAGATATTCTTCTCTCTCCCTCCCCGTCCTAGTCATTCTTCTTTCGTCAGATATTCTTCTCTCTCCCTCCCCGTCCTAGTCATTCTTCTTTCGTCAGATATTCTTCTCTCTCCCTCCCCGTCCTAGTCATTCTTCTTTCGTCAGATATTCTTCTCTCTCCCTCCCCGTCCTAGTCATTCTTCTTTCGTCAGATATTCTTCTCTCTCTCTTTCTCCCTCTCCCCACCTCCTGACACTCTGGCAATGTGACATCAACTGGGAACATTGTGCCTCTGAGCACTCTGACAGTGTGACTTCAACTGGGGACATTGTGCCTCTGAGCACTCTGACAGTGTGACTTCAACTGGGGACATTGTGCCTCTGAGCACTCTGACAGTGTGACTTCAACTGGGGATATTGTGCCTCTGAGCACTCTGACAGTGTGACTTCAACTGGGAACATTGTGCCTCTGAGCACTCTGACAGTGTGACTTCAACTGGGGACATTGTGCCTCTGAGCACTCTGACAGTGTAACTTCAACTAGGGACATTGTGCCTCTGAGCACTCTGGCAATGTAACTTCAACTAGGGACATTGTGCCTCTGAGCACTCTGGCAATGTAACTTCAACTGGGGACATTGTGCCTCTGAGCACTCTGGCAATGTAACTTCAACTGGGGACATTGTGCCTCTGAGCACTCTGGCAATGTAACTTCAACTAGGGACATTGTGCCTCTGAGCACTCTGGCAATGTAACTTCAATTGGGGATATTGTGCCGGTGAGCACTCTGGCAATGTAACTTCAACTGGTGATATTGTGCCGGTGAGTGAAATGAATTGTGACTCCTTTCGATTTGAAGTTTCTGATTTTGCAATTAAGAACCCATATGCTAAAACAAAAAGTTGGGTGTCAAAGTTATTATTTCTCTAGTGATTGGCAGCTTGAACCCAATGTCATGCCGTGGCCACTCTGTCGTGTCAAACCACTGCCCCAGGCAAGACGCCGTCAGTCCTGTTGCATTCCAACCAGTCATTCACCGTTGGGTTAAAAAATAAAATACCGGGTGAAGTTAGAGTCTTATTATACAAATTCCATCAGGTTTTATTTACATCAATACGATATACATACAAGGAATATTTACAATTACAGAAGAAAAAACTTGATCACGGGTAGTGCTAATGCAAACGGCATTCTCTTCCTTTGAGTTTCGGTCTTATTATTAGTTATGAGAAGTTTTGTGAAATGGTGTATTATTAGTGTAGCTTGTAATTAATGAGAGTAATACAAAAATGTACTAATATGAAATTTCAATGGAAGAATTTGTATAATGTATAAAACATAGTGTATTTAGATAAGTTGTAAAAACTATTTATTTTCATTGTTCTGTGTTTATAAGAGGTTTTCGTTAAGTTTCACTCGGTATTTACTGTCGAAACTCAAATTGGTCAAGTGGTTGGAATATGGAACAAGTGTTCCATATTATGACCCTTTAAATTACAATGCATTTTAATGGTGTTTTTACATTTTTGATTAACTATGACATTTCACTTAAGTATTATATTCTTTTTTATTTAGAATAAAAAATCTCGATGGTATTATAAGTAAAGCCTTATGATATAAAGTAAATCAAAAGAGGAGTGGATTCGGTGTGTAATGTGCCAGAAGTGGGCGCATGTTCTCTGTTCTTCCACTGAGAATGTAAAGGGGAAGACAGTTTATATGTATATGCGACTTTTGTGGCTAATAAATGAAAGAAAACTTTTCTTCTTTGAGCCTTTTAGGCAACTTTCAATTTTACTAAGACTGCTTTGTCAAATTTCTCAATAAAAAGAAACCTTCAGTCGATTAAAAACGTGTTTTATTTTTGTTCCATAATACCAGCATGTGTTCCATATTACCAGCACCTGTGTTTCATATTACCACCCCAATTTCTCAGGCATCATTTTTGAGGTCCTCTCGAAAATTGACTTTTTTTCGGAAAATATTTAAAGATAATAGCTTGAATCTTTTAGAAAACATTAAGGACAACATTTGAAACGTGTCTTTCATTTCAGGAATTATATTCATATCAGTTTTCATACCTTTTTGGGGGGAAAACAAAAGGTGTTCCATATTACCACCTTCTCCCCTATAGTTGAACAAAATAATATACTACAAGTAATTTTGAGTACCTACAAACTAAGAGATCTTGTGAGAGATTCCGCAGTTTTTGTCATTCACCCTATATACAAAATAAAGCAAATATTTGAAGTATGTGCTGCGGCGTACTGAGTGAACCAGTTCTTAGACTGCGTTCAGTCAGTACTACTTACAGACTGCTTGAGATCAGGGGCTTATGTCAACGCCCGGGTGTCTACTAAGTCGAGATATTTCAAGTTAGGTCAAGAAAGTCAAGGAAAAGTCAAGAAATTCATCCTTAGGTCAAGAATTTTTAGAAAATTGTCTTACCTGGCTATTTTGACAGGAGATTTTTTCCCCTACCCCTTTTATGGCTGGATTCCCTCCCTAACGCCCACGATTCTATTTGGTTTTAACGTCCTAATCAAGACGGGGGTGGTACCTCCCATTTGCTGGGAATCGTACCAGCTACCCACATTAACCTCACCAAGCCTGGGTAGGGTCGGATATGCCAGCCTCACATGTTTGGAGGGAACAGAATTTTCTTCGAAAAGTCTGCTCTGACCGGGGATCGAACTCGGGATCTCTTGACGGGCAGTAGTCACAACCGTTACGCCGCGGAGGCTGTCCATTTTTTTTTCTGTTAGTAAATAATATTGGTGTTGTTTACGTCTCTTCTACGACATAAGTAAAACTCATAGGTGACTCATGAATGACGCAGAACGTCCTCTAACTGACTTACTTCTTTAGCTGGGGTCCATCAACTTCTTGAGGACCTACTGTCGTGATGATGTTAGGCAAACGAAAGTGTGGTCTGCCAACTGCCATCACTGCTTTAGAAACTTGAAATCGTCTTGTATGAAGAATTGAGGAGTCTTGTAAGATTCATTTTTTAATTATTGACAAACAGATTTTTTAATGTTCTGGGCGCAGTAGGATGTCTAGAGCAGCGGTTCCCAACCTTTTTAGCTTGGGGGCCCAATAATATTTCTAAAACAATTTTGCGGCCCACCCCGCATTTATTTTGCACTATTTTAATATTATTTCTTGAGTTTTGGCCAGCATCCGCGGCCCAGTAGCGAGCTGCCCGCGGACCACAAGTGGGCCGTGGCCCACCGGTTCGGAACCGCTGGTCTAGAGTATTAATTTGTTCAATTGTAATTTAAGTTATCCGACCTCAGTAGCTTGATCGATAAGGCTGCGGACTTGTAACCTGGAGGTCGGTGGTTCAAGTCCCGGTTTCAGCGTAGATTTAGTAAAGCGAGTTTGAGTAGTTGTGATATCACGAAAGTGATTAACGCAAAAATATGATAACTTTTTTTTGTAATTTAAGTTTGTAAATGTATTTGTGTATGTGATCTTAACCTGTTGCTTCCCCTTGTCCTCGCAGGATGCCAGGAAAGCGGCGTGCGACACCAGCCTGGTCACGGCGACGGGCGCCATGGAGCCTATCGGCCGCATTCAGATGCGCACGCGTCGCACCCTGCGCGGCCACCTGGCCAAGATCTACGCCATGCACTGGGGCTCCGACTCCAGGTCAGTAGCTCGAGAACCCAGGAAATAAAAAATATTTAATTATCCAACTCCTTGAAAACTTGAAAAAACTGCAATGACGCGACGGTAGGCGAATTAAATGATCCTGCATTAATCTTTAAATATTTTCCGTTAAAGTTTCAAGTCAAAATGTAGAAGAATTTGAATAATCGAAGTAATAATAAAGGAAACGTGGGAAACAAGAAGAAAGTACAATATAAAGAATTATCTAGTCAGGCACGCGCCGGTATAGCAGCATAAAGTCGTGCTAAAAAATTTTAAGCATCAAAATTTCAAGTCAAAATTCTAGGAAGACATGACATCCAAAGAAGGCGTTTCAAGGACAAGCTCAATAAGGAGATGAGTGGAGAAAAACTGATTTTTTTTTTTTAATAAAAGGCAAAAATGTTTGCGAAATAATATAATAAAGAAATATCTCGCCCTCCAGTTTTTCTCTTACGACATACAGTGGTAAGTAAATGCGCATTCTATACTGACAGCTAAACACCAACCCATTAAAATATAGGTCATGCCATAGATTTCAAGTTCCAGGGCTTAAAATCGGACCGTTCCTCAAGGCAATACTTGAGGAAGGTCATAACTTGAGGAGGGTTTGGAATTTCTGACTTTTTGAAGTTTTCCTGTAATCGTACGTCAATTTTACTTGGGGTCATCTCTCACTCCGTCCGTCTATATCCCCTCGTAATTTTTGAACTCAATGGAATTTTTTAAATCTGTAAAGTTCTAAGCTTTAGAAAGTGCCCTATGGCCCATCCTGTGGTCACAAATATTTTGGGCCCGAATAACCCTGCCGGCCTTCAGGCCATATTTTTTAATACTGATTATATCCTCTTAACCTACGGGTCTACTCACTGATTAAAGCCCCGTGTCAGACTCCTGGTCTACTCACTGTTTATAGTCCGTGTCAGACTCTGGTTACTCACTGATAAGTCCCGGTCAAGACTGCTGGTCTACTCACTGTTTATAGACCTCGCGTCAGACTGCTGGTCTACTCACTGTTTATAGACTCGCGTCGCGCTGTCTACTCATGTTATAACCGCTGAGCTGGTCTACTCACTGTTTATAGACCCCGCGTCAGACTGCTGGTCTACTCACTGTTTATAGACCCCGCGTGCTGTGTTTGAAAACTTAGAGGCACCTTAGGTTGAGATTTCATTATTTCTCCTCCGAGACCTTGGTCTCCTCTAATCTCACCTGGACGCAACTAGCAACTAACCTCTAAATGCCTCGCTGCATTAATGCATGTAATAGTTTGTAATACCGTAATCTCTATCGGAAGTGCATCTAGTGCTTATGCAAATAGCACTGCATCCTTGCTACTAGCTAGGCCCAACCTTGATCCACTGTCTAGACTATTCATTTGGGTTTCTGGACAAACACTCTTAGAGGTTCTGAGGAAAAAGAGAGGTAGTTTAAGACCAGACTATATTCTACCTTGTGCAAATAGCATATCTGATCGAGGATGAACCAGAACTTTCACCAGGCCATGTGTTCACCGAAACTAGGCGTTGCTTAACTTCAGTGTAATATCACAGTTGTTCTCCGCTGGCTATTTCCGAATCTAACTAGAAGAATTCCCTGATCCAAACGGACCTATGTGCAAAATTCCGTGTCTCGGTCAAACGGTGTGGAACTTGTATAAAGAATATACACACAGACAGCTTTATTTTATAGATATAATTGCGATCTATCAGAAGAAACCACAGTTTAACTCTCACAAGGCAACACTACAACCTGTCTTCCGCGAGACATTATTGTTTATCAGTAAAATTGTTTGTAGATTCACAGCCTCTGCGAGATTGAATTTTTGTATGAGTGATAAGAAGTGAGGAGGACAGAGAGTGAACTCCTGGACTTGACCTGACGTCCATTCTCCATGCGGCTCTCTGGATATAGACTTGAGTGATTTTTTTAAGTTATGCTCGAAGGTTTTTCTAACAATGCGAATCTCCTAGGAGCTCATTATTCCCACAGAGTAATCTTGCCATCTAGTAACGTGATAACGCAGAAGCTGATAGTCTGTCGTCTGAAAGCAAATACCGTGTTTTCTCCTGTTGATAGAGCCAATTATGTACGCCAAGACTTGATAGCCATTAAGAAAATTAAAAACAAACCAATAAAATTCTGAACAATATCTATCATACAATGCCTCAATACTACTAAAATTCGCTTTATAGGTATTTTGAAGTAGTCATCTTGGCCTAGAGGAAGCATGCTCGGCTTGCACTCCAGGTGACACGGGATCGAATCCCGTCTGGTTCTGATTTTTTTTCGACTCTGTACTTTGGAATGTCGGGGCCTACCCTAGCCTTGTGAGGACAATTGGGGTAGTTGTAGAGTGGGCAACGACCAGTAGCTTTATTCGTTTTTTTACGAGATTGATATTGGAATTTGGTATTTGGTTGGAGATGATAATGATGCATTAGCATTTTTTACTACCGTATTTTTTTTTAATATTAGAAATCGAAAGTTTTGTGTTCGTTAAAAAAAAAATTGTTCAGATTTTATATTCTGCACGTTTCATAACCCCCTAAGCAACTTTGGTTTTGTATCGGAGTATATATTCCTTGTAACGCGCAAATCTGAGAAACTAGTGAAACCCACTTATTTCAGATTTTAAAAATCATCTGAAATAAGTGTGAATCCCCTCACAAAATACTTGCCGCAAGGCTAACTGGTAACAGATTATGCACAGGCATGGCGAATGACTTCCACACGTACACGACTATTTTATCACCTGGTGGTAAAAATAGAAACAGCACACATGTGTTGAGAATACGTCTCGACACACTGTGATTCAATCCAATAGGTAGCTCACATAAAATGGGAATGCTGCTTATCACCAAGAAGTGTACCTACATATTATGTTTAAATATTTTTGGACTCATTTGTATTCTGACAACACCCTAGTTGTAATCTATTTGTCTTGACCACTCTTTAGTTATAACGTCTTTCAACTACTTTTGTCTAGTTGGGAGTTTTACCCTGCATACATTAACCTCAATCAGCCTACGAAGGGACGGAATACCAACAGAACATACATTGCTATGTTAACCACCAATAGCTTTTTAAACCTAAATGATCACGTTCTCTCCTTGCTGGACGTTGCTTAGCTTTTGTTTTTCGGTGGATTCAACGTGCTGCGCTGGCAAGCGCTCACATATAACGTGAATTCTCTACTACATTAGAAATGAGTATTTTCTAATATTTCTATTTAAAACACAGGATATCGGCGCAAACGACCTGTCGCAGCAACGTTAAAAGCGCCTGAAGGGAAAAAATCCATACGACTCCTACTGTAATCTACTTTGAAAGAGTGTTTTGCTAATTAAAAGCCTATTCACAGTGAAAGCACGATCAAACTGTCGATAGTTTTTTGATAGTACAAGTACAATCTACCATAATTGTAATGATAATCAATGTAAAGTCGAAGAAAAAAAATGAAAGAAAGCAAGATCATGCTTTAATCGAAACGAAGTCAGCACGACACATAGGTACCTCATGTGAATAGATTATGGTGAACACATTATTTGTCCATTGTTAGGTGTACGCACTAGAAAGGGTGGTTGTTATTCTAATGTTACATTTATTTATTTATTTATTGGTGTACAATCAATTTACAATAAATTTGTTTACACAAGTCAAATACAGATACAGAAATGGGGCAGAGGAAGGAAAAGACATAATAGAACTTAAGAAGTAAACAAACTAAGTAAATTGTAAGCTAAGACCATATCACTCAAGCTACAACTCAAAAACTCTTCTAAGGAATATAAAAGCCTCGTTTTTAAGAAAATTAGTGATTCATGATTTAAATAACTTTAAATAACTTTTTAAATAACATACTTGTTGCCCCCACAGGAATCTAGTATCCGCTTCGCAAGACGGCAAGCTCATATCTAATGTTACATACTGTTGCCCCCACAGGAATCTAGTATCCGCTTCGCAAGACGGCAAGCTCATAGTATGGGACAGCTACACCACCAACAAGGTGCATGCCATTCCCCTGCGGTCCAGCTGGGTGATGACATGTGCCTACGCCCCCTCCGGGAGTTTCGTCGCTTGCGGGGGGCTCGACAACATATGCTCTATATACAGGTATGTACCTTTTCTCTTGCTTCCAAGTATAAGTTTTAAGTAGTGCTTTATTTAGACTGTCAGCGCAAGACAGGTAGTCCCATTATGCCAACAGTTTAACAAAGCACCTCTTTATTTATTTGAGTATTAATACAATATAAATAAAATAACATTACAATTAGAGAAAAGATAATAGAAAACAAGAAAAGGAAATAATAAGTAGAAGATAAGTATCTCCCACAACTATCGAAAGTGTTGTGGTCTTTTTTGTAATAAAAAAAGAAAATTGCTCCAATTTAAAAAAAAGCATGTCGTAACCTCCTGAGCGTGTAAGCTATGGACTTGTAACAAACATACACTAAAATGTCATTTGACAAAGGGGCGGTTTTGTATAAGATCTGTAACTTCATAGGTATTTATATGTTTGATATTTACATTAAACATTTTCTAAGAGATGGAGATAACAGGGAGAATTTTCCAGAGAAATAAGAAGAGGGCAGGGAAGGAAATCATGCACAAGAATATCATCTCAGTCATAGTCCACGGGATTTACTAGAACTCACCATGGTCGGGCAGGTTATGAGTCTACAACTTCAGCTTTCGAGCTATTGAGGTCGAAAAGATGATTGAAGACAGTGCTCGTCGTTGGTACGTTGAATACTCCAGTTTTCGTTCTGTCACTGAAATTCAGCAACGTACAGCGAGGTTAAAACTTGGATGGGTCACCATTCAAATTCGAACACTCGTAATGCTGTCTATCTCCGGCCCCACTCAAGCTCGGTGTGGTTAATTTGAGTACTTAGCTGGTTTGTGAGTATCCAGCGAATCGGGGGTAAAACCCCCGTCGTGATATGACCATGCAGTTAAAAGCGATGTTGAACCGAAAAATATACGAGTATATATACTGTAGGAAACATAATCATGGTGAACATAATGGAAGGTAGAATAGCAGGAAGAAGAGGGCGTGGCAGACCAAGACAGAATTATTTCAAAGACATCTGTGAATTGATGAATTGTAACACCTACCAAAATATGAAGGAATTGGCATCCGACAGAGAAAGATAGCTGTTTCAACAAGGCATTGCCTTTAGTAATTGATCATAATGATATTGTAGGAAAGATATACGAGTATGTATGCTCCAAGCAACAGTTGCTGTATGCTATTTGTTGTTGTTTCCAGTTTAAAAACCCGCGAGGGCAACGTGCGAGTTTCGCGGGAGCTGCCAGGCCACACCGGCTATCTGTCGTGCTGCCGCTTCCTGGACGACAACCAGATAGTGACCAGCTCAGGCGACATGTCCTGCGCTCTGTGGGACATCGAGACCGGACAGCAGTGCGCTTCCTTCATAGGTAAGATCCGTAGTCACTGTGGCAGAGCGAGTTAGCGCGCTAGGCATTGCACACATGGTGACCTGGGTTCGCTTCCCAGCGGGGGAGGATTTTTTCTGCTCTGTACTTGGATGTTCGGGGTCCACTCATACCTCGTGAGGAAAAATAATAACACAAAGAAAAAGCATTATATAGGTAAGATTCCTTTTTTTTTTCATGTTCTATTTGATGAATGTATATAGTTGACCAATAAAGTGATATAAGATCCCGGCTGGAGCGGAGAATTCAGACTGAAGTTTTCCGTTTCCTAAATGGCATGGGTAAAGTGCCCTGAAGTAATGCGACAACAGTTCCGGGACTGGGACAATAACAAAGAGTGGATATTATTTATACTGCTTGAGAGAAAACTACACACTAGTACTCTTCTGGCGGTTTATTATATTTTGCATCATAGTATAGTATAGTAGTGCTTTATTTAGACTGTCAGCTCGAGACAGGGAGTCCCATTATGCTAAGAGCATCATGTGTTGTGCTCAGTTATGGTCGATGGTTTCTGGAACAATATTTTTTTTTTTATAGGAATAGGAAGTTAGACCATAGCCTAATCTGCAGATATGAGGCACCTAAGTGGGATAATGAGGCGTAGCTCCAGAGATATTTATATTGTATATAGATTATTATTATTAAATTCTTCATTAGATGATAGACATATGTACAGAACAAATAATGATTACAAAAAATAAAAAATGGAAACAGAATGAACTATAAAAAGGTGGGAAAATAGAAAAATAGATACACACATGTGTGTGTATATACTTTTTGTTTGTTGTCGTTGATTATCTGTTTTGAAACCTTATCAATACTGATTTGAATTCTGTTTTATTTTTAAAAAGGGTTTCATTGAGAATGAATAATGCGGTAACTTGAGAACATTAAAATTAAAAGTTGGTAACAACACCAATTTAAAAGCCCGACATTTTTCTCTTTGTTTTCAATGATTCATCCTCCATCCTTTTCATTCTTGTTTTATGTACGTTATGTGCGTCCCGTCACACATGGGACGTGATGTCCCTCTGTCTCGTCCCTGACATGTTTTAAATAATAATATTAATAATATCGCCTTATGTATACTGCCCGATTAACACTATTAAAGTCCCATTATTCCAGCAGTAAGCTCAAGACATAATTTTATGTGGTAAAAATCCCAAATGGGAGGATAACTTGTCATGTCCCGGCTGGGTTTCGAACCCACGACCTCTGGAATCTCTGGATTCACAGAGTGCCGCCTTAACCACTGAGCTACCGGGACAGACTAAATCATTTATTATCCCCCCGGCAGGTCACACAGGGGACGTGATGTCCCTCTCTCTCGCCCCTGACATGAGGACGTTTGTCTCAGGGGCATGCGACGCCTCAGCCAAGCTGTGGGACATTAGGGACGGCTCCTGTAAGCAGACGTTCCCCGGACACGAGAGTGATATCAACGCCGTCACTGTGAGTCTCATCGTCCGTTTCTATTCAGAAAAGCAAAATACATTTTTTATTTATTTATTTAAAACAATAAACGGGCTTAATTACCCTATACTAACTATTTTATAATGTATTTCCCTAACTAATCCTAGTAAAAAATATATAAAATTCTATCTATTAATTACATACAAAAGACAATATACTAATTATTAGATCTAAAAATAAGATAAAATCAACAGAGAAAAAAAAGAGAAGAGGACCTGAGTTTTTGTTTGTTCGTTGTAGAAGTCAAAAGTCGTATGCGCACAATAATTATGAAGAGCCTCTTGTGTCATTGGTATGACTCAGTAGTCACCTTGGCCTAGCGGTAGCATGCTCGGCTTGCACTCCAGGTGACCCGGGTTCGAATCCCGGCGTGGTCGGATTTTTTCGGCTCTGTACTTTGGATGTCGGGGCCTACCCTAGCCTCGTGAGGACAATGTGGGGTAGCTGTAGAGTGGGCAACGACCAGTGGGGAGTTTTACGAGATTGATATTGGAATATGATGGTTGGTTGAAGATATGATGCATAAGCATTAGTTCTCGTAATGTCGATGCTACCCACTAAAAATTGTGACATAATAACACAAATAACTAGCTCTCATCATTGGTATAACTTTGTATTGTTGTGTCATAGAGCGACGTGGGGTCCGTTGGTTCGGATCCACCCAGTGCGTGAATTTTTCATCATGGATTTGATAAATTGACCACTAATGAGACCTAAATAATCGGTAGATTAAAAGGATTTTCCTCCTACTTGGGCGATATAAACAATCAAATAAGTGTCGCCCTAGTGTATAATACTCTCACAAATAATAATTGACCGATTGAGCTTCTACTCGAGCGTTAAAATTTGAATTTTCGCTGAATAGTTGTAATTTAAAGTTGGTTGGATCAACATTATATTCCAAATTAAAATTCGAACAGCTGATTCTGGAATCCCGTTTGCAGCCATCTTTTTGTGTCTATTTTTTAATGAACCAATCAGGGAGCTCTTAGTATTAAAGCAAACAACATTTTACCAGTGTGATACTAGCACGTATTTAAAACTCGATTACCAAACACTATGCACTGCATAAATCAGTTAATTTCTCTATTGGGCTTAAAGGATCTCTAGTCAACACTAACACTCCGATTACCGTTTAATGATAATAATACTCTTTAGTGGAAGGTAACCACCAGGCGAGGTTAATGCTCAAAACATTTTCTACCACCTAACCCTCAGAGTCTTATTATTATTATGTGGTCACAAACTCAAATTAATGAGGAAAAATTCATGCACTGGGTAGGATTCGAACCAACGGATCCCTACGCTACCTGGATTACCAGACTAGCGCGTTAACCACTTGACTACCAGTGCACTTTTTACTACGCTGACGACCAGCGTTCAACGATTTACTATCCCAGTAGTACATATTTATTTCCAAAACAAGATGTCTGACTAAATGTCTATGTAAATCAGTTAATTTCTCTATTAGGCTTAAACGATCTCTAGTTAACACTCCGATTAGCGTTCAACGATTTACTACCGCAGTAGTACATATTTTTTCCCCAAAACAAGTTATAATGATATCGCCTTATACAGGGTCTTCATAAAGTCTCACCCAGGCCTAGGTTTCTCGAAAACGACTCAGAATATCAAAAAACGCAAAAACCCGTATTCCTTTATGTTTAGGGGGATTGATTTTCAGCCAATTTTTTTTGCCTACACGGCCCCAGTCAGGCTGGGCATGGACCAACTTTAAAATCTTAAATAGAATGGTATGTCTTGTGGCATATTTTTTTAAAGGTCTTATTAAGAGAAGTTCATTACAATAAATTTCAGTGTGCTACGACTTACCGTTCTCGAGATACAGGGTCGGACGTCCTGCGTAATATCCATATATGTTGACCTATAACTCGTTAACCGTAAATTATGGAGAAAATTTTTCTTGTTAATAACAACTCCTTATGACAAGACCTTTCGAACAAGTTATAACTCGACATACTCTGTTGATGTTAGTTTCTGGTCGGTTTTGTCAGCCAGCCGGACGAACAGTCTAAAAAAATTTAACGAAAAAACAAATCAAGTTTTAACTTGTTCGAAAGTTCTTGCCATAAGGAGTTATTATTAACAAGAAAAAATTTCTCCATAATTTACGGTTAACGAGTTATAGGTCAAAATATATGGATATTACGCAGGACGTTCGACCCTGTATCTCGAGAACGGTAAGTCGTAGCACACTGAAATTTATTGTAATGAACTTCTCTTAATAAGACCTTTAAAACAATATGCCACAAGACATACCATTCTATTTAAGATTTTAAAGTTGGTCCATGCCCAGCCCAGCCTGACTGGGGCCGTGTAGGCAAAAATTTTTTGGCTGAAAATTGATCCTCCTAAAAATAAAGGAATACGGGTTTTTGCGTTTTTTGATATTTTAAGTCGTTTTCGAGAAACCCAGGCCTGGGTGAGACTTTATGAAGACCCTGTATATACTACCCTATAAGGACTATTAAAGTCCCATTATTCCAGCAGTAAGCTCAAGACATATTATTATGTGTTGAAAATCCCAAATGGGATGATAACTTGTCATGTCCCGGATGGGTTTCGAACCCACGACCTCTGGAATCTCTGGATTCACAGAGTGCCGCCTTTACCACTGAGCTACCGGGACAGACTAGTACATATTTTTTTCCCCCAAAACAAGTAAGTGTCTGACTAAACGTCTCTGCTGTTCGCAGTTCTTCCCGAACGGCTGGGCGTTCGCCACGGGCTCGGACGACGCGACCTGTCGCCTGTTCGACATCCGCGGGACCAGGAGCTCGCCATGTACTCGCACGACAACATCATCTGCGGCATCACGAGCGTGGCCTTCTCCCGCAGCGGCCGCCTCCTCCTGGCGGGCTACGACGACTTCAACTGCAACGTGTGGGACTCTATGAAGACGGAGCGGGCAGGTCAGTGCGATGGTTTTTTTTTTTTTTTTTTTTTTTTTTGAGGGGGAAAATATTTTTTTTTTTTTTAATTTTCCATTTATTTATTACAATTATAATATGATACAGATTTTAAAGCAGGTCAGTGCAGTGTTTTTTTTTTTTTTTTTTTTTTTTTTTTTTTTTTTTTTTTGAGGGGAAAATATTTTTTTTTTTTTTAATTTTCCATTTATTTATTACAATTATAATATGATACAGATTTTAAAGCAGGTCAGTGCAGTGTTTTTTTTTTTTTGAGGGGAAAATATTTTTTTTTTTAATTTTCCATTTATTTATTACAATTATAATATGATACAGATTTTAAAGCAGGTCAGTGCAGAGTTTTTTTTTTTTTTTTTTTGAGGGGAAAATATTTTTGTTTTTTTAATTTTCCATTTATTTATTACAATTATAATATGATACAGATTTTAAAATGATTGAATGGTACCCTTTCTCAAAGTTAAAAAAAAGCTGTGTAGAGAAAGGGGAGTTCAGAATTTAAATTGTGGATACATGAAGAATAGGTTATAAGATATTATAAGGTTCCTTCAGCAAAGCCTCTGGTGCTGAAGGATATGCGGGACTTGCCGGCAGGGGATAGTCTGTCGCCCCTCTTGAAGGGCACCAATTCTTTCGGCTCACCCGCTAAAAAACCCCCCCGTTCTTCTCTAGTATTTCCTGGAACAATGTTGGTATTTCTTCAGGAAGCTCTTGTTATTTTTGATTTAGTGCAGTTGTTTAAGGTCGCTTTCAACTACACGGGGATTTAATCCTTCACTCGCTTGAAACTCACAAACCAGCTACTCAAATTAACCTCACCCAAACAGAGTGGGGTCTGGAACAACCAGCCTCACGAGGGTTTGAATTTGAATGGTTACCCATCCAAGTAGTCTAACTTCGCTGGACGTTGCTTAACTTCAATGACAGAACGAGCATTGGCGTATTCAACGTGCTATGACGCTGGTAGACCCAGATTTATTTACAATGTGACTCCACTATTAACAGCAAATACAATAAACGAAGCCTGATGGAGGGTGGTGATAATGCCCAAGCTATTAGCTCCATGGAACTTTTGTGTCTTGACCCGGCCATAAAGGCGCGATACTACTGACTGACAATACGCTCTGCTACTCTGAAACATGGCTTAAGACCATTTCAACCTAAGCAAATCAGACGCTCATGTGTTTAAAATGTCACTGACATGAACAAGTTACTGTTTTTTCCGTGAGACCCGAAAAACCATATTTTTCCGCGAAATTAAAAAATTATTTCACTTGCTATAGCACTTGCAACATGTAGCATGCCTCAAAAGATGTGCTCTAGGCATCATTATTGTTGTATGCCACTCAGTTAAAATATTTCCAACATTATATTTTAGCGATCTTGGTACTTTCTAAGATTCAATGTTATTTTTAACTTTTGTTGTGTATATACGATTAATAACATTCTGATTATAGTCATCTGTTAGGCTAAACTACCAAAATCGCGAGAGATAAAAATGCACACATGGCGATGTGGTGTATCCCAAAAGTTCAGAGCTCGAATTTTGGCTATTGAGCAAGCTCAGCGCTATGGAAGTTTTCATTATTCGAAACCCCCAAAATCTGAATTTTAAACACCAAAGAGAAAAAAAAAACTTACATCGCCATTTGGTAGAGTAAGAATACCAGGTCGCGAGCTGGCCTTTTTGAGAAATGATGAAACCCTGATGAGTGGCGTAAGGTCTAGGTTAGGTGAATTCTAAATAGCTTATAATCCGCTTGGCGCCTTTCCTGTATTAGATATCATTTTTTTCGTTAAAACTGTATGCTGCTAACTGACATGTACTCCCTTGTTCTCAGGCATCCTGGCTGGACACGACAATCGTGTGAGCTGCCTGGGAGTCACAGAGGACGGCATGGCAGTGGCCACTGGCTCCTGGGACAGCTTCCTGCGCATCTGGAACTAAACATCTCCCTCCCTCCCCTTCCCAGGCAAACCAAGAAAATATGTACAGGAAAAAACACCTCTCGTAGCATTTTTCCGGTTCAAAAATTACACACATATTCACACAAAAACTGTTTTAATTCTTTTTTCGCTCCCACTTTTTTTCGAGAAAGGTTTTTTGTATCAATGATTTATCCGTTATTTTCTCTCAAATGCGCGTGAAAAAGGACTTTCTCTTTTTTTCGTTTACATTTTCACTCTTATTTGAAAAAAAAATGGATTTTCTATTGTAAAGTTCTGCTTGTTTTGTCTATCTATGACGTATTTGCTGCATACATTTACGTAATATAATTTAGTTGTTTTGTCTCGTTTCTAGTCAGCACCATGAAGTATACAATATTTAAATAGCAAGGGGACCATCATAGGAAATGTTCGCTAGAGAGCGGCGCTAGTGAGATGATTTGTGTTTCATTGTGAAGTTACATCCTGAAGTAGTTGATGTTGGAGGAGGGCTTAAACCTGTTTCTGAGACAAAACTAAAACAGAGAACTTATGATTTAGCATTGTATATTAGGATCCATCAGTATTTGTCAGCCAGCTATGCAATGTATTACTGCTAGGAAATAGTTGACTAACCCTGACAGTTGATTCCCAACACTTCTACTGAGAGATATTTATTATTTTCAATTATATTTAAATACGGATTTTCCTGTATAAATTAATTCGGATGAGATTCTTGACCTGTATTTCTCGTCTATGATTTGCGCGATTTTGAATATATTATTATATAATTTAAAAATAAAATCACACGCTTTACTTATTTGAATTTCTGATCATTGTAAATTTCAAAACAATGTGAAATTTTGTGTCAGGGGATTTTTGTCGTGTTTCAATTTTATTTGAAACGTTCTCACTCTTACAAATGATGAGAAATCCTCTGTATGGAACAACAAAATTTTGATTTTATTTTATTATTATTTCTAAATAATCATATTATTGTTCCCCTCCGCCCCTATAGTGAATTGAAAAACTTGAATCAAGTTGAAATTCTTTGTATTGGGGCTGATAAAATACCTATTCGATGTTATATCAAAACTTTTTCCATTAGGATAGAAAAAAATTATGTCAAGGAAATAATTACAATCCTATATCTACCCACATTTTCTCTGGGTGAATCTGCACACAATTGCTAAAATTAAAACTTGTACAAATTTATACAAAAATAAATAGTTAAAATAGTATCTCACTTCTATTTTAGCGTTGCATTTGAAAACAAATCTCCTATCCAATCAACATTTCCATCATAGTAATTATTAAAGTTTTTTCGATTTTAATTTGAACCCAATAAATTGAACTCGTGAAACAGCGTTCAAAAAATTCGCATACCAAAGGCTTCTATTTTGCCGTCTCTAGATTTTATTTGTATGTCGTTTTTAAACACTGCCTAAAAAATAAATAAATACACGTTTAATTTAATTTCTAAAAAAAATAATATTTGAAAAATCCTTCCCCTCTTATATTTATAATTTGATTGCCAGTATAGTCTATCTGTCCAAATGATATAATCCACTAGTTTATGAAAATATATGGAATATTTGATATTGTTCTACTAAAATCCCTGAGTCCATTCCGAATGTTCAAAAGGGCATGAATCCAAACTGGAAACCTCTCACTAGTTATCAAGGAGTCGCTTGACTTGTTTCACGCATACATCTTGATTTATTAGAACCACATCTTCTCTCTTCGGTTTCAGTATAATATTTTATAGCTTCCGTGTAATCACACATCGAAGGGAGCTTTTTCTATTTCTCAACTACAACAAAATAATTGAGAACCCTAGTGTCCTTGTTGAACGGAATTTCATTTTGAATCTTGCCTTCAAAAGTAGCAAATCAATTTTTTGGGATACATGTTTCTCTTTCTCTCATCCCTGGTATTTATTACTATTTTAATCAACATACACACTTTCTCTACCTCTGATATCGTTTTCGTGGGGCATTTGAAAAATCCATCTTGTAAAAATCCACCTGACGATCAAGATGTGTGTTGACTCTTCATTAAATTGTGTATTTATATATCAGCATCAGTGGCAAAAAAGTCATAACTCTTTTGTTAGTCAGCATAGATGAAAGAAATGAACCCAGTAAACGATGTGAAGGGTAACAACAAAAATATCTATAAATATATATAAAAAATATCTAAGAAAAAATAATTTAATTTAAAAAATGAAAACAAAAATACAGCAAAGAAATCGGCCCTTGTGCTGTTGATGTATTTCGGTTTTCTGGTTTTGTGCTAAAAAAATATATAATAATAATATAGTTCTATACATAAAAACCACACATGTAGCGCCCATGAGATGAGCGGTGGAGGGAGGGAGAGGTCTATCTCTTTCTCTCTCCCTCCGGGCTCAGACACTGGCTTGTCCCACGGACGTTACCATTATTTTGTTTCTTTATTTTATTTACATCTTTATTTTTGTGTAAGGATCTTTTTTATTATCTGTGTACTATGATTTTCTTCTCCTTTTGTTAACAAGTTTATGTTCTATACATTTGACCACGAAAATGAAGAAACCATTTTTTCAAAGAAGATCCTTGGTATGTTTTACAATTTTTTCACCCCCACCACTCTATCTCTGTATCATATTTAATTAAAATATTTGTGTTGCTTCTCTCACACCCTCTTATCTCTTCTTCAGTTTTAATTTGAGTTTGTTGTTTTCTCTCCTCATCCTTTCTTCTCCTTTTGATTGTTTTCTGCTTCGATTGAGGAATAAAGAAACACCATCATATCTTCGTTTGTTTTATTTTGATTTATTTTAGCTAGAAATTGCTTTATGAAAATGTGCAGCTTTCGATTTTTGAGGTCTAAAAAATGTGTTCATTCCCATGATCAGTGAAAAATAGAATATTTCTAGATTAATGTTTGTTTATGGATTTGAAATTTCTTGGTCGAAAAAAAAATGCTTTGGAAGGATTTTCTTTATGATTCATAAATCAAATACAACTTCTAAAGAGGTTATTCAGTCTTTGGTAGGAAATAAACACTCATGTAATTTTTTGGAACTATTTTCAGGGGTGTATTCTATCTGGTTGTAATGAATGCGTCATCTTACATGTTCTTCATGTCATGAAGTGTTTGGCTCCTTCATAAATGACAGAAGGGTAGAACGATTGACGTATTAAGTAGCCTGATTAGAATTTCTGATCCATGGAAAATATATTTCTTTGTCTTCAAAAATAAACATTTTCTGAGATATTCTTAAATCAAAATAGTCTTTGTTGAATTTCATTCTATCATAATATACCAATATGTGAGATCGCCGAGATGAATAATAATTAGAACTCAGACCCAAATCTGAGGACAGGATGACTCTGGTTCTTCCAATGGTGGTGAAGTATTTGGCTCCTTCACTCCATGAGCTCCTCTGTTATCTTTCCTCTTGAGAAATCCAATTCTACCATCGCGCATCGTCTGTTTTTGGTCACCCAAATACAGTAATGATCCATCTTGTTTTCAGTATAAATAAATAGAATAGAAATAGTTTTGATATTGTGGAAATATTTCTAGAAAATCAAGACAATAAGATTCTTCAGAGCTTATTGTATCCATCAAACGCACACAAAATTATGTTTACTGATATTTTGTCGAGTATCTCTAGGTAATTTGATTTTATCCCTCACATGCACACGATTAAGTTGAGAAAATGAAATCGCACTACATACTTGTAACTTTAAATTAATGAAACTTAATTGCGGACAATTTTTCAGTAAAAGGACTTGTGATTATGATATATATAAATAGGCAAGTTTGTATTAACAAGAGTTTGAAATCAATTGAATCTGGAATTGTCACATAACATGGGAATGAAAGAATAACAATGTAAATCAATTGAATCTGGAATTGTCACATAACATGGGAATGAAAGAATAACAATGTAAATCAATTGAATCTGGAATTGTCACATAACATGGGAATGAAAGAATCTGGAATTGTCACATAACATGGGAATGAAAGAATAACAATGTAAATCAATTGAATCTAGAATTGTCACATAACATGGAATGAAAGAATCTGGAATTGTCACATAACATGGGAATGAAAGATAACAATGTAAATCAATTGAATCTGGAATTGTCACATAACATGGGAATGAAAGAATAACAATGTAAATCAATTGAATCTGGAATTGTCACATAACATGGGAATGAAAGAATAACAATGACCAGGCTCGTCATTTTAGGCGCCATTTTGTTTTATTCCTCGTTATTTCCTATGAGTTTCTTCCTTTCAATCTTTTTCAATTATTTATTTTTTTCTGTGAATATTAAATATAATAATTATTTAATTTTGTTTTTTAAGTATAATTACATTTTGTAGTTTAATTATTATTTTTTCTTTTGTATCGTATCAGTCTTTATATTAAATTTACTATTATTGTATAAGTTTCAATAAAATACGACGTAAGAAATTAAAAAGTCTAGTGTGTTTTGTGCGTTCTTTTAATTATTAGCATTTCTGTACTCGACAATTTCAGTGGTTTACACGACTTTATAAAGGAGGGTTGTCAAACCTGCGAGTTATTTTGAGGCCCGCTAAGCAAATATTGACATAATGGGGATAACCTAATTATATCAAGTAGTAAAAAAAATTACCCACATTACCGCACAAACTCTTTTCCCGCAAACTAAAAGAATTCTTGACGACATGAATGCGATATTGAGACTTGCTCTGTTCAACAAGTTCGGTGTGTGCGGTTTGTGTCTTGAAAGATACAAAAAAAAAAACTTCAGCCAGCGTCGATGGCATGTTGAATACACGGTTCCCTTCAGAACACGAAGTTAAGCGACATCAGCGAGGTTAAGACTTGATGGGTGACCATTCAAATTCTAATTCTCGTGACGCTGGTTTTCCCGGCCCCTCAGCTGGGTGAGGTCAATGTGAGTAGCAGGTTTGTGAGTTCCTGCGAATGGAGGTAAACCCGTCGTGAATGACCATGGCAGTGAAAGGACGTTAACCCCACTTAAAAAAAAAAAACTCTTACTTTCCTAAGGGGATTGTGTCAGAAACAGATATTGAAGAGAATATGGAAAATCAGGATTTCTTGAAAGAATTAGTATTTCCACAGTAGATGTTTATGCACTTGTGTCAGAAGCAGAATATCTACAAAAATCTCATGTTTGGTATGGTTATGGATGTTTTGACTGAGGATGTAAGGGGCGAAGCCCCTTGGAATATGATGTTTGCAGATGATATCGTGATGTGTGAGTTCTCAAAGGTTAGAGTAGAGAGGGAGTTGAAAAAATGGGGAAAAGTATATGAAAGCAGAGGTTTGAGAGTTAGTAGAGAAAAAACGGAATGTATGACAACGCAAAAGAGAGGGGAGGATGAGAAATCAAACTTGAGGACCAGGTGCTACCTGCAATTCAAGTACCTGGGGTCGGTCCTGGAAAAGAATGGAGAGCTAGCGAGTTAGATAAATCTTAGAGTGAATGGATGAATTGGAGAAATTGAGTGGAGTGTTGTGTGATAAAAAAGTGGGCGTAAAAATGAAAGGAAAACTGTATTAACGAGTAGTTAGATAAGCGCAGCGTTGATGTACAGAAAAGAAACGTGGTCTATAACAAAAGCGCAAGAGAGAAAGTTGGAGGTTGCTGAAATGAAAATATTACGATTAATATGTGGGATAACAAGGACAGATGGGGTGGGAAATGAGCGCACTAGATGAGGTACAGTGAAAGTGGAGTCTCTGGCAAAGAAAATACAAGATAGGTTGACGACCCTACACCGTCAACATTTTTAAGATTTTGAACATCACTTTTTGAGATTTACCTGGTTGGTTTTCTCAGAGAATCATGTGATAAAAATCGTAAAATTATTTTTTAGCATCCTTGGGTTGGCCGCCAACTTTTATCAAACTTGCTATCAAATCTTTTGTATTTTTCCCAGTACTTTTAAAGTAAACCCTACCACCATGCAAAATTAATCTGATATCATTAAAATTGCCAAGTAAGAGCATAGTGGGCAGTTAAAATATAAAAAATGAGGAACTCAGAAAACGGATTTTTAATAAAAAGAAATGGTTTAATACCAAGATACATTGGCCGAAAACAAGATATCACTACCTTATTATTATCTGACCTGGTTGCAGGGTTTTCAGTGAAACCCTTACAATTAAAACTGCGACCGTAATTAGATCTATTGTGACCAGTTGATTCTATTCGGTTTTAACGTCCTGATTTGAGGTAGATAGTCGGGACGGGGGTTTGACCCTTCATTCTGTTTTACAACAGTTGAAATGCAAAAGTTCCGATTTTCATAGTTTTCCTAGTATTTGTACATTAAACCCTATTATCAGGCAAAATTTCAGCTTTCTAAGTAGTCGGGAAGTGCCTCATAGTTTTGATGATCTGTCAGTCAGTGAGTCAGTTACAAATTACAAATTTTAAAATTAACCTTCCTCTCAGAGTTTTTAGCATAGACTCTTTTCAATGTGTTTTTAGTGATACAAGAGAACATATAATTATGCCAAATTTCATACCTCCATGGTCAATAGAACCAAAGATATGAGGGTGTGAAAAACTGGGTGAATCGGTTCGTGTAGAAATTGGTCTAGCGTACTACCGTGCGCTCAGATAATATAAATCCCATAGTTAATTGCTGAGTATGTTACATTTACCAATATGCTGAGTAGAATCATAAAATCTTGATTTTCTAATGATTATTAATTTATAATGTCTAAAAGTAAAGGGGTTTTAAACCCCCTAATCCCCCTTACCTACGCCACACCGGTGTCTCACGACCATTCATTGATCTCAGACCATTCAATGACAAGAAATTCAATGGAGGAATTAAAAATTACAAAATAAAATTTCTTTTGAAAAATATAGTACAAAAGTTAAATTTTATTAAAACAATTTAACCGGAACAGCAAGAACATATGTACATGTTTGTGGTATTTGATTGGTTGAAGATAAAAAAAAATATAACAAGGTCATTTCAAAGATGAACACAGAGAGAAATTTCTATAATCAGCTGTTTTGTGTTGGTCTTCCCTGGTTCTTTACTCATCTCATTTCAAAAAATAATTTAATAGGTAGGTTCAAAAATTTGGAGTTCTCATTTAATATTCCTTTTTCAAAAGGACGCAGATTAAGAACCTATCACAAGTCAGAACATTTCGTTCAACCGAGTCCCCGACTCTGTTCGAATGTTTGTTAATGTTTTGAGAGAAACAGTCGATAAACAGTGCATGATATTATGACTGTTCCACTTAGAAATGTATAATACAATTTGATTAAATACAATTTTATTTATTGTTATTAAAATCAAATAATGTAGATAATTATTTTAGTTTATAAAAACACATACAAATCAAACACCTCGGCCGAGGTGTGAAGAACGCCCTATACAAAGAAATTGGCATATTACAAACATAAAGAAGCATTATAAATACTTAACAATACTAAGTGTTATTTTAATAAACATTTAATTCACGGTATAAGTACATTACAAATATTACCGACCTCAGTAGCTTGATCGATAAGGCAGCGGACTTGTAACCTGGAGGTCGGTGGTTCAAGTCCCGGTTTCAGCGAAGATTTAGTAAAGTGAGTTTGAGTACTTATGATTGATATGAGTGATTAACACAAATATGGTTTAAAAAAATCACTACAACTATTTCAAAGAATACAAAATATATTTACATTTCTTTTCAAATGGTCATATTATTTTCACTTTTATGGTCCTTGTTTTGGTTTCAACATCTAGATTTATGATTAAACATGAAGCCTATTTTTAGATGTGATCCGTGGAAAACATTCTCGTAAACCATATGAGTTAGGAAAGAATAAAATCATCTTTTACTATAAATTTATAAATATATTTACAATATTAGAAATCGGAAGTATATAAATATATATTTTTTGCTCTGATTTCAATTTTTTCATATTTCTGGATGTTTCATAACTTCCTGAAGAAATTTGGTTCTGTCGGACTGTTTAATACATTCCTTGTAACGCGCAAATCTCAGAAACTACCGAACGGATTTCGATGAAATTTTTTTCACATAGGAGATGGTCCCACTTTAAAGTCATCAATTTCGCACTAATAGTTCTTGGTGATAGAGACCATGCGCCTGACCACTAAATTTTTACTGAAACGCTTATATCTCGTGAACGGTATACCCGATTTTGATGAAATTTTCTATGTATATGAGTATTAGTGTTTTATATAGTGCATTTGTATGACAAAATAATAATGGTATTATAAATGAAATGTTAAAGAGTCCGATGATTTCTGGTACGTACTAAAATTGTGACATAACAATACAAAAAAACATTAATTTCAAAATCCTACATATTTGATATTTTCACATTAAACAAACCCAGGGACATATTTTAATATGAAAATTCTCGGTTCAATTCATTTAGAGACGTGGCGCAGTAGCGCTCGCATGCTTGGATCCTGCTTCCCAGATAAATTCCTAACTTGGTTTTTTTTATATATTCTTTTGAGAGTTTTTTTTTTAAATACTTTTCATTGTCTTTTTAACTTTCTATTACGTGATTCTCAGTTCAGTAACAGAAAGTCATGTGATTTTCACACCGTTTGATTTAAAAAACATTAAATTAAGGGCCAAATTGGATTTAGGAAACTATGAAAAGGCACACCTACCACTCACGAGGAAAATATGGAGCCATCGATTTTCAAACTGGTCTACTGTCACGCCCCATTCTAAATATAAAAATTCAATTGCCCCGATCATTTGTAGTTTTTCTTCTGCGACTACCTGAAATGTGATATCTACTTGTGCTGTGGCGTATAATATCACTTGGTAGCGCGGTCGAACTTTCATGACTTGCCAGATCATAGCGCAACCGCGCTCCTTGATTAATTATTTATGAGGAATGATTTTTCTGACATATTAACTACTGACATTATTTTCAAAACTGTCCCTCTTTTTATGTGTAAATACAATACCTACTTAGTTTTTATTATTTACCAGCCGCGTTATGCTTGTAAATGTGACGCGTGAAATACTATCGGAGGCAGTGCCGATCTGTGACGTTACTTACAACTTACACTAATATTAGACTCTTGTTGCCTATCAACCTTTTCTCTTTTCTTCTTTCTGCACTTTCTCTCAAAAATTCTTGTCACTCTCCCAATAAATCTTTCAAGTTTTATCTAGTGATGAGAATGCTCTCAAGTATGATAGACGGAGGGGCCAAAGTTATTGCCAGGCATACTTTGATGGGGGATGCCTCCGATATCTTGGTAAGGACTTCCCATTGTACTCTCTCCCAGTCCACTCTGATCTGAAATAGAAAAATAAATCATGCTATTAGAATTTTTCATTCGAAAAGTATCTTTTCTTTTATCTCATACTTTGTATTGAGAATGGATCAATGTTTTGGGGATGATTTTTTTACTTCCTTGCAATACGAACAGTTTTTGAACAGTTTTCAAATAAATGGAATAATATTATTTATTAATGATTTTTGACGGTGCAATTATGTTACATAAAAATGATACAAGGTAACCTGTAAAAATTCTGAAACGAATCTAGAATTCTGAAACGAATCGAGATTGGTATCTTCAATGAATCCAAGTGTATCTATGAGGAAAGAACAATAACTTTTACCTAGTGAAGAGAATTTATTGTTCTTTTTTCATCATCATGCAATATTACAAAGTTATCACGTTTTTCTTTTGGAATGAGCCTACGAACTCTCTCAATAATATCACATGCCAGCACACAGGAAAACTAACACACAACTTGAATAAGACAACCCTATCCTTGATATTAAAACTGACACAAATTT
This sequence comes from Bactericera cockerelli, assembly GCA_024516035.1. Lineage (NCBI taxonomy): Eukaryota > Metazoa > Arthropoda > Insecta > Hemiptera > Triozidae > Bactericera > Bactericera cockerelli. The sequence goes on along the minus strand of CM044957.1, from coordinate 27,091,971 downwards.
TTGACGTGGAACTCAAATCATATTGAAATTATTTTTAAAAAATTTAAATTAAACACTTCAGTACAAAAAAATTAAGAGTCGCAGCTCAAGCTGTTCTGAAGATATGATTTGTGACTTAGGGACGGCGGACGACACAGGACTTGTGAATAAATTTACTTATGTAAGTCATATTTCAAGTTTTCTCAAGATAGACTGACAAAGAGGGCAAAGTACAGGAAAATACAAATTCCTATCAGGAATTTCATAAAACGAAACCGATCACCAATAAAACGAGAAACATTATCCCACAACAATTTGGATTTTCAACCGAGAGAGCCTTCAAACTAAAATTATCAGAAAATCAAATTCCACTGGTCTCATATTTTAATACAATACACACTTTCCAACTATTTGACTTGTACTCTAGGAAATAAGGAATTGGCTTTGCATTTGGGAAATAATATTATTTTATTTCCTATCCCGTATCGTCAGGAGCTTAAATCTCTGTTTTCGGGACTGGGAAGTTCGTGGGGGGTCCGCTATCTTGAAAACAAGGGGACAAATAGTATTTCTATTATAACTCAATTTCTATCAACTTTATGAAAACAAAAAATAGCTGTTGTTATATATATGTACATTAATCTCTTTGGGAGCAGTGTCTCAATAAAAAATAATAGATATAGATTGCTTCTAAAATTGAACTTTTATACTACACATTTTACAGAAAAAAAACTATTAACACATAAAATACGTAATTTAAATTTATGAATAAAAAGTATTCTGTGAAAATTCTTATAGAGCTAATAGAAATTTAGTTATAATAGAAAAACTATTTGGTTCCTTTTTTCAAGATGACGGACCATTTACAAACTCCCATTCCCGAAACCTAGATTAAAGTTCCTCTCGATATGCCTGACGATATGGGTTAGGAAAGAAAAATCCTTTCCCCAAATGCACAGATTGATACTATTTTCCTCCTTATTTCCTGAGCTATTACAAAACATTCATGATTTGCCCTTGAGTTTGAAATCAACCGCTATAGATAAGGCTGGATTTAATAAACATGCCTTGAGAAAAAATATAATTATTTAAAATTTGAACGCAGCTTGTGTCATGGGCACCTTGCCCAGCTGCTTGAGAATGCAGGAGATTTTTTTACATAATGAAGCCTCAAGCACATTCTATTGGTTGATTTTTCACTTAAATTTACTCTCACACTTTGTCACATGAATTCAGGCCTTGAGTCATACTTATTCTGTCGACATGTTTTTCCTGCTGTTTGCTAGGAGATTCAACGGCTCATGGAAGGTCATATTTTCTAACACTCTTGGGAACTCACTGATGAGTAAGCAAAATGACGACGCGAGTGATCTAGAAGGAAAATAACTAGATGTAGCGGTACTTATAATCTGAATATTTTTCTGTAAAATGAAGCATTATTATTACAATAGGAAAATTATAAAGGGTAAAAATATAAAGCGATAATTTTATTAACTTTGGTTTGGAGGGTAAAACCACCGTCGTGATATGACCAAGCAGTTGAAAGTGTTGTTAAAACCAACAAAACAAAACTCAAGGGTAATGAGTGCAAGGAAAGTTGTACTTACTGAACATGTTGGAGATCTGGGGTGGTAAAGGATCTACCAAGGAGTTCCTATCCATGCTAACCCTCCACAACATGTAGACGGAGAGGAAGCGAAACCCAAACTGAGCGAGACACACGATGAACGAGAACCCGTCACCTAGAGCTGTTTTTGAAAGGCATGTTAATTGATTTCTTCTACTTAACTTATCTAATTTTGATACATCTGTTGCAGGAACTTCCCGATTTCAGGAACATCTAAAAGTTCCTGACTTGATTTTTTAATTATTCAGGAAAACTAGCTGTTCCTGAAGAAATTAGGAATTTCTAGAAGTTCATTGGAACTTCTTGATTTCATTATTGCGAACACAGTGTGATATGGTCTTTATCGCAATAGAAGCTGCAATTACTGTTGAATCGAGCTGAAATTTTCAGGACATGTTTCATAGCTCGACGTTGCTTAACATAGTATCTTCAAAAATTAAGTATGTAATAAACTTTATAAAACATGTATGGTATATATAATAATTGCAGCTTTTATTGCGATAAAGACCATTTGACACTGTGTTCGCAATAATAAAATCAGAAGTTCCTAGGAACTTCTAGAAATTCCTAATTTCTTCAGGACCAACTAGTTGTTTCTGAATAATTAAAATTTCATATCAGTAACTTTGCGATGTTCCTACAGCGGTTAGGAATTTCTAGGAGATTCTATAATTTCCTGAAATCGTGAAAGTTCCTGCGACACATTCATGAATCATAATAAGGTATAGGTAATAAATAAAAATGTTCCCATGGTAGTTGTGTCACTTTTGGCCAAATCGCACATCAATCCGTAAAATGATGCATGTGATAACATAAACTGAAATAGAGTATAAAATAAGTATGACTATGGGTCGAACTATGAAATAGAATTAGTTAATCTAAGTGGACTTAACATAGTTTGAAATTCCCACTAGAAGACGTGGTAAGGGATAGTGTCCACTAAGATTATTTAATCCTGTTTCATAATTCGGCACTATGTGTGATGATCACATTTTATGTTTCAATGATATGAACCATGTGACAATCGTTATGAGGTATATGAATAAATCTACCCAAAATATTCTGATCTTGAGACCATTTGAAAATATGAAAGGAAACTTATTTCAAAGGTTAGCTGTAAGGTTACCTGTTTGGGGAAACTTTTTTTGCAGTGAATCGTGAAATTAACATCATAAAGCCCGTGGAAAGCATCGCAGGCGACTTTTTTTTGGATGTCACGTGTATTTATTTTGAGAAAACTAAAATTAATATTATCTGAAGGCCTGAGAAACCTATTGCCATCGGGGAATTTTTGAAGGATCAAAGAGTAAAAAGAGGGGGGGAGGGGTATGTGTGTGTGATAAATAGGATTTGCTGGCAAGTTGCCTCCGTTAGTCTAATTGACAATTAACTCAAACATTATTAAATATTTTCATAACATTTATAAAACAATTAACTCAAACTTTATTAAATATTTTCATAACATTTATAAAAACTATGAACGAAATCTAATCATTGATCAGATGACTTTGGCATTTCATTTTCCTCCATTAATTTCACCCAGCCTAGGTGGAACCAGTCATTGTACTAGCAAACTTTTCTGAATAAAAATAGATTTGAAGCCAATACATGTCCTATCAAGTATTGTTAACTATTCATAAAGGTAATAAGAAATCATACTCACAAAAAGCTAATCCAAGACCAGTTATAATGAAGAACAGATCCAGAAATATAGCCACAACATTCACATGAATTGCCTGAGGAGAAAAGAAGAGTACCTTGGTAACAAAGAAATCATCATTTCAAAAATGAGCTATTTTAAAACATGTTCATTTTTATTGTAGTCGCTGTTTCCGAGTGGGAAATAATCATCCATATGACATGAACCTCTTAAATCAAGACATATTAATTCAGTAACAGTAACCCTGCTTTTATAAAATATACAGGGTGATTAAAAAAAGTAAGTAAATCCGTTAACCATATACAGGGTGTCAAACCAAAGCTGGACACCTCAAATTACTCGGCCCCTGAAAGAGTTTTTGAAAAATAAAAAATCCAAGGGTACTTGACCTAATTATGCGGTTTTAGACATGATTTATTTTTCATACAGGGTGCTTCAAAAGTCAGAAATTGAGGTGTCAACTTTCGATTATCAAATGGATCGACCTGAATTTTATTTGATAATTTTACTTCTAAAGGGTTTCTGAGTACTTTTTTAAACTAAAATATTACATACAGGGTGTTTTTTTGCCAATTATTTTTCTAAATCTGGTGGGACACCCTCTTATGGATCAATTTAGGGGGGGTCACTCTACATCAAAAGGTGTGAAAATATTTCTTTAACGGAGTAACATACCCCTTGAGTTGAAAAAAATATAAGTATGTAATATTTGTAGTTAAGTTACCCTATTAAATTTGTAGTTACCTATTTCAGTTTTTGTTTTCATAAAAAATTCACTCTCAATACTTTCTCAATATCAGCTTTTTTTGACATGAAAAGCATGCTCATTACATTTTCAGGGGCGGCCACAAAACTGACAAAAAATTGGTTACATAATTTTTGATGGTTCATTAAATTTGATAAATTTAAAATGGGACCATCTACAGGGTGGTCAAAAGGTACCTTTCCTATGTAAATATTTAATAACTTTTGAACAACAGGACAGAAAAAATTAAAATGAATTGCAATAAACAGTAGTTTTTATGGAGATTTTTTACGTAGGGTGTGAAAAGCTATGTCGGTCAAGTAGTCTATCTACTCTAGAACTCATATTATTATTTGGTAGCCCAACAGGAAGAAGTCAGGAGCTGATGGGACATTTTCTTAATTCATAAAATGTCCGTTTTCACATTGTGTTTTAAGATGGTTTGGTTATTTTCGCAAAATAATTAATTATTTTTGATCGCTGTGAAATTGTGTAGGATTCATATAAAATCTCCCAAACCTTTTAACTTTAAACCAGAAAAAAATCAATTTTCAATAACATTAATGTATAACAATGTAAGATAATACTTCCGATTTTTATTATAAAAAAATTAACAGCTAGTGCGAATTTGATGAATTTCAAATGGGACTATCTACAATACATCTTCAATATGTGTACAAAATTTCGTTGAAATCCGTTCAGAAGTTTCTGAGATTTGCGCGTTACAAGGAATGTAATTGCATGAATTTTTTCTCATTAATTTGAGTTTTTGACCACATAATAATAAGACTCTGAGGGTTTGGTGGTAGAAAATGGTTTAAGCATTAACCTCGCCTGGTGGTTGGTTACCTTCCACTAAAAAGTGTTTATATTATTATTATTATTGTGTATTTAACATACCAACAGAGCTATAATTAGTTACTTACAATGAATACAACTTAACATAATTGTAAGCAGATAGGAAAAACCTACCATATGCACAGGCTCTTCTGAATCTTTGATATGGATGGACCATAGCAGAGTGAAGAGGAATATCACATTGTAGAAGAAGTAGGCGGATGTGTGTAACCAGACAGATCTCAATGCTCTGAAAAATAAATAGCTGCTTTGTTCAATTGGATCAGGGTTACACAAAGGCGAGTTGCTTTTTCTGAATATGGGGGGTAGTTTCATGTGCTGTAGCACAACAGCATACTTGCATCCACTGGTACGTGCTCAATGGAAATAAAACCTAACCATGCAGTGTGCTTGTGTGTCGTGACACACACACACACAAACACTTAAAATTTCCGGGAATTTTTTAAAAAAAATGGACCAGAAATGGGAAGCACCTTCTGAAATCCGAAATAAGTATGACCACAGGATGGGCTATAGGGCACTTCCTGTAGATATTTATATAATTGAAAAATTCCATCGCGTTTAAAAGTTACGAGGGGGTGGCCACCTTTTCAGAAACATACTGTATAAGCGTACCTATACTAAGTGCAATTTTATCGTTTAACCAGTGTAATGAACAAAAACTAACTTATGAACTTACAAGGATGTTAGAACCAGATGAATGGTGAATACCCCCTGAAACAAAATAAAGTAATGCATGAAAAGTAAATTGATAATACTAGAGCTTGAACCTTAGGATGGTCTCATATTCATTGGCTTTTTGCTTATTATTAAATTATTAGGTACTCATTGTTCTCATTCTTACAGTCTTACACAGTGTTAGACTTTCCGATCTATAAAGAACTAGGCGCGTTGCGGCCAGGCCTGCGGCGCGGTGAGTTTAACGAGGCATGGCCGACTTTTAATTAATATCTACATTATATTATGTATTTTAAATATTGCACAATAGTCCAATCGGAGCCGCTCAGATGCTTAAGTACAAAAGTTTAAATTGATGAATAAGGTATTATAATAATTTTTTGAAAATCCTATAAATACATTTGTTAGAACTGAGAACAATGGCGATGTCGTTCATTAATAATTGAATTAGTTCTCTCTGGTCATCCATCTAATGAAAGGCAATGCCTTGAGTGTATAGAAGGGTTAGGTAAGATACCTATTAGAAGGCCATGCCTCAATAATATAGTAGGGTTAGGGATAATACATAGAACGCAATACCTCAGGTTTATAGTAGGGTTAGGTAAAATACATAGAAGGTAAAGGCCTGATATACATAGAAGGTAATTTCGTAATTTAATGTTGAATAATAAAAAATCCCTCAATATGTACGGTACTTAGAATTACGTACCAAGCCGAATCGTTTTGTTTATTTTTTTTTGTCAAGATAACGTTTTGGGACGAATCGTAATGCACCCGAAAAAGTGTAGGGTCATCTCTCTGTAAAAAAAATCTGGTGTAAACATCACACGACTTTCCTTATTCCCCAAAAAGGACTCGAATTCCGCCACTGGTGACTCAACAGTAACAGATAACTAAAAATAAATGCCGAACTCGTAATTAGCACTTCAAAATAATTGAATTTGATATGTCACAACCCCCAGCTAGGATGAATAATAAAAAAGTTTGTCAAAGCGGGTCCCTCCAAAATACCGGTAAATTGGAGCCGAGGTCCAAAAAGTTCAAGATATCAAAAAAATGATCAGAATAGACCCCTATTATTTTTGCATTCTAAGAAAATGTTGTTCTACAACTTTTTTTGTATCTTTAACCAATTCAAAGAAGCGGCGCTTGCGGCTAATATTTGCGGCCCTGCGGCCGTGGAATGCGGCCGATTTCAACCAAAAGTTTCGTGGTTCGTCTGGTGTATAAAATTAATTTCCATACCAAATTTCAAGTCTCTAGCTCTTACCGTTCTCGAGATATCCTGTTCACACACAGACACACAGACAGACAGACGCACGGACCAATGGCTGAAAACAACTTTTTTGGTATCCTGAGGCTATGATTCGTCCAGAAATGTGAAAACCTGGGTAGGTCAAATTTTCGACGAATACAATACTTTCCTTTTATAGTAAGGAAGTAAAAAATCGATTTTATTGCGAGATATCTAGTATTTGAAAAAGCTCATTTGAAAGCTCAACTTTTCGAAAATGGACTTTTTGGATAGCGCGTAACGGTTCTGAACCAGTCATTCGTAACTATACGAAATTTCAGCTCAATCCGACTTGCGGTTCTCAAGTTAAGGCGTTATAAACATACAGACATATGTAAAAATTTACCCATAGTTTTTGGGCCGAATTAGGCCTCTTGGGGTCCAAATGGGGGCCGTTTTGGTGAAAATTGAAAAAGATTATTCTACTTTTATTTAATAAAGCAAGGCTCTTGAAATTTTGTAGAGTCGTTAAGAAAATGTATTTCGTTCAGTAGGTAGTGAAATTTTGTGAGTGTGAAATCTAAGGGGGACGCACTGTGGTAAAAAATCGTAAAAGGGGCCAAAAGGGTGGTTGTTTTTTTTAATTAAAATCTATCGAGTGGGATATTTAATAACAGGTCTCAATGTCCTCATACTTGATTGAACATTTAAAGTGCAACCTGTGCGAGGTTTACAGTTCACAGAACTACTAATAAAAGTCATCTTTATTAGCTAACACAGTGAGGGAGCAAAGCGACCGCACTATGTGATGTTTCTTTATTTTAATTTGATGTACTGGACAATTGGATCTTTCGTTTGTCTGTTTTTGGTTTGTTTTCTTCTGTCTGTTCCTCGATAACTCTCGACATGATTATTCAAAATTGTTTAAATTTATTGTACACTTTTATTGGGATCCTAGAATTTTACCTGTTGTTTTGGGACCGAAATAGGACACTCTGGGCTGATTAGGGGCCTTTTTTGGTGAAAATTTAAAACTATTTTTCTATTTTTATTGAATAAATCAAGGCTCTTGAAATTTGGTTGAATGGTTAAAAATTATATTTCATAATTAGATTAAAAAAATCGTGATCTTTGACTCTTTTACCCCAAAAAAAGGTCATTTTCTAAATAATATGGTCAATGAAATTGATAGTGCTACTTAAGATGATTAAAAGAGGCACAAAAATACATGAAATAGTAAGACCATGCCTTGGCTAATTTTATTACTGTTCCATTTGAAGTATGGTAGATAGCTAGTCAATCTCATTATGATTTTATAGTTAGGATAAGGTCATGCACAGCTTTGCCAGGGCCCTCAATTATTCCTTTTTTAGATTTTTCAGGGGGTTCCTGGCCCCAAATAGGGAACTACAGCTTCTTTGCCTTGGGCAGGCAAGTCCATGTCGAAGGGCACTGATATCACACACTTATGGGTCAAAAGAACAAAAACAATCTCATCTGGTCAAGTTTTTACAAGACCCAAAATAAAAGTAGGTATTTTGCCCTTTGGGGAAAAACTACATAATTCTGTCTGCACTTACTTTCAATGAAATGTTGGGAATTTGAGACAAATCCATTATTTCACAGGTCTACAAGATACCTCAACTGTGAGGTGTTAACAGATTCTGTAATATAAAGCAACAACAATTAGGCTATCAGCAGAGAACATAGTGGCGCCATATGTTCATAGTGTTATCTGTGTAGGAATGTAAAGCATGACTCCCTCTGAGTCAGTATTAATGTTAGACTCTATGGCTAGTATGCAGAGATGTTTTTTTTTATATCTCTATAGGGTTCACTGTAGGGTGGTCCCTAGCTTGCTATAGGGAATACTTCAACCTTGACAATTATTTTTTACCTTCTCATTTCTTGCATGAAACAAAACAGATACAAGAGAAGCGTTCAAAAATCTCTTCTTTCAAGAGACATCTGAATGCACAGGTGCTTCAAACAAATGTCTCTGCATAACAAAATCAGCTGAGGGACAAATGACCCAGTCATCCTACAGAGAGGACTGCATACCACCCTATAAATTTTAGATATACAGGGTGTCCCATTATAAACTATTTTGAGATATTTTTTCAAATATTTTGAGAACTAGGGTCAAGGGGGGTATTTACGAACAGGGGGTAATTACGAACAGTGGTCATTGTACCTAAACAGGATAAGATATTTCGAATCTGGTGGTTGAATACTATTATTTTAAATTGTTTTTACAGGTTGAACACGAGTTTTCGATAGTTTTTATTTTCAGTTGTAGTTAGTAAGCTAGTGAAAATAGATCTATCAAAAAAATTGATTTTTGAAGTTTTTGATTTTTTTAAAACAATTTTTTAGGTAAGTGTTACTTGAATTTTTATCATTATTTTACTTTTAATTATTGATAAGTATGTTTCTGGTTATTATTTTACAAAAATAATTGTTTTAACCATTTTTTAAGTTATAGTTTTTGGGTGTTCTTAATTACCCCGCATTTTTTTGCTATGGGGTAATTACGAACGCATATTTTGGGTGTTTGTTTTACCCTATAACTTTTTTTGTATTTATCAAAACACTCAGAATGCCCCGGAACTACAAGATGAAGAAACCACCTCCTTTGTATACAGAAGCACAAATGATATCTGCTATCGTATTAGATGTTATTAATGCCAACCTGGCTGTCAGAAGAGCAACGGCAGTGTTTTGAGATTCCGCAAACCAAAGTAGAATTTTCCAAACGTAAGGCTCAAAATCCTGAAATACTGGGAGGTTGTAAGAAGTACCAAGATATTAGTACCCTAATGTATTGGACCCAATGAAGGTATTTGTGTACTTGAACATAGCAAAAGAAAGGAAGAAAAATGAAAGTGTAGAAAACGAAAAGTAATATAGGGGGAACAGTTTCAAAAAAGAAGAAAAAAATGAAGGTAGAAGAAGACAAATCTGAGATTGACAATGACCTAGAAACTATTGATAAGACCAAAATCTGTAAAAAAAAAAAAAAAAAAAAAAAATACATAAAACACCTTTCAAAAGCTCTCATAATTAACTATTACTATTATTATGCTTTTATTACCAGCCTCCGTGGCGTAACGGTTGTGACTACTGCCCGTAATCCAGAGATCCTTAGTTCGATTCCCGGTTGGAGCAGACTTTTCGCACAGAAAATTCTGTCCCCTCCGAACATGTGAGGCTGGCGATTCCGGCCCCACCCAGGCTGGGTGAGGTTAATGTGGGTAGCTGGTACGATTCCCAGCGAATGGAGGGTGAAACCCCCGTCCTGTCTACCTCAAGTTAGGATGTTAAAACCAAATAGAATCAATAGACATGAAAGGAGCCTAGACATTGGATCTGGGCGTCCATATAATCCTCTCACCACCGTGATTTAGGTATCTATACCTATCTCACGGACATGAAATTATTATTATTACTATTATTTGCAAGATAGAGATACCCTATTTGATAAGAGCTGACTACCATCGTGGTTAGGATTCAAACCACTATCCTGTGTGTCCATAAACTTTGCATATTGTCATACAGGTGGCTAAAGACACAAAGTACAATTTTGGTGTATTATTTGTACATAAAAAGCACATATTGCCATTAAAAAGTTGGTTTTTAATATTGTATAATGTGTTCGCATTTACCCCCGTCAGGCGGGGGTAAATGCGAACAGGCGGGGGTAAATAAGAACACCACTAAACAGATACTACAGTATGCACAAAACTATTTATAATGCACCATTAGAATGCTAAACAAGTCTATATACCAAAAAAATCACAAGACATGGATTTTACAAAAGCAACTCAGGGTTACAGATATGTTTATAAAATGTAGCTCAAAATCGTTCGTAATTACCCCCCTTGACCCTACTGATGATAGAAATTACCTGTGCAAGATCATTTTCATAGCTCTAAAGGGTACATTTAATGTTGACCTCTAAAAGTTTTTTGGATGACCCCTTCAAAGTTAATTCAAGGTCACCTTTGGAATTTTAAATGGCACACCCTATTTTTTATGCCATTTTTGGGTTCAAAAAATTCTTACTTGTAATTATTTTTGTCACACTCACACTTCAGGGAGGTGTGTGAAAAAGGTGTTTCAGGTAAAATGTAAAACATCAAAAATTTTTTGAATAAAATAGGTTTCATGAATAGCTGTCAAAGTATAAAGGAGTTTACCACCATATTTTGACTTTAGTAGGTGCACATCATGTTTTCATACCTATTGAAAATTCCCCATAGTTTCTGGTTAAACATTCATGCAGAGTAAAGGGGTTTTTAATGATAAAATTTTATGAGCATTTAAATTGTCAAGATGCCTCAGTAATATGATTTTTAGCTAATTTTATTGTAAAACCCGGATACAAGAGAAACCATGATATTTGAGAACAATATCTAAGTCCAATAATTTACCTCTCTCTCTAAGGGAAAACAATAGTTTTCACCCTGTAGGTACCTAATAACTGTTATTTAAGGTGAAGCAAGCTTGATCTACTGTGAGATAGCAACACCACCCCCCTCCCCCTTTCCACACCCCCTAAACTATCATCTGACAATTCTTTGCCGGACTTGTGCTAGTCCCTGTGTTACAATATCTTGTATTATTTTATTTGACTATGATTCTGGCACTGGTCACTGCTTCACATCATAGCAGCTACTCATTTTTCCTTACAAGGTATGAACCCAGAATATCCAAGTACAGAGCAAAAAAATTCATGCATCCCTTCAGATCAAACCTAGGTAACCATGCGTGCAATGCCTAGCGCTCTAGATCAATCAGCCACAGTGACTATTTTGAATTTGATTTAAAAGAATAATGCAAATCTACATCTCTGCCTCCACAACTTTGGGCTGTCACTGAGGGTCTGAGTCAATCTCTGAGACATAATAATTAATTACAAAGTCTCACCTTCCTGGGTTTTGCAGCAGGAACAGGACTTTGATCCAAGATTTTGTTATTTTGAGTTACAATATTTTAAAGTTGATTCAAAATGACTAAATATGCCGGTGAATGTTGTATAAACTATTCAACAATAAGGAATTTAGGAATAGATTTGATCATAAATTATGAAGAAGTAAAAACAAAAATGATGATTGTGGTAATCCTCCTAGGACTCCTAGGTGAAGCTGATAAGGAAACATACCTAAATATTACATATTATGCAACAGTAGACAGTAGAGATTGCCGAGACCGATAACAATAGCCGTGTTTTTCTTTGGATACATTTTTTTCCAGGTTCGGTATTTTCAAAACCGTATTTTTGTTTCTAACCAAAGTGGATTCAACTGGAATAAAATGGACGAACTGGAAGAAAGTTATTTTTCTTTTGGAAAAAATGAAAGGAGGAGAAATCTTCTTCCAGTTTGGTTAACCAAAATGGATTTATAAAATTCTTGCTTCCATTTCTTTATTCCTGAGGGGTATTTTTCTTTTGGAAAAAAAGTTCCAGGTTCGATATTTCCAAATATTTCCATTTTATTCCAAATATTTCCAGTTTAGCTTCCCCACTATTTGTGAAAGAAAAATGCGTTTCGGTACTTTTAAAGATAAACAATGGACTTAACCTATAAAAGAACTGGAAGCAAGAATTTATCCTCTTCCAAAAGAAAAATGACTTGCTTCCGGTTTGTTCATTTTATTCCAGTTGCATCCACTTTGGTTAAAGAAAAATACGGCTGTGGTTTGTTTCCATATTTCCATTGTTTATCTTTAAAAGTATCGAAAGGCATGAAGAACTGGTAATTAAGTGTTTTTTTTTAATCTATCAGATATACCATATTACTTTGTACAATTGTTTAATTTGTTACATCTTTCTGTTAATCTTTTTAACTGTACTAATTTGAAAATAAAGGCGTCAAATCTGGACACGTAATAATAATAATAGTACCGAAAGGCATTTCTCTTTCGCGAATGGTGGAGAAGCTAAAATTGGAAGAAAACGGAAATATTTGAAAAAAACTAAACCTGGAATTTTTTTAAACCAAAAGAAAAACGCGGCTTTTGAATCCACTTTTGGTTGGAAAGAAAAATGAGGCTTTTAAATATTTTGGACACTTTCTACCTCCCCGAAGGTAAACCCCCCCCCCCCCCCTTAATCTTCAGTTTTGATTTGATCAGTTTTGATGTTTTGAATTTGTATTGATAAGAAGAGTTCATAGTTTTGATTTTTTGAATGAATTTTGATTTTGAAAAAAAAAACAATTCAATATCAGTTTACTGATTAAGTGATTACTCAGTTCTTTTGATCTTTGTTTGCTTGCCCTTTATAATTTACTCTTATTAATGATCACCCTGCCCCTAAGATAGACATTAATTTCAAGGGTAAGTAGGTATGAACATACATATCTCCATAATGGTAAATTTATGTAAAATAGGTAACTGATAAAGAAATGATTCAATTAGTATTCAAATCTGTCATACCAGTGTTTTTTTTTTTAAACCTAATCTATGGAAGATACCAAGTAGATAGAGAAAGTCAGAAATGAAGAAGCGTTGAGAAGAGTGACAGAAAAGAGACCTTTTCTAGAGACTATCAGGAAATGAAAAAGTAATTAGGTCACATTCTATGCAAAGATTATAGAAAATAAGGGTAATTATTCAGAAGTTGGGCTTTGGTTTTTTTATACACAATATTTCTTGTTTCCAGCTTCCACAGTAGCCATGTCTTTGAAAGAACTTGTTGAAGGAGATTGTGGAGGATCCAGTTCACTAGTGCAAGTTGCCTCACATTTTACTCAAGACAAAGGTCTCAGAGATGAAGGCTTTCACCATTCCTACTCTCATCAAGAAAATTCATTTGCAAATGCAAGACCTGACCAAGTAAGTATTGAATTTTAGGGTTTTGTTCTTATGAAAAATAAACTGAAAATTCATATTCAAAGTATTAAAAAACATGTGTAAAAGATTACAATTTAAAAGAATTTTACCATGTGACATTATTTCATATCTCTTATTGTTTTTGAGATACATGTTTGCATAAATACATACAGGGTGTCTCGTTTTCAACAAACCATAAATACATTACCTGGAAACAGTGAGAAGACCAGTGTCTCTATAAACAGAGAACAAACTAGCCAACCCTTACAAGCCAGGCTAGCTTGCAGTTTCTTATGGGTTTAATGGCTTATAAAGAAAAGTACAAGTCCTCATGATGGTTGATTGCACATAGAAATATATGGTTCAGGATGAGCCAACTTTGAAATAAAGTTGGCTGGAGACCATCACTCACCCCTCCAGCTGTAGCCAAGCTGGCTACAACAACAACATTACCCAGAAACTATTGATTCTACAGAAAATATGCTGACCAAATCTTCCTTAAATTATACTTGTACTAAACAAACAAAAATCATCTAAAAATGCTATCTACAATAAAAGTTTCAAAACTCTGTACCCTCGCGAAAATACATGGTGTTTAAGGGAAAAACAGCTTGTGTTCCTCTAGCCCTCCAGTGTACTTTCAACCTAATAAGTCAATCTTTTTTCAGTTGCTGGATGAGTTCTGGGAGCACACTCTGGGAAATATGCAGCAGGCATTCCGCATGGACAACTTGCTTGCAGAGATGAGAGATATTGAGGCTTCATCATTGAGACCCAAACCTCAACAGAGTGCCCCAATATCATTGCTTGCTCAACAAGAGGATGCCAGTGAGTGGGCCAACCAGTTCCTCAAGTCTGGATCTCATTTTGAGGTAATTCAAAGCAGAAGTTGTCATGTACAGACAGAGCTTGTTATTTTGTTACTTGGGACAAATATTATTTATTACTCACCCACACCACTTTCGATAAATGAAAAACTGTTCTTTAAAATAAATGAGTACTCAAATAATGTTACTGGAAATCTGAAAGTGACCTGCAAAATAAAACACTTAATTGGAAAGAAAATAATTGGCATTTCTGCCATTGTTGCTACATTTTTCACTTCTATGTTTTAAAAACACAATTAAAAATAAATATCAATCTTCCTGGAAATTAAATTCATTCCTCTTACTGATCCAATGCTATTTATTTGTACTTTTGATAGTTTCAATTGTACTTTTTTAAATAAAACATGATCCACTTTTTTTATAAAAAAATAAATTAATGAAAAAAATTATAGGTAAAAAAAGGATAGGTATCAATGGGACATGTGACCACTAACAAAGATTGTATTATTGTGATTTCCCTATAAATAATAGTTAGGTACAATATTTTTTTTGTCAGGTTAATTTTACTACTACCGATTTTCCTATTGAACTATTGTGAACAATTAAAAATACTATGTTTTTATTACAAGTGGGCCATGCCTTGATAAACTCACACGCGCCGCAGTCCTGGCCGCAACGCGGCTAGTTTGTTATAAAAAAAATAATACTATTTATTTGTAAATCCATAATTTTTACATTATTATACTCTTACAGAATCTATTCTAAATACTTCTTACAGAACACACCTCACCCAGAGACTATTTGGCACAATGCTCCAGTACTCAGAGGCGATGCTCCCATTCCAGAACAACCCAATGATTTTCAACAAGGATGGAGGGAAGAATTTCTAAGAAGTTCTGAGACTTGGTTGTGAGTATTTCAATTCAACAAAATACATGTCCTAATTATGCGCTCTCAGTCATGATTTTTTTTTATACAGGGTGGTTCAAAAGTAAGAAATTGAATTGTCAACTTTCGATTTTCAAGTGGGTTGACCTGAATTTATTTGATAATTTTACTTCTAAATGGTTCCTGAGTACTTTTTAATCCTAAAATATTAGATACAGGCTGGGTTTTTGACAATTTTTTTTCTAAATCTCGAATAACGCGATTGTGTTTATTTTTAACCTTAAAAAAGCATTAGCTCATCTTAGGACTGTATGCAAAATTGCAGATTTTTATCTTCAAGCATTAAAAAGTTACGAGGGTGGCTTTGGACTTTATGAACGCACTGTATAAAAATTTCTTTTGAAAGTCTAGAGTCTAGAACATGCTTTGTTACAAAACACAATATTCCAGGGACAACACGCAAGAGGAGCTGTCAAACTTGAGAGCTCTGTCAGAAGACTATAGTGCTGAAGCTGCCAAGGAGTCATCAGGTGGTGATGAACTCAGGAAAAGTGCTCAAGAATCTGTTGAATCTCTGCAAGCTAATCCAGACATGCATCAGTCCAAAGTAAGAAAATACATGTATTTATAGATACCTGGAATTCATTTGCTCTGTCCCTGTGTTGGCACCCTTGGTACAATATTACCATAGAAAAGAGTATTATTTCCATCTTAATATTATTCCTATTTTCCTATGATGGTATGAACTAAAAAAATTCCCTCCAAAACTCTTGAAATTTCCCACCAAAACTCTTGAAAATTCTCTCTCAAGTTTCATTTTTCCCTCCCTGCTAGACAGATTGCATCACAACACTTTTGAAGGAGCAATATATGAATATAATAGGTATGTATTGAACATTGACCCAGATCAATGGTATTGAATAACAAATAGTTAACTTTGTTATTACATATAAGTATATGTACATGGCTATGTTTGGCCTAATAAGTAGGTCAAAAATATAAACCAACTATTTCAAGAAATGTGAAAAACTGGGTAGGACCAATTTTTGACTAAAATGTTCTCTAACTATTTTTATATAGAGGCGTCCAATAATAAATGATAGCATCATAAATTTCATGGCATTTTTCAGTTGCTCAAATTTATGAGTGGTGTAGCCACAGATGGGGCCCCAGTGACATCTGAATCCGACGTCGCCACTGCCTCACAATGGGGCTCTGAGTACCAGAGTAGCCGAATAAACCAGTTGAATCAGGAGTGGGAGAGCGAATTTCTTACCCAAAACCGTATCACTGGTGAGTATTTGTTTTATTTTTATTTACGACTAGCAGGGGCTTTCCTTGCTTTGCTAAGCCATCACACACACATGCCACTTTTTGTAATCTCAGGAAAACCTCATCCGTCCAGAACCTTCTGCCTGGAGTGTGAGATAATTGTGTGCTCTTAATTGCAGGCTCGACCCCATCTACAAGTGTAGTGCCAGGCAAAAGTGCTACAGATAAAACAGACTTGCCTCTGTGGAATGAACTGAATAGCCACTGGAAAGAAATGGCTGATTCCTTAGGATCTGAGAGCCTGTCCAATCAGTGGTTCTCAGATTATAGCCGGACTCAACGCTCAAAAGTAAGTGACTGGTTATTTACTCTTCTGACGAAATCACGAAAATTTCTCTTCTCTTTACAAAGTTCTAAAACATAAAAAATTGAATTTAAAACTACATGTCCATTACCCTTTCCACTAAATGGATATATTATGTGAAGAGCTGTAAACATAATATTGTAGAAATGGAAGTAGTACCAAGGTCATTAATGATAGGTAGGTACTATGTATTAATGAAGATCATGCCAAATTTAGTAATACTTTTTTTACCTTTATGTTAATTTATAACCTTTATATTAGGGTTTGTTCATATGAAGGAAAAACGTATTAATTAGCCCTTTTCCGTACGCCGTCTGTCACAAGCCATAACTCTTGAGCAGTTTAAGCTATTGAGCTCGAGGCCGATTTTCTGGATTTTCAAGAAGACGTCATATCTTCGCATACTGAAAAGTGAAATTTTGCATATACATGCATTTTAACTAACCAAATTTAAATATATAATAAATAATTTAAATCTTAACGAACAGATGATAATCCACCATTAAATATTTTAGAAGTCTCGCGCGTCTTTCGCTATTTATATAAAACCTAAATTTCTATTGTAGTTCATTTAGTCAGCTTTGCCAAGAGATTTAAGGTGAGCGTTTAAAGTTCATGAGTCCTCAGTTCAAAATGGCGAGCAATTTTTTTGTCAAATCGAGCTGCAATTTTTAGGGTAAGTGCCATACATGGTTTGCTGTAACATTTTTTTACCATATAATTTTAAGCAACGTCAAGCTAGGATTTGGATAAAAATTTCTTTTCGCCATAAAAAAATGCATTTTTTTTCCAATCGAGTTGAAATTTTCAGGGTATATTCCTTAAATTCTTGAAAATCAATGTGTGCTTTTACATGTTCCTTACATATTAACAGCCAAGTATGTATGTTCCTTACATACTTGGCTGTTAATGTACAATTTTTAAATGACACCATGTTAAGCAACGTCTATCCAGGCTAGAGATTGGATCAAATTTAATTTTCGCCATAAAAACTGCAATTTTTGTCCAATTGACCTAAAGTTTCAGTACATGTTTTGTTAACAATTTGTGTCTACCATAATTATACATAATAAATTTAAAATTGTGTAGTGAACAAACCCTTCGTGCGTTTTTTAACGCTCTTAACTATTTTTTCCTCACTACTTTGTGAAATGTTACTTGTAAATATATGTACATCTGGAAGACTGCATGAATAAAGCTTCCCTCTTTTTCCTTTCATAGGAATACAACTTTGCTGAGGACAATCCCATGCAGAATGAAGCCAATGCTTTTGCCTTGGGGCAAGAGAAACTACGCCAGGGAGATATACCATCCGCCATTTTGTATTTTGAAGCCGCAGCCAGACAGGAGCCAGAGAATGCAGAGATCTGGCTGGTCCTGGGCATCTCACTAGGAGAGAACGAACAGGTGCGAGCCAGATTTCAATAATAATAGCTGACTTGCAGTCATTTCAGACACTATACATGTGCACTGGTAGTCAAGTGGTTAACGAGCTAGTCTGGTAATCGAGGTAGCGTAGGGATCCGTTAGTTTGAATCCCACTCAGTGCATGAATTTTTCCTCATTAATTTGAGTTTGTGACCACATAATAATAAGACTCTGAGGGTAAGGTGGTAGTAAAAGCTTTAAACATTAACCTCGCCTGGTGGTTACCTTCCACTAAAGAGTGTTATTATTATTATTCATTTGAGCAGTGTTTCCTGGCAATATAGTGTTCTCAAATAAATGATCAAAGAAACATACCTACATAGAATGAAATCTGAACTCACTCACGCACTAACCACTAGCCCACCATTTTTTTTTTTAAGTTTCCAGATTTTTTTCAAACAAATAAACTTCATTAAGATACAATAAGGGTATATCACATGAAAAAGGTAAAAAAAAAAAAAATGTGCCGAAGGTGGGCAGTTTAAAATAATAGTAACTATGTATAACAATATTTTGTTCAATTTCATTTATAAGATTTCGTAACACAACACATAGCGTGTGTTGTGTCACGGTCACGGTAGTGGAGAGATTGCCGGGGTATTAACTCAGTATTCACCCCATGAATATGGTAACGCGGCTAGTCATCCATATTTGGGTATTAGATATTTTTTATGGAAAATTTTATGAAGTGAGAAAAAGTAATATATAAAATAACTACCAATACATAACTACCAAATATTTTTCTTTCACTAGCAAGGCCATGCCTAGGTGAACGCATTGCGCCGCAGTCCTTACGTCTTGTTACCTATAAGGTAGAAATTATTGTTTTCGGTCGGTTTTTTTTCGAAATTGAGCTGAAAAAATTTCTGGACAAATTAGACTGTTTATTTCAAATAAACTGGTGCGAACACAACTTTCTATTACAATATAGAAGTTATATCAGAAATTAACACTTCCTCAGGTTAAATTTTGAAGCGTGTTAGTATTGAAAATATGTGTAAAATCACCATTTAAAATCAGTGCGGCTAGCACTTACAATATAACATATACGAGTCTGGTGTAAACAATTACTTTTCCCCAGGATCCTCAAGCCATAGCTGCCCTGAACAAATGTCTTTCGATAGAGCCTAAGAATCTGAATGCTCTCATGACATTGTCTATCTGTTATACGAACGAAGGATGTCTCCATGGTGCTCTGGACACGCTAAAGGTAAAACTTAATTTAGTGTTCAAAATCCTAAACACTTGGGCGGAGTTCATAGTCGTTGCTTCAGTGAAAATAAATCAAGTTTTTCTGAGGGAAATTGTTTGACTCAGATTGAAATCTACCGAGATGTTTTTTGGTGTTCACGGAACTGGAAAAAGACGACTGTATTGGGAACACTCTCATTTTAATGGTAAAAAAACCACCCTGTATGTAATATTTTAGTGTTAAAAAGTACTCAGGAAACATTTAGGAGTAAAATTATCAAATCAAATAAAAAGTTAACCTATTTAAAAATTAAAAGTTGACACTTGAATTTCGGGTTTTTAGACCACCCTGTATAAAAAATGTACCCTTGGATTTTTATCATTCAGAAACTCCATCAGGGGCCGAGTAATTTTAGGTGTCCACCTTTGGTGGGACACCCTGTATAGGTAATGGAAAGTAATAAAAACTTGTTTGTGCTCTTATACCAACCATTTAGGTGCGGCCCTAAAGGGTCTATTTTCACATCTTTGAGAGCTCGTATTAAGAAGACCTTCTTAAAAGATGTATCTCAGTCTTCCAATTTAATATTTTCGGGAAATCTATAAGGCCGGCCGCGGCCGAAAGTTTTTAGCTTAAAATTAATCCCTTTAAAATCCAAGGGATAGGGTTTTTCTGTATTTTTAACCGTTTATGAGATACAGAGGGTGGGGTGGAACACTAAGGACACCCTGTATGAAAAGTTTCGTCAGACTTTGGTCTTCCTGTCTTGAGTGATTTCATATTTCTCTTCCGTAGGAGTGGATATTGAACAATGAAAAATATGAGTCGTCGTGTCGCAACATCAACATACCCAATCCTAGCGAAGTTCCTACCATGTAAGTTAAATACACCATTGCATTTCATTTCATATAGCCAAGTCTTCTTATAGGTTTGGGTTGCCCATACACAATACAAAGTGTTTCAAACGAGTTGAAAAGATGTCCCATTTTCGGATTTTCGCTTATATCTCAAGAACTCTACATTTTTGGAAAAGCTTTATATGTAGTACAATTAAAGAAAATAAATTTGATTTTTTTTTGCTTTTATGCTACTTTGAAAAATTCTTATCTGTTTTTGAGATTTACGCTATTTACGGGGGGGTTGGTCGACTCAACCAAAAACCCCAAAATCGACAAAATATATGGATTTTGCCGGTATTTCGTGGATTTTGGGGTTTATGGCTAAACAGTTGAAGATATCAAAAAATGTACGAGAGTTGACCCCCTGAAGTAAAATTAAAAGCCTCAGATCCAAGAGAAATTTGTTCAAAAAGTAATAGATGGAGCCGCCAGTGGCGGAATTCCGATTGGCGGCTGGTGGACTTTGGCGTTAACTTGGAGATATCGAAAAAATTATGAGAATCGAACCCCCCCTTAATGTATAGATGAAACACCATGATTAACGAAAAAAAGTTTAAGAAGACATCTCAAAAACAACTAGGATTATTTCAAGTACCAGAGATCAATTTTTTTCCAAAACTGTCCCAATAAAATTGTATTTGCTTCAATTTTACTTTATACAAAGCTTTCGTATTGCACCGACAATACTCATTACCAGCGTCCCTCTTTTACTTCCTCTTCTTTTTCAATCCCCACAGCAGAATTCGAGTTTCTGGATCTACAGATTGGTGCTACTTCTACTAAAGGGGCTTATGACAATGACTTAAACTCTGTGACTGCGGGCGCGACTGGTACCACAAAATCTCATGTGACATACTCAGTACTCACCCTAAAATACCCCAACATATTCACAATTGTCAGATTACAGATGATGATGATAAAATCAGTTTTAACAGTTTTTTTTTAATATTAACAAATGTTTTATTTAGTTTTTACAAATAGAAAACTTCGTCCATTTTGTTATCGTCGGGGATGTACCCCATTATGGTCACAACATTCCCTTTTTGAATTGCCAGACTCAATCTTTGTTTAAGGAATTCGGGCCCAATTTCTTTTATCCACTCTATAGCTTCTTTACACCATGGGCCCATGGTCTCTGTGGCGAATATTTTGACGATGTTGGTATCTGTGAACACTTTAACAGTCTACCTTCACTCAAACCATGTGGTATTTTTCATCTAAATATAAATTGGTTAAAAACAAAACTCTCACTATCTGGTTTCTCCTGCTAGAATGAGATTTTTTATTCTCTTGACAGGCAAATTCACCAGCAAGTACTGTCCTGCTATCTGAACGCAGCCAGACAGAACCCCACGCAATCAATAGACCCGGACGTTCAGAACGGGCTAGGTGTTCTCTTCAACCTCTCAGACGAATATGACAAGGCCGTAGATTGTTTCAAGGCTGCGCTACAAGTCAGACCTGAGGTGGGTAGCTCTCCTTCACAATAACTTACTAGTATAATATTTAATTATATTACAATTTACGGCAATCTGCCGTAGTACTATCATGTAAAGTTAAAAAGTAAAATTAAAATTCATATAAATGAGTATAAAAGTATTCTGAAATAGAAATGTTACAATTAAGATAAAAGGAGAAAATATATACTTATATAAAAAAATGTAAATAAAGTATATAAAAAAAAATTACATTTTTTTATATACTTTATATACATTTTTTTTTTATATACACAATGAATATTTTTAAAATATTCATTGTATATAAAAAAATGTAAATAAAGCTTGGTCCTATTGTTTATTGTTTTTACTTATGTTAAGTTTTCAAAGCATACCGAGATTTGGCTTTTCAATATACTTAAGGACAGGAAGAAAATATAGATACTGGGATTATGTTCAGCTGGTGTATTGTAAATATCAATCATGCGATTTAATGTAGAAAATGCTATACTTTGTCTTACCGTTTGGTCTAAACAATTCGGACACACAAACAAAGATACAAATCCGCCCATATTTCTCTTTTATATATTAAGATATCTAAAATTGTATAATGAACAAAACCCTCTGTGCGTATTTTAATAATAATATCACCTTACCTTGACAGACAACGCGCTCAAAATAGAATAGAATAGAATAAACTATTTTTTTTCAACTTTGACAGCTCCTAGAAGGGAGAATGAGCATTTTTCGGGATTT
Source organism: Bactericera cockerelli (assembly GCA_024516035.1). NCBI lineage: Eukaryota > Metazoa > Arthropoda > Insecta > Hemiptera > Triozidae > Bactericera > Bactericera cockerelli. The sequence continues at coordinate 27,069,291 of CM044957.1, read as the reverse complement.
TCTATCTCTGTCTCTCTGTAGCAATTATAAAAATTGCGAGTTAATGTAGCTAGTATTCACTAGCCTGTTTTGGGGTGCGGCACCTGTTGTTAACTTATCCGCATTTTCTATGGGAATGAATCGGACTTAAATTGTATCAAGGAATATCCTCCTGAATTATCGTCCATACATTTAATTACACCCTGTATACAGGGTGTCCCGGAATATACGGTTCACTCAAATATCTTGAGAACAGCCAATAATTCTCTGAGATAAACTAAACGGTAACTTTCATATATTATAGTGATGATTATTTTAGGGAATAGATGACATAATATCAGTGTTATCACTATCAAAATTTGTCAAAAAAGTTAGGGCCAACAAAAGTTTGACCCTAACTTATTTTTGGAATCAGAATATTTTTTCAAACCAATATTCACACTGGATATAATTATGGCACCAAAAGAACTGCTGGAATAATAAGATTCTAGTTCTAATCGGGCACTATAAGATTCTAGTTCTAATCATGTCTGTCCCGGTAGCTCAGTGGTAAAGGCGGCACTCTGTGAATCCAGGGGTTCCAGAGGTCGAGAGTTCGAAATCCAGCCGGAACATAACAAGTTATCCTCCCATTTGGGATTTTTACCACATAATAATATGTCGTGGGCTTACTGCTGGAATAATGGGACTTCAATAGTCCTCATCGGGCAGTATAAATAAGGCGATATTATTATTATAAATAATTGTCTATTACTTTTCCCACAGGACTCCCGCCTGTGGAACCGTCTAGGGGCCTCCCTAGCTAACGGTAGCCGGCCCGAGGAAGCAGTGGACGCGTACGACAGGGCCCTCCAGCTCAACCCTGGCTTCGTGCGGGCCCGCTACAACCTGGGCATCACGTGCGTGCACCTGGGCGCCACCAGCCAGGCCGTGGAACACTTCCTCACCGCGCTCAACCAGCAGGCCGCTGCACACGACGGACTATCATCGCAAGGTCAGTCATTCCACAGCAGAGTCTAGTGCCGTAGTTTTCTTTCTAACCAAAGTTAACCAAACGGGAATAAAATGAACCAAACTGGAAGCAAGTCATTTTTCTTTTGGAAGACGAAAAATTTCCACTTCCAAAGTTAACCAAAGTGGAAGTAGAAAATTCTTGCTTCCAGTTCTATTATGGGTTAAGTCTATTGTTTATCTTTAAAAGTAACCAAACGCATTTCTCTTTCACGAATGACCTTGGAATAAAATGGAAATATTTGGAAAAAACCTAACTAGGAATTTTTGACATTTTCATGTCTTTGCTCTGGCACATAACCAAAATTATGTGACGAAATTATGTAACGAAATTATGTAACGATATTATGTAACGATATTATGTAACGATATTATGTAACGATATTATGTAACGAAATATTGAATTGTAAAGGGGGAGAAGAGGGAAAGTGTGTGTCATGCGCACAATGGCGAAGTATTGAATTGTAGAGGGAGAGAAGAGAGAAGGTATGTGTCATGCGCACAATACGAAATTTGGTCAGTTGGGTTTTGGACCTTGAATAGTAAAGATGAAAATGTCCCAATGGTTGCAGACTCGTATGCAAGCGTTTTTTTCTTGACCATCCATCACGCCGGCGCCAAGCAGACTGCAGAAACACTGGCACCGTGTACTCGTGGCGCTAGGGGGGAATCCAAACGCAGCGCATGCGCAAAGGCGGACCTCGACCCTAGCGGCAAACAGCATCCCTAGAGAAAAGCTGGTATTTTTTTTTTTAGTTAGAAAGAAAAATTAGAAAAATACGACTTAGGTGCGCGAACACAATGCTTTAGACCAGGGGTGCCCAACCTTTCCAGAAGAAGATCTACTATAAAGTCTCAGATAATCAACGCGATCGACCAGAAAACCTCGTTCACAATCATTTTGTACTTTAGAGATCTAGACTTTTAGAACGTCATCTCACCTCTCTGGACGTGATCAACCCAAAATCACTCCGCGATCGCGATCGACTGGTTGGGCAGCCCTGCTTTAGACCCTAGGGTAGCCCCAGTACCACGTAGAATAATATAAACATGTTATAAATGTGAGTAGCCTCTATGGTCTATGGGGTCCCAAAAAATCGTCTGTATCTGAGTATATCTATGTGTAGGGAGTTCGGGACTTCAGAGTACAGGGTCAGGTCCTCGTTATAGCCATCTACTAACTCTACTCCTGTTTGTGCAAATGGAGATATATTTATATGCGAGTAAGTAGATTAAAAAAAAAGAATCAAAAAAAAAAAAAAAACAGAACATCTTGATCCGAGTTGGGGGACCGAGTTGATTTTTTACCAGTGGGAAGCTACGGGTGTTAGAAAAAGATTTTTTCTCGACCCTGGAAAGGCGCAAAAAGTAGCCCATATTTTCTGGTCAATAGGGGGTGAACGGCTCAGCCGAATTTTATTTAAGGATATGTTTGAACGTGCAATTTAATTAACTTTCAAAAAAATAGAAATAATTTTTCTTTACAGATCAAAATTTGTTTACCAAAAGAGCGAAAAAAACAAACCAAGATCCAAAAATTTGAAGTTTTTCCAATTTCCGGGCTTCTACGGTTTGGGCAAAGTAAGCCAAAAAACTTATGGGTACCAAAATGCAAAAAAAGGCATTGATTTTCCTACGCTGGGTTTCTTTTTTTGCTAAGTAAAGGGATAGTTGCCATTGCCTCCATATCCAAATAGTAGTGGGTCTTGAGATTCAAGGTTGGGGTGAGACTTTATGTTCACCTGTTTTTTGAATCTTTTTTTGCAGGACTGAGTGCTCCAAGATCAGTGAAGGAAATGTCGGATTCCATATGGTACTCTCTGCGTGTTGTTCTCTCTGTAATGAACAGGACTGATCTGCATCACTGTTTTACCAATAGGTAAGTAAGACATATATTATCCAACCTAAAGATATAGAAAGCACTTGAAATTAAAATTTAAAGTGGATCCAACCCAATGTTCTGTTATTCTCACGATTTTCTTTTTTTTTTCAGGCTAGAATTTTCAATTCTATCAATTTACGGACTGATAGTACTTTTATGTAAGCAAGAAAAAAAATCCTGTATCATACATCTCTTTCATGTTTGTTTCAGAGACTTGGCCACATTGAACAAGGAGTTTGGGATACTGTAAGAGACAAAATCAAGCTTCACACTTTAAAAAGTGCAGGAATTTGATTATGTCAGTCCTGGATTTATTGTAATTTCATTTATAGTCTGATTAAGAAATGCCTTCTAGAAGACCGTGTGGAGGTGTTCAGACTCCTCTGAACCTCTTTTTACCATCACCTTAGAAGGTGGTTCAGAGAGGTAAAAAGAGGTCCCATTTTCAATTTTTGTTTTATATATACTCACTAACGAACGTCTACATCAATTTTGGTAAAAGCTTTGTACAGGGTGGTCAAAAAGTACCTTTCTTATGTAAAAAAAATGATATGCAGAATTGCCGGCGTCGCCTCTCACGCATTCTACATGTTCTTTGAAGGCATTTACTAACTGGACTAAATAAATTATAAGCACTCACCTGAAACAACAGCTTTCCCTCTATTCAACGAAGGAATGCTACATCAATTTTGGGTACACTGCCCAGTGAAAATCATTGAATTTTCTGATTGAATAAAGAAAATTATATACAGGTAATATCGCTTCATGTAGATATTATTGGACTAAGCTACTGGAACGGGATATTTCACTCGCAATACAAGATGTCAGCTTTCTTTTGTCGTCAAAATCATTCCAATTACATTTTCAGGGGTGGTCCTCAAAAGAAAATTTTGCGAGAAAATAGGTCTTAACTTTTGATAGATGAATTTCGTTTTTGCTTGGATAGAACCATTGCTATTATGTATTCACTATGCATACATATGCCAAAGAAAAGTAGGAAGATTTTTTTTCTTTTAGAGCAACCAAAGTGCTTGAAATTTGAAGTGGAAGATTTTTAACTACACCTTTGTATGTATTGTACATTCCTTACTTGTCTTTAAATTTTTATTGTAAAAAAACTTGTTTGACTGAATTTTGTGTTGAAGATATTTTTTTTATTACAATACTGTCATTGATTTTTTTTTTTAAATTTCTCTTGTTATAGTTTTTTATTTATAGAGCATAAATAAAAAGATCAGTTACCATCATCAGAGAAAGCTTTTAAAGCTCTATGCTCTTACTTTTACTTTACCTTGTGTAGTTAGGATTTTTTCATCTTTCAATTAGTGGGTAAAGGGGATATTTGTTTATCTTGTTGTAACTATTTGTGCAGGGTGTCCCATTATAAACAAGACATTTAAATATCTTGAAAACTACTAACGATAGAAAAAAATCTGCCCGAGGATATAAGTAACTTGTGAAAAGTTACTTAGATGACCTTTTCAAGGTTATTTCAAGGTCAACTTTGGAATTTTAAATGGTAACCCTATTTTTAAAATCTACACAAAATTTAAGTTCAAACAAATTTAATAAAAATACTCTTTGGAAGGTAACACCAGGCGAGATTGATGCTCAAAGCATTCTATACCTATTGGTCACAAATAATTCATGGGTAAAAATCAACTGAGTGGGATCTGAACCAACTGATCCCTACGCTACCTGGTTTACCAGATTAGCGCGTTAACCACATGACTACCAATGCACATTCTTACTTGTAACTTTTGTCACACCCAGTTTCACACCCTTTTGGGACTGTGAGATTTTTTTCATCTTAGACTATGAGTGTGGCATATCAAATCAGTCTAATTTAGGTGCTGACCAATTGAATGGTATTGGATTTTCATGTTACTTAACTTTTTGGATCCCCTATACTCGAGACCCAAAAAGTTAAGTGAAAAAAAAACCAATACTTCTATCGTGTTGAAAATTAGACTGATTTGATATGTCAACTCATAGTTAAGATGAAAAAAAAATCCCACACTCCCAAATAGGTGTAACCTTGTGTGTGACAAAAATTACAAGTAAATGGAATTTGATATTTTGTGTAGATTTCAAAAATATCATAAAAAATAGGGTTACCATTTAAAATTCCACAGTTGACCTTGAAATAACCTTTAAAAAGGTCATGTAAGTAATTTTCAAACTAATATCTTCCTAAGAGCTATGAAAATGATCTTTAAACAGATTTTTTCCATTGTCAGTAGTTCTCGAGATAATTGGATGTCTCGTTTATAATGGGACACCCTGTATATTTATTTTGTTATGTTAGTTCTTCTTGTTTTGTTCTAATTTATAATATGTACATTCTTATTTTAGGCATGTCTTAATTATATAAGTATGGTTCAAGTTCTGGTTTATGCTTTTCTTTGTTAAATTTTATTCGTTTTGGAAATATATTTTATCCATCAATCAATAAAAATTTAAAAAAAAAAATTGTACAGTGTGAATAAAAAATCCTTTGTTTTCTATGTTTTGAATCCGTGTACTAGAACAGACAGAAGTAGGCTACCTGGTATAAAAGTACAGAAGTTTGGATATTAAAAACAATGCAAATTTATCAACATCAATAAATAATTTGCAAGTGTTGATGGGACATTGAATGCACCGGTTCTCGTAGGATCACCGAAGTTAAGCAACGTACAGCGAGGTGAAGAATACGTGATGCTGGCATTCCGGCCCAACCTAGGCTGGCTAAGGTTAATGTGGGTAGCAGGTTAGTGGATTTTACTGTGAATGGAGGGTAACACCCCTGTCATGATATGACCAGGCTGTCAGTTTTACAAAAAAAAAAAAAACTATTTGAGTTCACTCTAATTTGAGAGTTAATTATAATTATTATTAACAGTATATAATTATTATATAATACATCACGAGAAAGTTGCCACGTGTAATGGCGATTTCCTATACTCAATTCTAAAGGACATATTGGGGATGATATATGTTTCACTAAATTGACACAAACATACAGGGTGTTTCAGCTCTATGGTAACAAACAAAAATGGGTAATGGAACATGACAGTAGAATTTATTTTTCTTGAGGTGATTTTGTATGTGGCCTTGTTCCAGAGTTACGGCCATTTTCCTGTTTTTGAACTACTTCAAAAATGAATGGATTTTAAAACTCTTAAACTGTATTGAAAATTTAATGCCAAAAACCAAAACTTTATGTCTATGAGTTGGATTGATCAAATTTAAAAGAATAGAAAAAAAAAGTATTTTTTATGAAAAACTCCATCACCTACTACTACTACATAAGAGAATAAGTCTTGTAAAAATACAACAACTTGCTTGAGTCTGTTCTTCTTCTTCTTCTTTTACTCTGTCTTATCCTGCTCAAGCAGAGTCGACATTGTATAACCTCATGGTTGAGGTTGGTTGGGTTTGGCACATTTTTTTATGGCTGGATGCCCTTCCTAATAATGCCAATGATTCTATTTGATTTAACGTGCTGGATCAGGATGGGGGTTTTACCCTCCATTTGCTGGGAATCGTACCAGCTACCCACATTAACCTTGCCCAGCCTGGGTAGGGCCCGTAGGGCCGGAAATACCAACCTCACATGTACAGAGGGAACAGAATTTTCTGTAAGTCTGCTTTGACCAGGGATCAAACTCGGGACCTACTATGGGCGGTAGTCACAACAATTACGCCACGGAGGCTGTCCTGAGTTTGTTAATGATGTATAAATTGTATAAAACAATATAAAGAGAGATCATGTCACATTTAGATGTAGCATTAGCAAAGTTCATCTTCACATCGGATGTACTCCCCAATATCACTCTGATTGAATCCAACAATAGCCAAGGGATCTGCCAGTTTGCATTCAGCTGTGCTCTTTGCTGCAACTCCAAAGCCTAAAGGAACATCATTCATGTTGAGAACAATGACACCTTGGTATTTGGGTGTGTTTTCTGTAATTCGGGCAAGTCCAGACTTCAGTATGTTGTGTCCATACAAAAATTGCTGTTCTGCCTGTGGCTTCACCCAGACCTTGAACTGAAAACAACAGAAACAACAACTATGAACAAGGAGAAAACTCATTGAAAAAAAGCAAAGTCAAACTTCAACAAATATGGTAACACTTTTTATATAAGGGCTGATGATTGATACTCATGTACTTGATTAGTAAAAAAATTAGTTCTTTTTTTTTAATGCCTGGCGTCAGATTTAAAAGCCAATTTCCAATGGTATTGGCCTAACAATTAATGTTTGATGATTAAGAAGACAGTTTTGTTCTTTATAACGGAATATAGAGTATACTAAGCCACCCCATACATTTAAACTAAGAAATGAAAAGTTAAAACTTTTGGTGAGAAAATATACAACAAATTTTTTTTTTACACATAAACTATTATAGTACAAGACATTTACAGCCAAAAAGGTAAATAGATGGATAAAAATTGATAGGAGCAAACCATCATGCTACCTTTTAGATCTACCTTAGGAACTTATCAGATTACAAATATGACTTAGGGTTTTTGAGTTAGAGGTCCAAGTTCAATTCCCAACTTTTTGTCAAAAAGTATCTTTAAAACACTAAATCCTTTGTCAAGAGAGATATTTGGAGTAAAATGAATGGAGTGGTTGCCCAGCCAACTAGATGTGTTTTAACTACCTTCTTTACAAGCATGCTCTACTGTAAGTAATTGGGACTTAAAATTGGGTTAATATTTATGAACCCAAGTCTGAAGTTGAAACTTAAATTAAACTTAGGGTGATGAAAAAAAGTTCAATGCTTACTTATTCAATATATGCAACAGTTAACACAAGACAGGTTTTGAACTCCAAACTTTTAGTTTGTAAGTACATGAATGACACTTATCAAACATTCTTTCCCTTATTACTTTATTTACAAAATTCAGATCCACTCAATCCCTTGTATCGTTTAGATCTCAGCTTTTGTGCTTGGAATCAAACCCTTAACTTTTTGTTTGTAACTGCTCTCAGTCTGAAATTATCACCAATCTATTTCTCAATCAAAGGTAGGTAAAATTTATATCTTTCATTTGTTAACAAGTAAGCTACTTTAACAATAATATTTTAAATTATTCCTATGGCACACATTAGAGGTGGACACAATGTATAGCAAATGCTTGCTAAGAAAAGGAAATGGATATGAGTACCAAAGGAGCAATTTGAATAGATTTTCAGAGATATTAAATTGGCTCATTTAAGTATGCATAGGAAGTCCAAATATGAGACACCACAGCAAATGGTCTTATTTGACCCCTAATGATGGAAAAATACACCCATGACCCTAACTTTTGACTTTTCTCCAAGAACCAAAGCTCTGTTTTCCCAATCCAAAATTTGAGTGATTATGTTACCTGTGCATATGGTGCTAGGTATGACAAAGATGTGATGTGAAGTCTGAATTTGCCACTCTTTGTAAACTTTCCAAAGCATGTGCCAAGAGCTATAAGATGATCAGGTCCAAAATTTTCTGCCAGGTTCAAAATTTTCTCTGATACATAGAACACACGGTCTCTCATTTCTCTAAAACAGTATGTGCCATCTGGTCTGTCAATGAGGAGTTTTACATTGCTCCCAATGCTGAGAACAAAATACAGAAAATGTTTAGGTTCAACAGCAAGCATAAGACATCAATTTTTAGACAGTATATTTTTAACTTCTGTGTTCAGGAACACATTAGAAGGTGAAATATATCTCATCATGGCCAAAAATCTTATCAAATAACTTGCTAAAATGGTTATTTTAGATGGCAAGCTAGGTCCAGTGAGGTATAGTATAGTAGTGCTTTATTTAGACTGTCAGCTCAAGACAGGGAGTCCCATTATGCTCCTCATACCTACCAGAGGTCACCATTCAAAGGACCTCGCACGCACATCTTACACAGTGGCAGAGGTCTGGGATGTTTTTTGTTGTTGGAATTTTGGATATGTTGTAGAGTTAGGTGTACTTACTTCATAGATCCTGTATAGGTGTTAAAAATCTGACTCCTCAACACATAAAAAAAAACATATGCAAAAGTTAGTGGGATTCTACTGTACCTACCTGATAAATATTTGAGGATTCTTTCATAGCTCATGAATTCATGACACAAGAGAATTACAATACTTACTACTTTGATAGCTTTTCAAAGACAAGCTTGGTGCGATCCTCAGGAAGTCTCCTCATATTTATTGATTAATTTAAATGGACAAGTCGGTTAAACACAGGAAAGAATTTGAATTTAAAGTTTAAGGGTTATCTCCTGTCCTGTAACATGCTGATATAAGGTAACACGTGACTGCTGGAGAGGTTAGTTTATAGATTCTAACCTGACAATATACAATTTTACTTCCGAGAAATTTCTAATATTAGAAATCGGAAGTATTGTGTTCGTTTTTGTAAAAAAAAAATATTTTTTTGCTCCGATTTCATTTTTTTTCATATTTCTGGACGTTTCATAACCTACTGAGTAAATTTGGTTTTGTGTCTGTCTGTCGGTCTGTCGGTCTGTCGGTCTGTCTGTCTGTCTGTCTGTCTGTCTGTCTGTCGGTCTGTAAAAACGATTCCTTGTAACGCGCAAATCTCGGAAACTACTCGACCGATTTTAATGAAATTTTGCACACATCTAGGAGACATTCTGTAGATGGTCCCATTTTAAATTCATTGAATTCATACCAGCGGTTCTGGGTGAAAGAGACCATGCGCCTGACCACTAACTTTTTACTTAAACGCTTATATCTCGTGAACGGTACACTCGATTTCGATGAAATTTTGTGAGAATATGCATATTATTGTTTAACATAGGTAATTTATATTTATTTTTAAATTAATTATAATTTGACTCTGATATTTAAGAAAATCCGAAATTTTTGACAAAAAAGTAAAAAAATAAGGACCACGACTTGCCGATACAGAATTTTTTGTGGAATGTAGAATGTATAAAAAACGATATTCTACCATATAAAACAAATTTGAAGAAAATCGGTTGAGTCGTTTTGGAGATACACGTAATTTTCTATAAAATCTCAAAATTGGCACGTGTTTACAATGTGAAGCAATCACGAGGAAGTATTGTGTCCATAATTGGCAGTGTTTTTTGAACCAAACTAAAGTTTTGCTGGCGAATTTAGTTTTAGTAAATTATCACATTAATAAACGGAATAGGTGCTGGAATGGGTTGAATTAAACTAGCTTCTAGCTTTCATATTAAACTTTTGTTTCTGTTTCGAACTTTCGAATTCGATTCGAATTGTAATTTGTAATAGAAAGATTTCGATCTAATATTTTTAGGGTTCTTAAATTCAGTTCTTACCTACAATTTTAAGGGTTCTTAAATTCAGTTCCTACCAACAATTTTTAGGGTTCTTTTTTCCAAGATACTAGAGCCGTGTTTTTCTTTTGGATTTTTTTTTCCAGGTTCGGTATTTCCATTTTATTCCAAATATTTCCAATTTAGCTTCCCCATTATTTGTGAAAGAAAAATGCGTTTCGGTACTTTTTAAAGATAAACCAAGCCAGCGTCGATGGCATGTTGAATACACCGGTTCCCTTCAGAACACCGAAGTTAAGCGACATCCAGCGAGGTTAAGACTTGGATGGGTGACCATTCAAATTCTAATTCTCGTGACGCTGGCTTTTCCCGGCCCCACTCAGGCTGGGTGAGGTCAATGTGAGTAGCAGGTTTGTGAGTTTCCTGCGAATGGAGGGTAAAACCCCCGTCGTGATATGACCATGGCAGTTGAAAGCGACGTTAAAACCCCACTTAAAAAAAAAAAAAAAAAAAAAAAGATAAACAATGGACTTAACCTATAAAAGCAATCAGTATAAGAAAAGTGAGAAGTTGTACTAAATGTACATGAATATCAGAACATACCTGGACAGCTGTTTCGAGCTTATTTGCTCTCATCAGCAGGTAATAGTTCTGAATGTCCATGCCATCAACTAACCTCTCTATTTTAATCAGTATAAACAGAAAAGTGAGAAGTTGTACTAGATGTACATGAATATCAGAACATACCTGGACAGCTGTTTCGAGCTTATTTGCTCGCATCAATGAAAGCAAGAATTTTATAAATCCATTTTGGTTAACCAAACTGGAGGAACATTTTTCCTCTTCCAAAAGAAAAATGACTTTCTTGCAGTTCGTCCATTTTATTCCATTTGAATCCACTTTGGTTAGAAAGAAAAATACAACTTAGGTAGGTATTTATGATATTTTCTGTACTGCCCTAGGCAAACTATTCCTTGTACATAATATCTATACCTTATAAATGCGAAAGTTAACACTCACTCACTCATTCATCTCGATTTCGCCCCAGATAGCACATAACCTTGCAGGAATCCTTGCTTTTACACAAGCTCAAGTAAGCGTATTTAGAAAGAGTGAATCCTACTTCCTGTGAATGTGAGTAGGCTTGAATTCTACTTGCTTAAGGTTACTAAACCAAAAATAAGACCCCGAAATGAATATTTGACTTCAAGCCTTGATACCTCCGGAACTACTGGACGGATTCCCAATTTGTTTTTTTTTTTTTTTTTTTAATTTAACTCAGCACATTATCACCTGTCCTTTGGTTTCGTCACTTGAAGAAGAACAGTAGAGTATTAGAACTCGGCTCTGAAATGCATTTCGGTTGTACGCTACTTCTTTCTGTTCCTCGTTCTCCTAATCTGCTCAACCAAATTCGTTTTTTTTTTCCACGCACTTACCTACTTGTCATACAGCCTTCTTTCCTGCTTCATAAGAGTTTTCAGATACATTCATTTTCAGAGCAGTAGCGTTTAATGAAAACTACTCACTCTTCACACCATATCGTAGAGCTCGGATTTTAATACTCGCAAATTAGCTTTAGACGAAGAGCTTACGGAGCAAGATGCGTATATATCCTACCGACAGATCAAAAAAGAAATCAAGCCAATCGAACAAACACAACTGGAGGACGGAGAACAGGAATTGCAAAAAACAAGGAAAGCGCTTTTTTTAGAAGTAGTGTTGATGTGAAACGTCGTGAGGTCGGAGCTCGGAGGCGACCGCATTGACGCTTTCAGAAGTTGAAACCGTTCAGAATTTATTGTAAATTCATTTAATGAGTAATTTGAAAAACCATGGTCAATTTTTGGTCCAATAACCTTAATAAACGTTTAGCACACTTGAGGTAATAAGGTTGTAATCAGTCTTTCTGTTATCTAGTTATAATCAGTCTTTCTGACCACATTAAGATAAGTTTATTGCAACATATTTCAGTGAGTTACGATATACGGTTCTCGAGATACAGAGTCGGCCGTCCTGGCTAACATCTCTATGTTCTGACCTAAAACTTGGTAACCTACTGATATAAGCTCCTTTCAGCGAGACCTTTCAAACAAAATAATATAACTTGACCTATTCTGTTGAAGTTATAGTTTCTGATTGGTTTCGTCAGCCACCCGGACGACCTGCCAGAGAAAGTTTCAACTAAAAAATAAATCGAGTTATACCTTGTTCGAAAGGTCTCGATGAAAGGAGTTAATATCAACAAAATTTATCCTTCTGAAACCTACGATTAACCAGTTATAGGTCAGAACATAGGGGTATTAGCCAGGACGGCCGGTATGTCGTAACTCACTGAAATCTATTTTAGATTTTAAAGTTGATCCATGCCCAGCCTGACTGGGGCAGTAGTATATGCAAAAAAATTGCTGAAACTTAATGCCCCAAAAAATTAAGGAATACTGGTTTTTGCGTTTTTCTGTATTTTTATGAGATAGAGGGGTAGGGGTGGGACCCTATATATTAATTATATTCAGAAGTAGTTTTATTTTCTTGGCATTCCAAAATTATTTGATGACGTTCGTTTTATTTTCTTGGCGTTTCGAACCAAGCAGTTCAAAGGCATAAGCAACATGACTGATTTCCTGATTTGTAACAGTAATAGAAGTGAAACAACTTATAATTTGAGCCTTTTGAATAAACATCGCTCTGACGGATATCCTTATTAAATGGTATTAGAGCGCGATACATGTGACATTTCTCATAGTCCTAATAGATTAGTGTTGTCGTCCTGCAACCATTGCTTCTTAGAAGATTATTCGAAAACTCCTGTTTGTCTAAGTGCGCGTATACACAACAAAGCCACAGACCCTAGAGTAGAGCCGGTACCACGTAAAATAATCTAACCATGTTATTAAATGTAAGCGGCCTCAAGGGTGTCACTAGGGTCTGGGGTCTAGGGTGTGTGCGGGGCTCTGTTGTGGTAGTGGACTAAGTACGTGGCTTCACTGGAGCCCCATACTCTAGACCCTAGTACCTACGTCCTACAGCTTGATAAAGATGATTTTGAGGATTCCGTTGACATTATTTTAATGACATGGTTAGATTATTTCACGTGGTGTTGGCAATGCCCTAAAGTCTAGGGCTCCGTTTTGTACGCGCACTAACTCCTAAGGAAATACAACATATGAAACCAGGAGCTAAACTTGCTGCCTCTAAACCTCTAGTTCAGGGTTATCCAACCCGCGGTCCGCGGGCCGCATGCGGCCCGCATCAACAACACGGATATCAAGCAAAGCCTTCCTCTGTGCTTCCTATACACCTCGGACAGCAGGGTCAAGCCATTTTGTTCTTCAGTAATGATGGGCTCTTTGACAACATTGTCTTCTTGTAACACCTGCTTTGCAACAAAGTGCATGATTTAAATTAAATGTCCTCGCACTACAATCATCAGATGAACTAGATATACAGAGTTAACGAAAATTCCCGGAACGGATTTTTATTTTTTTAACGGTTTATAATAGAAACTTGAATTTTTGCATAAAGTTCAACCCCGCTAAATCATGGACTTAAAAAAAAAAAGTGTTAGAACCCAGAGTGTGATACATATCATATCAGTGTAAATTTTTATGCTAAATCACGTGCTAGCATTACTTTTTACATATTTTACATGTCTGTTCACTGTTCATACAGCCGGTGATCAAACTCTTGTCCTTCGAGAATCTTTCTCGAACACTCGCTTTAGAACCGGATGTGTGAAATATGGAAAACCCCATTCTACCAAGTGATTTAACATGAAAAAATACACTGATTTATTTGATCACACTCTGGGTTTTAACACTTTTATCTCAAAGAAAGTCCATGATTCCGCGGGGTTGACCGCAGATCTGTGGCTCAATGTTTCGAGTTAGGAGTCAATTGTGTGTAGAATTTTACGTAGATTCAGAATATTGAATAAAAAATAGGAAATTTAATTTAAAAATAGAAAGTTGATACCTCTTTCACTACTTTTGGGACACCCCAAAAAATTGTTAAACTTGCGTTAGAACTTCATGCAAAAATTCAATTTTCTATCTTAAAGAAAAAAGATAAAATTCCGTTCCGGGACTTTTCGATGATATCTGATGGCTAAATCATCTCTAAATTCAGTTGCTGTTAAGTTGAAATGATTTTTCTCAACAGGTAAGACTGAGAGCCAGCTAGAAGTCTTAGACTTTGTTATTTTAACAATAGACCATTCAATAGCCCATCTTTTAGGAGATTGAAACTTTGGTAGAGTACAGTTTAATAACTGGTCACCCCTTTCATCTTTTTCCCCATTTGTTTTTCTTCTTTCGTTGTTCTTCTATTTAAAATTCAGCATGAGTGGTGAGTGAATGTGGCATTATTGATGAGCATTGTTTCGAAGTTTGAAAATTTAAGTCCGTAGGTATTTTTTAAGGAGGTCTAAGAGCCAGGCCGCTTATATGAAGGGAAGGGTCGCCATATCAATTTCTTCTCGTATCATGTTTGCACCAAATAATAAAGGCAAAATTTCACCTAAAATGGACTTGTATTTCCCGAGATATGCTTACATAATGAAAGAATTTGAAAAAGCTCATTTAAAAACTCAACTTTTGGACAATGGACCAGTCATTGGTATCCGTGCAAAATTTCACCTCAATCCAACCTGCGGTTCTCGAGTTATAGACACACACACACCCCCCACACACACACAAACACACACACACACACCCCCCCACACTCACAATCTTTTGTTATAGGTACTTTGAAATTTTATTTCTATAACCTTTTCTTTTTATTCATTTTATAATATAAGATATTGTATTGTAATATAATATAGTGAGAGATAAGATAAATTATTGCTTCGATAATTTTTCCTTACTAATTTGATGCTGTCGTAGTTATTGAAGGGACAAGGGAGTTGCTCAGTAGATCAAACGTAAAGCAATGATTAGAACGCAAGTGTTAAGAGTGCTAACGCTGTGTAACATTCATATCCAGTGTACCTACAGCTTTATTGTGAGATATTGTTAACCTTTTTTTGCTGTTAATAAAAGTAAAGTTATAGTTTTATTCTGAAATATGGTTTACCTTAAATCAGTGTCTCTTAGTATATTAGTAGTATTTGCGACTTTCGAATTGGGTATGTTCAATAAATCTTTATTATCTACTTAATAGGTAAGCCAATGAACCCCTACTATCGTAGACAGACAAAATGCCAGAGTCCTAATTTTTACGTATTTTATACCAGCAAATTATAGTTGGGATAAAAGTTAGTTTTTTTTAAAGATATTATTTTACAATTAGTTTACCTGCTAGGTATGTATCTCAAGAATCAACTTTTAAGAAAAGACGCCATGTAGGTAACTAGGCAACTTTTTTTATTTTTTTTTAAAAACTGATTTCTAAATTTCAAAAATAAATGAAAAATTGGCATCAGCATGTATTTCGAAGATTTTTTGTTGTTTTCTTTTATGCTTATCCTGGCATTGCGCGTTCTACTAGCTATTTCTGGCCCCACTCAGGATCGGTGAGGTTAATATGAGTACCTACATGGGTTGTTTTCGAAGCGAATGGTGGGTAAAACTGTCATGATATGAAGATGTAGTTGAAAGCGACATTAAACCCAAAGCTTCCAGTAGTGGTATATTAATATTCATTTTGACTAGATAGACCGAGTATTTCTAAGAAATATTTCTTTTGCCTGCAAAATTTTATTAATGAAAAAGCAGAAATGGTGTTTATGACGTCATAGTGGAATCAACAAAAGTAACGTCCTAAAATTGAAACACTTCCTAGATAATGAAATTTTCTTTTGTTCTTATCTCTATTCTACCTCTTATCAAATAGGTACCTGCTCATTGAATTCGCATTCAGCATTTGTAGAACACAAAACACTCGCAGTAGAAAAAATAGTACCACTTCAAAACAATGACCTTTTTTTCCTAATGAAAAAGATAAATTAAAAGATGGACCCTTAAAAGTCCTAGCTCACTGAAGTTTGTTGCAATGAACTTCTCTCAACAAAATAATATGACACATATTTTACCTACCATTTCATGATTTTAAATTTGGTCCGCGCACAGCCTAAATTAACCCGCCCAGACCAAGGGCACCTTATTCATTTCTTACTTCCGAGAAATTTCTAATATTAGAAATCGGAAGTATTGTGTTCCTTTTTGTAAAAAATAAACATTTTTTTGCTCCGATTTCAATTTTCTTATATTTCTGTACGTTTCATAACCTCCTGAGTAACTTTGGTTTTGTGTCTGTCTGTTGAAAATATTCCTTGTAACGCGCAAATCTTGTAAACTACTGAACGGATTTCGATGAAATTTTGTACACATATAGGAGACTGTAGAGTGTAGATGGTCCCATTTTAAATTCATCAATTTCGCACTAGCGGTTCTTGGTGAAAGAGACAATGCGCCTGACCACTAACTTTTTTACTTAAACGCTTATATATCGGTACACTCGATATTGATGAAATTATGTATGTAAATGCATATTATTGTTTTACACGGGCCATTTATAATATTTTTTTAATTGATTATGGTTTAGCTTTGGTATTTAAGAAAATTCAAAATTTTGGACAAAATGGTGCAAAAATGAGGTCTACGACTTGCCGCTACAGAATTTTTTGTAGAATCTAGAATGTAGGAAAAACGATATTCTACTATATTGAACGAAAAAAATCGGTTCAGTGGTTCTGGAAATACAAGTGATTTAGTATAAAATCTCAAAATTGCCACGTGTATTCAATGTGAAACAATCACGAGGAAGTATTGTGTCTATAATCGGCAGTGTTTTTTTTTTAAATATAAATTTAATCCTCCAAAAATAAAAGAGATACGGGTTTTTTTATATTTTGAGTACTTTCCATGAAACCCAGGCCTAGGTGAGACTTCAGACTTTATGGAAACTATCTACTTAACCCCGGATGGATTTTTTGAAAAAAGAAAAAAAAAAAAAAATACAAGGTGGTTAAATATCAGAAAAAGATATGCCAACTTTCGATTTTAAAATGGGTCGAAATAAATTTCATTTTATAATTTTACTTCTAAATTATTCTTGAGTATTTTCACTACTAATATTTTATATAATATAGGGTCGTTATTTACAATTTTTTAAAAAATAAATTTATTAAACTTTCTTGATTTTTTATCAATGACTACTTTAAACTAGGTTCTAGTTTGATTTTTGAGCGAGATTTAGGGATTGCATCAAATTTCATTGTTGATATTGAAAGTACCTTTTACTAACATCCTCAATTTCTATATTTTGCTGAAGACGAATGCACAATGTACAGAATGCTAGCTCGAGTTTCCATTTTGCATGAACTTTAAATAAATCTTAAGTGTACATTTGTTCTACATATATCTGGAAAGCTGGATCGTCTTTAGTAAGGTGACAATCACGTCTGAGATAGAGCACTGTTTGAAGGTGTAGTGACCGCTAACTCTGCTGTTTGTTGAATGCACCAAAACCGTCTAAAATATGGAATAGTTCCTTTATTTACATCGTAAATTGAGAAAAAATAGATATTAAATTTTCAACCTACCAAAAATAATAACATTGTTCTAAAGAATTTTTTCGTATCCGCATAGTACAGAACAATAAAAGATTTTTTTTTGCAAACAACTATGACCCGACCCTTCCATTTTCGAAATTACCTTTTTATAAAATGAATCTGTCTGTGTGTATGTTCTTTATACAAATCCATACCGTTTGACCGAGACACCTGAAATTTTGCACATAGGTCCGTTCGGATCAGGGAATTCTTCTAGGTTAAATCTCTATAGGTCCCTAGGGTTAAGCTACTCAAAGTAAGGAAGTTTTAGGCAAGAGTTGACCTAAATGACGTTTTTTCCTCAAAATTTGAATTGGCGACATATCAATTCAAAGAAAATTTTAAGGTAAGGATTTGAGCTTTCATTTGACACATCGATCACGAAATTCTTAGGAGCAGTTTTTGAGCTACGTCAGATAAGGACAAAAAATGGATGGGTGACACAAAAAATATTCACATTTTGGACATAGATGATATTTTGCTTATGTGAGTGTGTGTGTGGATGTGTGCAATATAGGTCCGTTTGGATCAGTGAATTCTTCTAGGTTTTATCTCCCTAGGGTTGACCTACTCAAAGTGAGAAAGTTTTAAGCAATGGTTTTTGTGTGTGCGTGTCCGTGTGTTTGGTTTGTGTGTGTGTGGGTGATGGGCTGGCAAAGGGGCGCGGCGGGTGTAACCCTCTAGTGTTATACTAAAATGTTTTACTGTTACAGGTGATGCTCTACTATGCTACGAGTGCAACAGCCACAATAACACACAATGTGCAAATGAAAAACCACCGGACAGTTTGAAGAAAGATTGCAGTGAGCACCAGGGAGGCGCAAAATACACTCTGTGTAGAAAAATTATGCAAACCATAGAATTCGAAGTTAATGGACGTAAGTTCTAAACTTTATACAAACTAAACTTGATGTGAAAGCCAGCGTCGATGGCATGTTGAATACACCGGTTCCCTTCAGAACACCGAAGTTAAGCGACATCCAGCGAGGTTAAGACTTGGATGGGTGACCATTCAAATTCTAATTCTCGTGACGCTGGCTTTTCCCGGCCCCACTCAGGCTGGGTGAGGTCAATGTGAGTAGCAGGTTTGTGAGTTTCCTGCGAATGGAGGGTAAAACCCCCGTCGTGATATGACCATGGCAGTTGAAAGCGACGTTAAACCCCACTTAAAAAAAAAAAAAAAAACTTGATGTAAGCCATCAGCGTCGCGTCGATAGCGCGTTGATTGCATCGGTTCTAGTAGGATCATAGAAGTTAAGCAACGTCCAGCGAGGAGAGTACTTTATAATGCTTGCATTCCGATCCAACCAAGGCTGGGAGAGGTTAATGTGGGTAGCAGGTTTTTGAATTTCCTCCGAGGGTTTATCAGGCTATGATAAACCCAAGGCATGGCCTTATATGTATTTTACTCAACCTTACTGTAAACCCGAGGCATTGCCTTCTATGTACTATCCCTAACCCTACTATATTCCTGAGGCATGGCCTTCTATTTCTATGTAACTATGAAGTTTATGATGAGCTCAAGTATTTCCCCACAAAATTCACAACTGTGGAGGTACATTGGGATAACTTTTTAAGGGTTCAAAACGATTTTCAAAAAAATCTTGGATCGTCAGCAGTTATAATTTCATAGAAGAGTTAGTTATTTGAGCTGTGTAGCTCGTCCGTTTAATTTACGCTGCCACACCGCAACAGCGACATTAAACGAAGCATTTCCTTTGCTTGATTAACATTAGAATGAGGTCAGTCATATTGCGGCTTGCTTGTGATGATTACAGTTCCTCCCGACACTCGCATCATCAGGAGCTGCGCCTGGGATGACTCCAGCTACAAGAACAGATGTTACCAGAGATCTGGATTCGGAGGTAGACAAGAAGTGTGTTCCTGCTCAACAGACCTGTGCAACGCATCTCCTCAGATTGTACCACAGCTCACTGGCCTTGTCCTCTTCGTGACTTTTTTGTCAAGATGCTATCTGTAATGTCCCTTAGTGAGACGTGTGAACGAGAGACGATCTTTGTACATTTTCTGTAGAAAAGTTAGGTCTCTTGAAAAGAGGCACTTGAGTGTTGTATATTAAAATAAGTAACTACCTCAAGGTTTAAAGAAACATGTTTACTGTACCTGTTCTCACTTTTCTGTTAATACTGGTTAAAAGAGAGAGGATAGCTGTTGACGGCAGGGGTATTCAGAAATATTACCTGCTGATGAGAACAAATAAGCTCAAAACAGCTGTCGAGGTATGTTCTGATATGTACATCTAGCACAACTTCTTACTTTCCTGTTTATACTGATTATTAAGCTGGAAATTGACGTCTTGTATATTAATTGAAAAAGCATTATATAAGTACTCCACAACACTCATTTGGTATAATCTACTAGTGAGGGTGTAAGTGTCCCACACTGTCTAGTTTCCAGACGCGGGGAGCGTCAATTCTAGACTGTTTTCTTTTCTCTTAAGCTTCAATCGAAATCGGAAATTCTTTAATAAATACCCAATTGATGAGAATACCTGCATATTGTGTCCTTCATATTTAGGTATTTTTCGGCAAGTAGAATGTGGCATTTCAAACTCCCTAGCGCAAAAGTATTTGCATTTTGTGGCAATTTTTCAATCTTTACCCTGTTCTCCCAGAAAGCTAATTAGTAAAAAAAAAAGTCAGAAATAAACAAAATCTTCTCTTTTTTTTTACTTATAAACTTGATTATTTGTTAAACTTATCCATTTTTGATAATAACCTCAACAATTTAAAGTCTCTCTAACAGTGAAAGGTAGATTTAGGATTTATAGGTTTTACTTTTAATTAAAATGAGAATTTCACAGAATTCAATTATTTCGTAGGAATGAAACAGTAGCTACTGTAGACGCTTGTGGTCTCTGTTGCATGTAGCTTGTTCAACACGCCTCTGATGGGCGAGAAATGTCCCAATACATCTACCGCATGACAAGCGAGTATCTACAACTGAGCTGATCGTGCGCTAAGGTTACTACAGACCTACTCAATCTGAGACCAATGTACATAAATACCTTTTTTTATTTTTTTTTTTAATGGAGGGAAAAATTTGCGTGATCAAACACAGGCGTGGTTTGAGAATTTAGGAGCCCGTGAAAGGGTATTCTACCCTCTAAAAAACCCCCCAGAGGATCGTTTGTTTCAATTTTGCCCCGGTACCGATTTCTCATTACTTCGGGTACATAAATACCTGAGAACATCTAACTACGATAAAGAAAATAATATCCAAGGTTTTTCTTTTTCATAATTTTATTATGAACTTTATTTATCTCAACAGAATAAAATTTACAAACGAAAATAAAACCACACTCTAATTAATTTAAATAAAAATAAAAAAAGTGCAAAAATACAATAAACCTAATTGCCTGTAAGTATGAATGGTTTGATCTCACTCAAATAGTTTTACCAAAATAATACTTTTAAAAATTGAAAAAAAAAAAAAACAATGAAAGAATTGACAAAAAATTGAATAGAATTTATATTAATAATAATACTTCTCTATTAGAGAGAGTGAATTTTATTACCTGCAAGGTATAGATAGTACCTAGGTAGGTATTTGTTTTCGGACTGTTTTTTATACAAATAATTTGGTCAGATAACATTTTTGGACGAATTAGGACTGTCCTGTTCCAAATATGTGATTTTTAAGAAATGGGCCGTTCGAATGTATGTGTGTGTGTCTGTGCAAACGGTAAGTCGTAGAGCGATGAAATTTTGCATGTAGCTTCAGGGCGTTAACAGTACGTACCCCGATCCTTGATGTCTGGCTGGGGGACGTTAAACAGGGAGAAGACCAGTGTCTCGTTAGAGGACTATAAACAGAAAACTGACTAGGCAACTCATACAAGCCAGGCTAGCTTGAAGTTTCCTAAGGGTTTAATGGCTTCTAAAGAAAAAGTCCAAGTCCTCACGATGATTGATCGCACATAGAAATTTGTGGTTCAGGACGAGCCTACTTTGAAATAAAGTTGGCTGGAGATCATCATTTCCCCTCCAGCTGTAGCCAAGCTGGCTACAACAACAACAACATCAATTTCTTGAAAATCGGGCATTTTGTTTTTTGATTATAACCCATATTCCATAATTTTTTGAGGGATTAAATTTCAGCAAAAAAATATTTACCTACTCTGCCCCAGTCAGGCTGGACTCTGGACACGTATATCAATCATCACAGAACATTTATCGGGATGAAAATTTAAACCAATGGTTGCAAGCCGTTTAGTTACTGCATTCAAGTCTACTTGTTTAAAAGCTGACTGTCTCCTATTGTTGTGACGGGTCTAAAAAATTTCAAGTCGTCAGCATAGAATAGAATGTACCTTATTTATACTGCCGAGGTAAGACTGAAAAGTCCCTTTGCTCCAGCAGTCAAATAGGTCTTATATATTTTATGGGATAAAATATGGGATAAAACACAGAGGAGTATGTTTGAGTGAAAGACATGCTGGCAATTTTTTTTGTAGGCAAGTATAAAGATCAAGCTGCTTTATTTACTGCCCTGAGGGCTGAGGGGGTGGGTGTAAAAGGAGTAGATTTTGTATTTTTATATTCTACACATTTTTTTCTGTTTTGTAGATAGTTTGCGTATAAATCAATGACCTATACTCACTGACACTATACATAAAAAAGACTGTAATTTCATATAAAAACATTTGGAATTAATACTAGGTTCTTGTACTTGCGAAAATAAGTAGATAAAAATAAAGGAAATAAAAAGATAATGTCAAAAAGACTAATCACACAAAATGACGGCCCCGCCCACTAAATGTTTTGTCCTTTTCACCTTACAAATTTTGTACATATATTATACAAAGTTACATTACACACCAAATTTATAGATATCTATTTTGTATATTTTTCGGTCATGATCAAAATAACTCTCCTGACACACATTGATTTTTTGTACAGCTAATTTGGTCTCAGAATCGTGAAAGCTTGTATTTCTGCTGAAAACTCAACATCAATTTTTCAAGATCACAGTAAATCTTGGACGATACAAATCTAACGAGGACCAAGTAACAACTAAACAGTAACTTCATCTTCTTATAAAATAATGAAGAATTATTTTAAGAAACCCTTGTACCTTAAAGTCTCTTCTGGAATCATGACTGTTTTGATATTTCCAATTTCTCAAGTTTCAAGTGGGATGACCAGACAGTGTTATTTAAATATTGGCCACCAAAGTACAGAACCAAGCTGAAGACAACAGAAGTTCCGAGGAATAAGTACCGTGAAATCAGTCCCAGTGTTTCTAGAATGGGGTAGACCCACATGTTGGACTTGTAATAGACAATGTGGATCCTGAAACAAATTAGTGGTTTGGTAAGGTTATGTACGTAATGTTTATTACTTTCTTTTTTCATGACTGTGTTTATGACTTGTTTTTCAGGTAAATAAGTTAGAGTATTTCTATATTTAAATAAATAAAAAATAGTAATAGACTTTTCAAAATAATTGTACATACATTCTTATCTGTACACTTTCATTAATAAGGTGGTGTAAACATCACACGACTTTCTATCTTATATTATAAAACTAGCGATTTGCACCCACTTCGCCAAGCCATCACACACATCACATCACATCACAAAAACACCACGTACAGTACGTTTCTGAAAAGGTTTCCACCCCCTCTGCGAATCCAGAGATTCCAGAGATCGTGGGTTCGAAACCCATCCGGGACATGACAAGTTATCCTCTCATTTGGGATTTTTACCACATAATAATATGTCTTGGGCTTACTGCTGGAATAATTGGACTTAGTAGTCTTAATCGGGCAGTATAAATAAGGCAATGTTATTATTATTATTTGAACGCTATGGAATTTTTCAATTCTGTAAAGTTCAAAGGACAGGAAGTCCCTATTCATTTTTCTCGAGAATTTTAAATGGAATGCCATATTTTTTATTCCTGGTTATTAAAGCCTAAATTAGGCTGAGAATAATGGAGCTTCTAAATTTTTCAAAAACCTTTTCAGGGGCGGAGCTGGCAGTGAGCAAAGTTCAAAACTGTTACACACTATATTTTAGCGACTATTTTAGTGAGGGAGCGAAGCGACCTCACAAAGTGAGGTTCTGTTTTAACTTGCATACTGGACGATTTGGCTTTCGTTTGTCTGTGTGTCTGTCTGTTCCGCGATAACTCTCGAACGGATTCTACAAAATTGATGAAATTTTATATACATGTTCATTTGGGTCCTAGAATTTTTGGGCCGAATTAGAACACTCGGGGCCAAATGGGGGACGTTTTGGTGAAAATTAAAAACGATTTTTCTATTCTTATTGAATAAAGCAAGGCTCTTGAAATTTTGTGAAGTCGTTGAAAAAATATATTTGAGTTCAGTAGTAAAATTTGGTGATCGTGAAAGCTAAGGGGGCCGCATTGAGGTAAAAATTCGAAAAAGGTCCAAAAAAAAGGGCCTGTTGATATTTTTTAAATTAAAACCTATCGAGTGGGGTATTGAATGAAAGGTCTCGATATCATCATGCGTGATTGAACATTTATAATGCGATAGTTGAATCTGTCTGAGGTTCACAGTTCACAGAACCACTAGTTTAATTAGTTTTAAATAATAAAATAGATAGGTTACTACAGACTTTCACCCCAAAAAGGCCATTTTCTAAAAGACCATTATTTTACCCAAAAAAATGACGTGAACAAAGAAATACTCATAGGAAAATTTCTATTTGACGAGACAAACGAGAATATGATAAAAAAATATCGTTCAAGAAAGTCAGAAATGGAAATACATATGAACTAGGTTTAGCGTAAGTATAGCACGCTCGTTTTGTTTTTCTCGGCGTTGCAAAATTGATTTTTATGCTGTCTAAAATATTGTAGCCTATGTAAAGTTTAAGGATCCTAAGGAATGACTATAACATAAAGAGAATGATTTGAACTATTGGTATAAAATATATTCTTTAAAGATTTTTCCGGATCTAGTTTTTGTGGAACATTTAATAAAATCTTTCTTGGAGAAAATATAAAAACCAGCAAACAGAATTTTAATAGAGAAAAATATTTTTTAACTTACCATATTAAATAGATGCTTTGAAACACAAGTAGTCCAATGAGACCAGTCTGAATGGGCCCATACTTTCGATAAGCTGTGACCATTTCTAGAAATGGCAAAACAAATACCATTGTGTGGACAATATGGTTTAACCACTTGGGAAAATATTGATCAAATTCGGCGGGCATGACCAAGTCCCGATCTAGATGGAAGAGACCCCAAAATGTGATGGCTACAAACTGAAATAAATGTAACACATGATAAGATAAAGAAAGGAGTCATGTAGTATTTTTTATGCATGGGGTGTGTATTTGTTTGAAGTCACAAATTTTATTATGCTTTGCATTGTTGAAACTGGAACTGGGTACATTCTATTAGTACGTGATTTCTTTCTCCTATAATTCCTACAGCATGCATACCTTACATACAAAATTGAAGGGTATATTGCTCATTTCAAGAAGAGAGGAAATAAACTGGTGTGAACGTCTCACGACTTTCTTTTACAAACGAGGATGTCTCAATAGAAATTTAAAAAACATCTGTAAAAAACATGTTAGGGGAAGGCGTGAAATCAGGGACTCTATGTCACAATCAACACGAGGCCTGGTGCGCACTGTGTGTGTGTTTGGCATGTGTGGCCCTATTTTTTATGCCATTTTTGAAATCTACACACTATTTTAGATTTAAAAAAAATCTTACTTGTAATTTTTGTTACACCCAGTTTCACACCCTTTTGGAAGTATGGGATTTTTTTCCATCTTAAATCATGTGTGCGACATATCAAATCAGTCTAATTTTAGGTGTTGAACACGTTAGTAATTGGTTTTTCATTTTACTTACTTTTTTTGATCTCTAGTATAGGGGACACAAAAATGTAAGTAAAATGAAAAACCAATATTATTATCATGTTCAGCACTAAAAATAAGACTGATTTGATATGTCACACTCAAGGTCTAAGATGGAAAAAATCTCACACTCCCTAGAAGGTGTGAAACTCAGTGTGACAAAAATTACAAGTAAGAATTTGTTTGAACCTAAAATTTTACGTAGGTTTCAAAATTGCCATAAAAATAAGGGGTGCCATTTAACCTTTTACGGTCCAGTGCATGTCCCACATGCAACCATAGAAACGCCGCTACACTCCAGTATAAAATTCACTAGAACAGTCCTTAAGGTCCAGTGCATGTCCCACATGCATTGTTTTGTTTGTTCATCAGGTCAAGTTGTTTTGGAAAGAAACGAAGCGCTACAGTCCAGTAGATTTTTTCTTTCAAATTACAGACCTCGTATACTGGGTGTTTGTAGACGACCCTTACTTTTGACTTTGTAAAAAGAACAATAGATCCCTAAGAAGCGATATGGGAGCTAAAAATGGGTAAATAATTAGGTATAAAACACTGTTAAAAAAAGGTAGGTAGTGGAAGTACAAAAAGACAATGTGTTGAAGAGGGTTGTGAAATCAATGCTAACAACGCCACCCTGTATCACACATCATCTTTCTTTGTCTAACTCATGTCAACAAGTGTGCTAGAAAGAGACAGAGATATACTTTGCAGAGGTATCTTTGACCCTCAAATAAACATATAAAGAAAATAAATTACTTACCACAAAGTAAATTTTGAATTTTCTTTGCTTCTTCTTTACCTATAAAACTATACAGTTTTCTTTTAGACATTTTTATCACAGAAATAAAGACGATAGAACAGGAACTACACTGACCGACCTTCCGCAGGTTGCACTCAAAATAATGTTTGTTTACACAGCCGGCTTACATTTTAGACACTTTTGACTTGTTCGTAAATATTCTACGGAATATCACAAATCGACTAGAATAAATTTAATAGGCTGATAATTAAAGGAAAATATAATATGAAATCAAATAAAGTGGAGGGAAATCTTGCATGTGGGACATGTACTGGACCGTAAGAGCGTTATTAATAGTTGCATGTGGGACATGCACTGGACCTTGAAGACTGTTCTTGTGAATTTTATACTGGAGTGTAGCGCCGTTTCTATGGTTGCATGTGGGACATGCACTGGACCGTATGGGCAGTTCCAATTTTTTTTCACTGGAGTGCAAAAGGTTAAAATTCTAAAGGTGACCTTGAAATTATCTAAGGGTTCATCTGAGAAACTTTTAGAGATCATCATCAAATGTCCCCTTTAGAGCTATGAAAGTGATCTCAAACAGATTTTTCTACTGTCAGTAGTTCTCAAGATATTTGAATGTCTTGATTATAATGTGTTACCCTGTACCTATATCTACTAATTATAATAATTCCCTGAATTATGCATCTATCTTTCATTTTTCCATTTTGGCCTGTTGTCTAATGACCTGTTAGAACATTTAAATTTTACTCACCGATCCAATAGGAAAACCTATTGAGGTGAACAAATAGTCACGTATAGAGTACAAGGCAGGGACAGATGTTGAAAAAGACAAGAATCCAATTATGTCTAAAACCAAACACAGTATGAAGTAAGAGGCTTGTAAGATCTGAAAGAAAATAAGGAAATTAAAAATCAGGAGAGTCTAATTCATCCAGAAATGTTATAAGGTCAGTTTTAAAAAACCAACCAAAAACAATACTTTCTCTACTATATACCTAGGTAATATAAAGTAAAATTAACAATAAGAGGATGGACTCTCATAAGTAAAGGAAGTCCCTCACTTGATAAATTTATTTTTCCTGTACATATTATATTATTGAAATACCTGAGTGGTGCCAAAATTTGCCTGTTATTCAAATAGCCCAATAAGCGCTATTTAAAATTGATTTTTTTTCTCATAATAAAAATAATAACCCTCCTTAGTGGAAGGTAACCCCACCAGGTGAAAGCATTTTCTACCACCTAACCCTCAAGAGTCTTATTATTATTTGGTCACAAACTCACATTAATGAGGAAAAGTTTGTGCATGCACTGGGTGGGATTTGAAGCAAAGGATCCCTACACTACCTAGATAACCAGACCAGGGTGTAAGCATTTTGTGAGTCTTGTAAGAATCTGTCTAGAATTTTTTTTAAATTATTGTTTAAAGTTGCTTTCAACAGCATGGTCATATCACAGCAGGGGTGTTACCTTGCAGGAAACCCACAAACCTGCTACCCACATTAACCTAACCCTGCTTAGTTTGGGCCGCAATGCCAGCATAACAAAGTCTTCTCCTTGCTGGACATTGCTGAACTCTGATCCAACAAGAACAACACACCATCAACACAGGCTCTAGAATTGTCCTTGGAAAAGAATTGAATCACTTACCTCATCAATGAATGTTAAGTACTTGAACTTCTGCCCATAAGCAGAATCAATAGGATTCACATTCTCTGGTATAGTGACTTGATAATGGGAATATGTGCCGTAAGGAAATATAATAGCTCCACATAGATGGACAGCAACATTTGCTATCTTTAAAAGCCCACTGTCAACCATTTTAGCACCGTGATAAACTCTACCTTGGAAGTATAGGGTAGAGGTGATAGTAAATAGAACACAAAACTTAGGTAGTAGGAAAAATATTTACACAGTGGCTCAGCTCAGAGTTCAGACTGCTAATAATAAATGTACATGGTGAACTTTGGAACTAATTTGAAAATACCTAGCTAAACCAATCAATTCATTAGAACACATCATCAATTTATCACTACAGATTATAGAATGTTGTTAATTTGCCTGTTGCTTTTCCAAGTTTACTTCAAAGCGTACACAACGCACTAGCACAGAGACGCAGACCGGTTAGTCTACCGGACGTGACGGCTTATCTATACAGGGTGTTTCAGCTCTATATGGTAAGAAACAAAAATGGGTAAGAGAACATGACAATTTGACAATTAATAGAAACATTTTTCTTGAAGAGAAATTTCTAATATTAGAAATTGGAAGTATTGTGATCGTCTTTGTAAACAAAAAAACTCTGCCAATTATGGACACAATACTTCCTCGTTATTGTTTCACATTGTATGCAAGTAGCAGTTTTGATTTTTTCTACTAAATCACTTGTATCTCCAAAACCGCTGAACCGATTTTCTTTAAATTTGTTTTATATGGTAGAATATTATTTTTCCTAAATTCTAGATTATACAAAAAATTCTGTTTCGGCAAGTCGTGGACCTTATTTTTTGACTTTTTTGTCCAAAATTTCGGATTTTCTTAAATATCAGAGTTAAATTATAATAATTTAAAAAATAATTATAAAAAGCCTATGTAAAACAATAATATACATATACATACAAAATTTCATCAAAATCGGGTGTACCATTCACGAGATATCAGCGTTTAAGTAAAAAGTTAGTGGTCAGGCGCATGGTCTCTTTCACCCAGAACCGCTAGTACGAATTTGATTAATTTAAAATGGGACCATCTACAGAACGTCTCCTATATGTGTGCAAAATTTTATGAAAATCCGTTGAGTAGTTTTCGAGATTTGCGCGTTACAAGGAATATTTTTAACAGACCGACGGATCGACAGACCCAGTTGCTCAGGAGGTTATGAAACGTCCAGAAATATGAAAAAAATTAAAATCGGAGCACAAAAATATTTTTTTTACAAAAACGAACACAATACTTCCGATTTCTAATATTAAAAAATTCTCGGAAGTAATATTTTATTGCTCCGATTTCATATTTCTGATTTCTGGACGTTTCATAACCTCCTGAGCAACATTGGTTTTGTGTCTGTCCATCGGTCTATCTGTCGGTCAAAAATATTACTTCTAACGGGCAAATCTCGAAAACTACCGAACGTATTTCGATGACATTTTGTACACATAATAGGAGACAATCTGTAGATGGTCCCATTCTAAATTCATCAACTTCGCACTAGCGGTTCTGGGTGAAAGAGACCATGCGCCTGACCAACTACAAGTAGAAATACTGCACTTTTAGCTGTCATTTGGTACCATTTGACAGAATATCAGAGAATTATTCCATATGGTGGTAGCTCATTGAATTTGAAAAAACTTAACACTTAGACGACCGGCATGGTTTTTCGTGAATTCTCCCGTGGGACCGGCGATGTTTAGGCTATTCACAGGCGTAGTACATGCGTGTACCACCGGTGGTACACCCGGTCGTCTAAGTGTTAAATGGTCGACTAAGGGACCAGTCACCCTCTATGTGTTGTACATTGCATAATTACTTAATTATCAGTCGCTCATTGAATTTCTATAACTAGGTATTCATACCAGTGTACATTGTACTAACACATTTTTTACCGAATACAGTGAGGGAGCGAAGCAACCTCAGTAAGTGAGGTTCTGTTTCACTTTGGGTACTGGACGATTTGGCTTTTTTTTTGTCTGTCTGTCTGTCCTGCTATAACTCTCGATTGGATTCTTAAAAATTGTTGAAATTTAGTAGAATTGTTCGTTTAGTCCTAGAATTTTACCTATAGTTTTTAGGCCGATTTGAGCTACTGGGGGCCGCATAGGGGCCCCTTATTGAAAATTAAAAATGATTTTCTAATTTTATTTAATAAAGCAAAATGCTCTTCAAATTTTGTAGAGTCGTTAAACAATAATATTTGATTTTAGCTTAGCCGCATTGTGGTAAAAAATCGAAAAAAAGGCCGGTTGATATTTTTGTAATAAACCCCATCGAGTAGGGTATTGAATGAAAATTCTCGATTTCCTCATGCTTGATAATGCGATAATTGAATTTGTGTGAGGTTTCCAGTTCACAGAACTACTAGACAGACAGATAGACAAACAAAAGCCAAAATGTCCAGTACCTATCAAAGTTAAAACAGAACCTCACCACTCCCTCACTGCGTTCGGTTAATTAGTAGAACACGATTTCAAAACTGATGTTAAGTGAATCCGATATTGAGCTAAGCTAAACTGAGCTTTCTTATGAAACCTCAGTTTTGTCATTCAATTATGAGGCCACTAAACTAATAGTTCTCTAAACTGTAAACCTCACACTGATACCATTATCGAATTATAAATGTCATATTAATCATGAGGACATCGAGACCTTTCATTAAATATCCCACTCGATGAGTTTGAATTAAAAAAAAAAAAAAATCATCATTGAGAAGCATCATCGTGTCCGATGGTCGCCAAACATATTTTCATCAAGTTCATACAAGGAGGTTAATAATTAACAAGGGCTACCAGGACCAAGTTATTGAAAGTCTTATGTTTCCACTTCTATACTGACTTTGCTCAAGGTGGCTATTAGGCAAATTTAGTGAAAAGTGAAAAATACAGGCTTTGTGCTTTAAATATGTTTTTACAGCATCAGCTCAGGTGAACTAGGGCCGTGGAGATGCCAGTCTTCAGTATAGTCAGTTCGGTGCGGTGATAACCCCCACACTTTTCGGATGTACGAATTCGGTGCGACCTAAAAAAGGTCATGTACGAATTCGGTGCGGCTTAAAAAAGGTCATGTACGAGTTCGGTGCGGTCTTAATGACTTCTAGATAGTTTGTTTGTTTAAAATGTATTAGTTGCTTGTTAACCGTCATCCTGCTGTTATTAAGTTTGCAGATTATGTTGTAGGTAGACAGTTACATTCAGCAAGACTGTCCATTTCCTCATTGAAGGCCATGCCTCGGTTTTTTTTTCTTTTTTTTTGGCATTGGTAGGCAAGGCTATTCCATACAACCAAATGCCTGCGGTTTATTGTAGGTTTAGGTAAAATACAATGAAGGCCATGCCTTGGGTTTATTATAGTAGGGTTAGGTAAAATACATTGAAGGCCATGCCTATTAGGAAAAAAAATACTATAATCACCCAAACATCAGGGCAGGTACTAGGGCACCGAATTCATACATGACCTTTCTTAGAGCGGACCCAACTAATACATTTTTTTTTTTTTTCCGCATCGAACTCGTACATTGCCACAATCATAGTACATATTTGATACCCATAATTATGAAGTATGAGAAAGAAATATAAATAAATTTAACTAACAATACATATATTATGTAACTACCAAATATTTTTATTTCACTAGCACGGCCATGTCTTGGTGAATGCACCGCAGGCCAAGCTTCAAACGCTGCTAGTTAGAACATAAAAGTGTTCTAACTAGCAGAAGAGTTATTGTGTTGAAAGGTCTACTCTTAGAAATGATTTTACTGTATTATTTTGGGCTGTACCAGAATTACGGCCCGAGGCATGTTCCTATATTTATTTTTCCTAAACCTACTCTACACAATGAGACATTGCCATACATCAAATTCCCGTACAAAGTTGCCATACAAAGTTCCCGATAAGTACACCAGTACTTCATGGGAACACAAAAATGTATATACAAAAGATAAAGATATAAAGATCTTTATTATTATTATCATTTCGGGCCGTAACTAGGCGCCGCAGATTATTTTGTGACTCTTTGTAAAATTCAACCCTTCGTGTCGTATCATGGAAGTGCACTGGTAATCAAGTGGTGAATCCTTTCAGGGGCGGAACTTGAAATTTTGAGAACATACAAGTATATTGGGTATCGAATCATAATTATGTATTTTTGCCTTCTGATTCCAATCCGGTTTTTTTTTCCAAACAGGAAAAATGTTACGAGCGAGGGTGGGAAATAATTCATGTCCCATCCATTTCTCTGGTAATATAGAAAATTAAAACAAAAATTTATGGAAAAAATAATATAGTTCCTAGTCTTTTATCTCAGAATCCAAAAATAATATTCAACAAACTCCTTAGCTTGAAGCTGACGGATCAATTTGAAATCCAAATTTGAAAATGTCTTTAACCGATCAGTGATGTCATTTGAAATGCACTCCACAATAATTGAAACTACCCTGACAGAAAACGTTTCAATTTTTTTTTCTTTTCATTCAAGTTCACAGTGTGATGAAATCAGTTCACATTATTTGTTGTGCTCTAAAGGCATTTTATTGAAACTTATCTAGGGTGGAACGGATAACTCGCTAGTCTGTTAATACGCGTAGAGATCCGTTGGTTCGAATCCTACCCAGTACCTAGTAGTTCTGGGCAGTGCCGGATTACCCATATGGCGGATTTGGCAGATGCCAAGGGCCCCGCGCTTTAGGGGCCCCGCGCTTGAGCAGCTTACACTAGATATTATGAGATTTTTAAAAAGCTTGCACTAGGTATTTTTGGATAATGAGTAAGAAGAGAAATAAAAGGGGAAAAACACACACTCACAGCAAAGTACTTAAATTGAAAGAAAAGCGCGGGGCCCCCTATTACTATCTACTCCTCGAATCAACCACATGGACACCAGCGGATTTCGGGCAGCTTACCCAAATTATAAGTGTTTTTGAATGCCCTTCAAGTCGGTTTTTCTGGATGAAATCCATGAAATAAAAAAAAGATGAAATATTAAATAAAATCATAGCCAGTTGAGCAAAATATTAAAAGAAAAAACCACGGGCCCCCCTTAAAATCGACCACGTATATGAAAATAGGTAGATCTCTATACCTATTGCCTGCGGTTCTTTATATAATATTTTAAAATATTATATAATTACTCGTATTTGAAAAGAATAATATTACCAATGATCTTCATTATAGTCGCCTGCGACGCTTTTAATGTTTTTTTCAAGATATTTTTTTGTATCTACACTCACCGAATCAATTATTAGGACACTTCCTGTTTTCCCCTTTAACACCGTGTATTTCCATGCGGCTGCAAAAGGTTGTAACTTCTACTGTAGATAACATTTTCCGATGATTTTTGTTTTGTATAAAAGAAAACAGATTAAGGATTTAAGCTCATTCTAAAGAAAAAAAATCAGGAAAAATCATTGCAACTCATGGAAAGACAAATGTAAACTTGCAAAACACAGAATTTTAGAGGTGTTTTATTTAGAACACACTCAGTTCACTGTTTTATTTTTATCATTCGATTTTTCTTAAAAATACAAAAACCTAAAGATTTCAATTTCAACATGACCTACTAATACAAGGATTTAAAAAAAAACACAATTCATTGAGGATGTTTCAAAAATCTCAAAAATACGGTAAATTGAAATTTTAAATTTTTCTTTCCATGAGTTGCAATGATTTTTCCTGAATTTTTTCTTATAATGAGTGTAAATCCTTAATCTGTTTTCTTTTATACAAAACAAAAGTCATATAAAAAAGTTATCTACAGTAGAAGTTACAACCTTTTGCAGCCGCATGGAAATACACGGTGTTAAAGGGGAAAACAGGAAGTGTCCGGTTAATTCTTCCGGTGAGTGTATTTTCCGAGTACTTTACCCCATACCTAACTTTGCAAAAATTTCGCCTGCGGCGCCGTCAAATTTACTTATCATGATGTTTTGGATTGTTTTCGAGACGTGCAATTCTAGTATATGTACCATTAAAAGAAAAAAAGTCTTTGGGCATTTTCGAAATGCATTTCAAAAACGTCGTTTTGGATACTATTATGGATTAGTGCCCAAAACACTTGGCTTCGGTTTCAAGGTCCTAAAAATATTATTTTAGAAAAAACTTAGTACAATTTTGGGGGCCCCGCGCCTTGAAAATGCCAAGGGCCCCGCGCAGCCTTAATCCGGCACTGGTTCTGGGCTTCATAGCTTTACTTATGAAGCTTTGTCCTTATTAGATTTACTACCTATTATTTTTATTATGAATTTTTCCTCATTTGTTTGAGTTTGTGACCACATAATAATTAGACTCTGAAGGTTAGGTGGTGGAAAATGTTTTGAGCATAAACCTCGCTTGGTGGTTACCTTCCACTAAAGAGTGTTATTAGGGTAAGGTTGCTATATTTGGGGAGGTTTCCTAATTTGGGGAGGCGGTGTTTCTCCTCAATTAGATGTTGCTGCCTGCGGTTAATGTCAGAATTATAAATGTAAACAACTTCCATGTGATTCCCGATCATAATCTAGTTTCAATTAATTGCTCGAGAGAAAATATTTACAAAAATGTGATTTGGGCTCTTTAAAACTTTTTAAAAAAAGTTAAAACTAGTGAAGTTTGGTCAACAAAAAGGTAAGAAAATTATATTTATTCTGCAATAATGCATATAAAAATAGTTTGTTCTTTCATATCTCAGCTCTAAAGTTTTCTTTTAATTCTGTGTAAAAATAGAAAATTATTTTTGTTCTTGCATATCACTTTGCCCAATTTGGGGATGACCTTAAAAACACTGTATTCTGAAGACTGACGTGCAAGAAATGGTGAGCGCTGGATCATGTGTCTCATTTGTGAAAGGTGGGCAGTGGGCACACTCACTATGTGCAGGAAAAGATGAGAAATTCATTTGTGAATATTGCAGTAAAGGAATGTTGGCCAAAAGTATTAAAAAATCAATGAAAAAATCCTAAATTTTCAAAAAATTAGAACCTCCCCAAATTAGGATCACAAATTTTTGACTGCCATTTTTGAAGTGTTTTGTTTATGTTAATTTTTTAATTACTTTTTTCTTTTTTATTGTTCTGTAACTCTGAGGAATAATAAAAAACATTATTCTGTGTAATTTGGACTTTATTTCATTAAAAAAGACTTTACCGTTTTCATTTTATAGGCGTTCAAAAGTTACCTCCCCAAATATGGCAACCTTACCCTATTAATATATTTTACTAGGAAAAAATGTTCTCTATTTTTTTGTATCTTTAACTAATCCAAAGGAGTGGTCCTTTCGGTCGATTTTAGCCAAAAATTTCGTGGTTCCTGTTTCTTCTTCTTCTTCTTTTACTCTCTCTTATCCCGCTTGAGCAGGGTCGACGTTGGTTTTGGCATTTTTTACGGCTGGATGCCCTTCCTAACGCCAACGATCCTATTTGATTTAACGTCCTTGATTAGGACGGGGGTTTTACTCTCCATTCGCTGGGAATTGTACCAGCTACCCACATTAACCTCAGCCAGCCTGGGTAGGTCCGAAAATGCCAGCCTCACATGTACGTAGGGACAGAATTTTCTGTGTGAAAAATCTGCTCCGACCGGGGATCGAACTCAGGATCTCTGGACTACGGGCGGTAGTCACAACCGTTACGCCACGGAGGCTGGCTCACGGACATACGGACGCACGGACCAATGGCCGAAAACAATTTTTTTGGTATCCTGAGATTCCTGAGGCTATAATTCATCCAGAAATGTGAAAAACTGGGTAGGTCACATTTTCGACGAGAACAAAACTTTTCCTATTAAGGTGTCATTTTTTGATACCCTTATGCCCTCATACTCTGAGAATCAGACACATCGATTTTATTTATTCCGCCCTAAATTTTCAGGTTGGAATTTGAGGGGATATGCAGCATGGCATGGCTCAGAGCAAATACTCACACAGTTCATACTATGGTTTACTTCTAAGACTCAGGCAAGATTCTTGAGATTTGCCTAAAAAGGTTGCTGTGAACCAGACACTAGAGTAAATTTCTTGGAACATGTCAGTACAATCACAGCGGCTAACTTGACTCGCTCATTTTATCATTAATTACATTTATACAGGGTAAAAAAAAATGAAGTTACACATTCGAATATCTCGGGTTGATGAGATTGCACGATACCAATAATAAAATTAAATTGAGATAAACTCTCAACATGAAAGGAATCTCAAAGTTCCATTCACAAGACGACAAAAAACATGTTTGGGGCTTATTGATGTATTGTACGAACACTTTAATTATAATTTTATTTCTTTCTGTTATACCCTGTATTAAAAACGATTTTTGAACCACAAAGTGTTAATTTTTCGCAAGCCTTCTACCGATATACTATGAGCATTAGATTTGGCAAATCCAAAGTGCCCCATGGTTTATAACTGCAGACTTTTGTTAAACCTATTGGGAAATTTTCATTGAGGTTATAATGTATATATGTAGTAGGGTAAATTTGTATAAAATGTTAACGGTTACAATATTGTATACTGAGAAGATGATGTATCCCGCGACTAATAATAATACGTATCAATATTGCCAAAGTGGAATCTAATCTGAGGGACAACAGGCTGCTTCTTACAAATGATAAGTGTTGTGAAAAAGATAAGAACTGGTTGAACTGAAGGACTGATGAGAGAAATTGTCGTTCTGCTCATGCGCTAGTGAAATGTAGATCCAGGGGATATTAACCAAATGTAGATCAGTTGGTCATAATTGCTACGTTTCCCAATACACACAAAATCTAGGACGAAATCAATAGACAAAATCGTTCAAGAATACGAGCCTGATACCTACATATTTATCAGACTATCATATATATTTTCTGGCAGTATACATATGCAATTATACATTTGGTACTTCTAATTTATTGAATTAGCAGGGTTGAGTCCCTGTCGGAGTTGGCAATTCCAAATGTCAGATAAATCTATCTGTACCTATCTATCGCTTCTCTTTGTTTTTTTTGACGTTGCAAAACCAGCACTTGGCTTGATTCTTTCATCGGATACGTCGTTGAGCACATGCTTCAATACCAGTTCTATTGTTACATTAACTTTCCTAGGTTCGTTTCATAGCTGGTATAAAACCAGAAGTCCAGCTCAAGTTGATTGACATATTAAAGTATTTCTGTAATGTATGTATGTACCTTAACCTCATAGCCATGATGATCTAGAGACAAAGTAGCGGTATTGTCTGCCTGTAGGTTTAGGTTGACTGCAAAGGGGCTTTTACAGTAATAAACTACAAAACCTACATATTTCATCTCCACAATTTATGCATTTCGAATGGGAGGTAACGAATTCTCTCCC
The DNA here is from genome assembly GCA_024516035.1 of Bactericera cockerelli. NCBI lineage: Eukaryota > Metazoa > Arthropoda > Insecta > Hemiptera > Triozidae > Bactericera > Bactericera cockerelli. Next base: position 27,031,962 of record CM044957.1, on the reverse strand, counting down.
GTTGACCTTTTTCTTACCCAAGTTCTCTCCGGCTTGTTTAAGGGTTCACCACGAGTTCTCTCCCGAAAATAAGACCATGCTATTTCACATGGTAGGTAGATATTTAAGAAAATGAAAACTAGAAAATTATCATTTTTATATAAGAATCAGCTTTTTATAAGGAAATCTTTAAAATCTCCAAGTGTACAGTAGGGTTAGGTAAAATGCATAGAGGGCCATGCCTTAGGAATATTGTAGGGTTAGGGTATATTAATACATAGAAGGCATGCCTCGGGTTTATAGTAGGGTTTAGGTAAAATACATAGAAGCCATGCCTTAGGTCTAATTCAATGATATCTATTAGGTGTTTCTATTACAAAATTTATGCTAAGGCCTAAACTATAAAGGTATTACACAACGTAGAAAAATAAGCAACGGAGAAATGTGGTACTCTACCTGACCAAAATTTGATTTGCATTTGATTTGATAAATCGTCTGCGTTGTGGTGTTTGGAGTTGTGTGTGGTGTATTGTGGTGTATGTTGGGTGTTACATGGTGTGCTGTACATGTGTTGTGTATAAATTTGTGGCTGGGTGTGTTGATGTGTGTGTGATGTGAGCTTGGCGAAGCGAGTGCAGCCGCTGGATAAATATTTGTTACAAAAACAAAAACGTGAGAATGGATCCGAAAAGAGACTGAATGGTCAATTTAGGCTTATTAGTAATTAGTTGCAGTGCACGTGAGAAGCGACGCAGCCAATTCCTTGGAATACATGTTCAGGAGGGTGAGATAGTAAAATACTAAAGTTCTGACTTTAGGATGGGAGGAAACGATGTTAGAGCGGATAAAAGTGTTTCAAAGGTCCCATTTTTGGATCTTGCTTATATCTCAAGGACGATACGTTTTTGTAAAAGCTTTGTATGAGTTTATCAAGGACGAACTTTTAAAAAGCTTTATGGAGAAAATTAAAGAATACAATTTGTGAAAATTATTTGATTCGATGTACTTTGAAAAAATGAGATTACGCTCTAAGAAGCAATATTGTTTTAAAAAATGTCACTTTTTATTTTCACCCTTTTCTTTTCATCCACTTTTTATTTTTTCCAACAATGACTTCTTAAATTTATTTTGATAGGTAGATTATGTTGTCTTACCTAGGTAGGTATACATTTTGGGGGGTCAATTCCCATAAACTTTTGGATATCTTCAAGTAAATGTCAAAGTCCGCCGCTGCCCATCGAAATTCCGCCACTGGTGGCTCCACCAATTACTTTTATGACAAAATTCTCTTAGATTTGGGGGTTTCATGTATGATTTAGGGGAGATATCTTTAACCGCTCACCCAAAAAATCTACATGTGACCAAAAATATGGATGTTGGCGGTTTTTCGTAGATTTTAGACTTTATGGCTATACAGTAGAGTAGAAGATATCAAATACTAGCGGGCCGAGGCATGGCCGTGCAGAGAAATAGCGGTGAAAGGAAAAAATCCTTTTTCGCCAATGGCAGGTGTTGTAGTGGGAATTTCGAAAAATCCCGTCTTGTTGCACATCTAGACTATAAGTCAAAGCTACCTACCAAATTTCAGCTTCCTATGACTTACCAGTTCGAGAAACAGTGATGAATCAGTTAGTCAGTGAGTGAAACTCTCTTTTATAAGTATACTAGCGGGCTGTCGCCCTCTTTGCGGGCCGAGGCATGGCCGTGCGGAGGAATAGCAGTGAAAGCAAAAAAATCCTTTTTCGCCAATGGCAAAATATTGCACATCTAGACTATAAGACAAAGCTACCTACCAAATTTCAGCTTCCTAATAGGACTTACCAGTTCGGAGAATCAGTGAGTTAGTCAGTCAGTGAGTGAAACTCTCTTTTATAAGTATAGATAGAAGATGTATGAGAGTTGACCCCCTCTAAACCATAGAAAAGCCCATAAGTGGCAGATTTCCAATTGGCGGCTGGCGGACTTAGGCGTTAACTTGAAGACATAGAAAAAGTTATGGAAATCGACCCCCAAAAGTTATAGAAAAAAACATAATCAATCAAAATAAGTTTAAAAAATTAATGAATTGTAGCGTGAAATTCAAAATTGAATCTATATCTCAAAAACAGCTAGGAATTCTTCAAAGTAGCGAAAAGTTAAAATTCTTCGAAATTTATTTGCATCAATTGCATACAAAAAAAATCCGTAAAAAATTTCACCTTTTTTCACCTCCTTCAAAAACCCTTCTATCCCGCCTAACTCCGTTTCCTCTCATCCTAGACCTCAGGACTTTTAGTATGATTACTATCTCACCCTCCTGAACTAATATCCGAAGGGATTAGCTGCGTCGCCTCTCACGCATTCTACAGCTCTACACGGTCTTTTGAGTCTAGTTTCATACTATTTACTACTTACTTAATATAAAAAAAAATATTTGTTCTACGATAAAATTGTGGAAAATGTCAAATGGTTCCCAGATTTTTTCCTTTAGCAAAGCACAAGAAAGCAACTAGTTTAATGTTCGTAATATAATATAATATATTATATTGTACATAAGTTGAACTTAAATTTTCTTTAGACTGATGGGGTATTTATTGTAGTTGCTGAATATTAGGTATCCACCAAAATGATTACGTTAGTAGCCCAACAGGTCGATGCTCTGTCTGCAGTGAGCCCCCCACCTCCCCAGCCAGCAGAAGTCGGTGTATTAGAATCTTTAGATCCTCGGTCAAGGCTACCTTCTTCCTCAATCCTGAATTCTCCAGTTGTATATGTATCTGTAACTCAGCGGAGAGTGCGTGCTAGTACGGGACCATGAACAACGATTTGCCTTCGCTGGTTTCAAAGTTTATTTTTTTGCTGTAAAATTTCTAGTTAATTCGAAAGATTTTCTCGAAATAACTTCTTATGTAAGGTAAAGATTTCAAGAAATGATTTAGTTAGTAAATTAAATGTTAAAGTTCTAATTAATAATATTCTTGTACAAAAGGTTGAGTGAATCTGTGCGAATCCGAGGTACCGTCAGTATCGTGTTCCGTTATTAACAGGTTGTACTTTCTTCGCCAGGGATACTCGAAGAGGAAAATTAGTGTGCATAGAAGGTAAGTCTCTATTGAATCCCAAGTCTTTACTTCTGTTATTCATATCTTTCACTTGAATGATGATTTTTTGTTGTTGTTGCTAAAGCTTCAAAAACAATTCTGAATTTTAGCCTGTTCCTAAAAAATGCTTGAGAAAGTTGGGTAGGTATATCTACTCGTACAATCACACCTTTCTTTTATTAACCTTGCTTTCAAATTTATCAATGGATTTTACACTAGGTCAGTTAATCCGCGAAGATTTGCTAGATAATGGAACTACAATGGTAGCCATTTTAGAAATATTGAGACAGAAGAAAGTAGGTGCGATTAATGAACTTGGCCGGAATAATTTCACTAGACACGTTCGCAGGTTCAATATGTAGCCATATTTGTGAACAAATATTTGCTCTTCAAATTCCATCCTAAGAATTAGTTTCTCTAATATCATTGGATATTAAACCGTTAGTGTGACGTAGATGTTATTTTAAATATTAATTATTTGTAAACTTAGTTAGACAAACTGTAAAAGAATTAGCTTTTGTAAAGTTTACCTGTATATCTACCCATTGTCGTGCCCTTTTCTGGCAGCTAAATAAAATTATATTATAATAATATGGCGATGAAATTATTTTCTAATAAAGAAGAAGAATATTTTCTTTTAATGAACCAATTTATAATGAATAATTATACAATTAATTATAATGAATTATTTATGGATACAATGTAGTAGGTAGCGGCATATTTCAGAGGTCTTGTGAAAATATTTATTTAATTAAATTGTAATATTTTGGATTCAAACGGAAATCAATTAACTTAATAAAATCTAGGTACAACATGTTCATTATTTAATTTGTAGATCTTACTTTCCGTTCGGTTTTTGATTTATTTAGTAAGTGCGAATGATTCTAAAAAAATAAAAAACCCCATTAACAACATGAAAATACACTTCCGATTCTGGACACAATACTTTCTCGTGCTTGTTTTACATTCTATACACATGGCAGTTTTGGGATTTTATACCAAATCACTTGTATCTCCAAAACCACTAAACCGATTTTCTTCAAAAAATTTTTTTATAATGTCAGAATACCGTTTTTGCTACATTCTAGATTATACAAAAATTCTGTATCGGCAAGTCGTAGGACCTTGTAATTGCACTTTTTGTCAAAAAAAATTGGACTCTGAGCTAAATCATATTTTATTTAAAAAAATACAAAATAAATGCACTATGCAAAACACTAATACGCATAGGTATACATGCAAAATTTCATCAATATCGGGTGTACCGTTCACGAGATTTTTTTTTTTTTTTTTTTTTTTTAGTGGGGTTTAACGTCGCTTTCAACTGCCATGGTCATATCACGACGGGGGTTTTACCCTCCATTCGCAGGAAACTCACAAACCTGCTACTCACATTGACCTCACCCAGCCTGAGTGGGGCCGGGAAAAGCCAGCGTCACGAGAATTAGAATTTGAATGGTCACCCATCCAAGTCTTAACCTCGCTGGATATCGCTTAACTTCGGTGTTCTGAAGGAACCGGTGTATTCAACATGCCATCGACGCTGGCTTCACGAGATTTAAGCGTAAGTTAAAAGTTAGTGGTTAGGCGCATGATCTCTATCACCACGAACCGCTAATGCGAAGTTTATGAATTTAAAATGGGACCATCTACAAAATGGTACTCTTAGGTATGTGTGTACAAAACTTTGTCGAAATCCGTACGGTACTTTCTGAGATTTGCGCGTTACAAGAAATGTATTAAATAGACCGACAGACAGACACAAAACCAAAGTTGAAATCGGAGCAAAAAAATATTACTTCCAAAAAATGTCTAATATTGGATATCGGAAGTAATGTGTTCCTTTTGTAAAAACAAACATTTTTTGCTTTCATTTCAATTTTTTTCATATTTCATATTTTCATAATTTTTTTCATAATAACCTCCTCAGCAACGTTTTGTCGATCTGTCAGTCTGTCTGTTAAATGCATTCCCTAACGCGCAAATTTCAGAAACTACTGAACAAACTTGGCGTAATTTTGTACATATAGGAGACGACGGAGACGTATTGTAGATTGTCCCATTTTAAATTACTTAACTTCGTACTAGCGGTTCTTATTGATAGAGACCATGCGCCTGACCACTAACTTTTTAATTATACTTCTCGTGAACGCTTATATCTCGTGAACGCTACACCCAATTTTGATGAAATTTTGTATGCATATGCGTATTAGCGTACATAGTGCATTTATAATTATTTTTAATATATCTTTATTGAGCTCTGTATTTAAGAAAATCCAAAATTTTAGACAAAAAAGTCAAAAATAAGGTCCACGACTTTTCGATACTGAATTTTTTGTAGTATCTTGAATGTAAGAAAACGGTATTCTAACATATAAAAACAAATTTGAAGAGAATTGGTGGAGAACTATATAAAATACAAGTGATTCAGTAAAAAATCTCTGATTCTAGCGATATTAAAAGTTGCAAAATTTTGATTACCATTCACGAGGAAGTATTTGTCCATAATTGGCAGTACATTTTTTTTATATATAACAACAAACACAATACTTTTGATTTCTAATATTAGAAATTTATCGGAAGTAATATTTACTATGAATTCAAGTTTAGTTCAAGAGCAAGTCAAGATGTACCGTATCTATTTAGTTAATCATAGCGGTCCATGGCGTCATCATATTTAATTTCTCCAGGAGTTTTACTATTAGGAATATCATTCATTGAATGACCCACTTATCTGTCTATTATTAATCGCAAGAAAACACTTCGTGTTGTGGTTTTTCGCCAAGAAATAGTTTTTATCAAAAAGGACTGATATCAGAAAAGCGCCGTATTTTTTATTGTATTTTTGTAAAAAATGTAAAATAAATATTTTTCTATTTGAAATAATGAAATTTTTAGCCTTTTAGATACCATGAGTTTAACAAGGTTAGGTGTCAAGGGAGCAACTTTTTATTAAATGTAAAAACTATCCTTTTTCTAGTAAAATTTGATCGAGGGTTTAATCTAAAAAAGAAACAGGGCCGGAGTTACATAATTAAATTGAATGTGAAAAATGCTAAAATCAGCGTTCAATCCTAGTCTTCCGCCCTGTTTTAAAGATATCTCAGTGCATATTGAACAATAACTGAACATTTCATATTTTTAGATATTTCATATAATTTTTACAATAATACAATTCATTTCCAATTAAAATAGGTAACTGAAACCTCCAAAATTAAATGTACGATATCTCTGGCTCTGTTGTGATTAAAAATCTCAAACCTATCTTAAAATACTTCTAATCTTAGGTACTTTTCAGAAATTTATTATAAACAGGGTAGTTTCATTTCAGATTACAAAATTGATTTATTTTTCAGAAAATACAAGTCGCGTGAAAGTCTCTTCAGATTCAAATTTCCAAGACTTTAGCCAGAACTACCGAGTAGGTAGCACATTAGTCACTACTCGCTAACCCATTAAATTATATTTCATTTGTCATTTGTTTCAGGGATTAAAAATGAAAGACCCTCCTCCACTCACGCAGATTCTGCTCGGTTACATATTGACCTGTCATTTTATGGTAAGATTTCTGCTTGATTACATATTGACCTGTCATTTTATGGTAAGATTTCTGCTTGATTACATACTCAACTGTCTTTTTAATACAGAGAAAGAGCTATCTTGTCAACATTGGTGTTCCAACTGTACAAACCCAAACACCCCCATTCAAAATTCTAAGACCCGTGAAAGCAACTCAGCCACATGACTGGAGCTGCTTGTTCTTTTTTTATCAGAAATTTTGAAGGATTGTTCATTGGTTTAGATTAAATTTGAATTCATTGGACCGCGACAAATAATCTAGATTTGAGATGTGCTCGTGGTCTATAGTAAACTATTAGTAAACCACAAGTTTGCCAAGAAAGTTTAAAACTAATTATAATGATTGATTCAATCTATTTATTGAAATTAAGTCTGGGGAGATAGGATTCATTAGCGAATTGAATTGATCGATGTAAAAGCATCAGGAGGATGATGTGTCGAACTATGTCACGCTAAAAATGGACATTGATTCATTATTATTATTTTTTCTTTACTTATTCCTAATGTCTTATTTTAATTTAAAAACGTGAGAACACTGACTCATTCGTTCATTGAATATTTCAATTAATAATGAAAATTAATTATGTTGAGCGGGCGATAGCTCAATGGTAAGCTACACGAGAAAATATTCGTATTCCAAATACACAACACCTAAATGGGAACTATTGTGTCACTTCTCAACCATCAGTGGGGATGATCGATGTATAAAAGAGACCACAAGCGTCTAAAATAACTTTATTTCATAGCCGTGGAGAGCTACTAAATAAATAATCTGGTGTGAACATCACACAATTTGCCTCATCCCTCGAAAATATGTAAATTCTCTCAGTACTAAATATACTTCTGACTGTCAAATTTTATTTTACGAACAGGTGTTTAATAAATAATAAATGCGTATTAGTGTTTTACATAATGTATTTGCAATTATTTTTTTAAATAATGTATGATTTAGTTCTGATATTTAACAAAATCCAAAAAAAATTGAAATAAAAATAAGGTCGACGACTTGCCGATACAAAGAAATTTGTAGTATCTAGAATGTAGAAAAAACAGTATTCTACCATATATAAAACAAATTTGAAGAGAATCGGTTAAAAACTTTTGGTGATACACGTGATTTAGTATAAAATCTCAAAATTGCCAAGTGCATAGATTGTGAACCCATCATGAAGAAATATTGAGTCCATATTTTGCAGTGTATTTTTTTTTTTTTTTGGGTTTAACGTCGCTTTCAACTGCTTGGTCATATCACGACGGGGGTGTTACCCTCCATTCGCAGGAAACTCACAAACCTGCTACCATTAACCTCACCCAGCCTGGGTTGGGCCGGAATGCCAGCATCACGAAGTCTTCACCTCGCTGGACGTTGCTTAACTTCGGTGATCCAACGAGAACCGGTGCATTCAACGCGCCATCGACGCTGGCTGAGTGTATTTTTAATTATCCACAATATTTCAATTGGAAAACTTTTAGTAGAAAAGTTAACCTCACGAAGAAGATAATAAGATATAACACGCTGCAAACGTATTGTGCTATCGGGGATGTGATATTGCAAAAATACACTTCGTGTTGTGGCTTTCGTCAAGAAATGGTTTGATCAAAAAGGACTGATATCAGAAAAGCGCCGATGTGTCCTGTGGCAGTAAAAATATTCGGAATAGTTTTGCTATCAAACACCTCGGCCGAGGTGTGAAGAACGCCTTATACAAAGAAAGATATTTTAAAATTCTAGCATAGCAATAATAATTTGTCTGATGCTAAGGCGTTGAATTAATGATCTTTGATTTAATAAAATACTTACCTTCTTGACCACTGCACTTTTAAACTATCACTATTTGGACAGAAAGTGTACTAACCTAATTTCAAAAGAACTAAGATCAGTGGTCAAGAAGGTAAGTATTTTCTTAAATCAAAGTTCTTTAGTTCAACGCCTTAGTAGACAAATTAATTTTGTTCATAGAAAAACTATTTTGATTTTTTTTTTACTGTCACAGGAAACATTAGCGCTTTTCTGATATCAGTCCTTTTTGATCAATTCATACCTATCTTGACGAAAACCACAACACGAGGTGTATTTTTGCGATAATTATAAATCCAAGATGCAAGTCTTACTATTACATATTTTTTGGGAAAATATATTTCTGTTTTTGTATTTGATGTAACTTTTTTATGTACTTATTATGTAATAAATAAAAAATGACCCGTACCCAAGTAGAAGGATAAAATGAGGTCTGTACACAAGTAGTTTACCGTCGTCTAGATTTGCAACAGGAGATAATTTTAAAAACTAAATTTCTTTGAAACTGAACGTGGACTGGTAGTCAAGTGGTTAACGCACTAGTCTGGTAATCCAGGTAGCGCAGGGATCCGTTGGTTCGAATCCCACCCAGTGCATGGATTTTTTCTCATTAATTTGAGTTTGATAATAAGACTCTCAGGGTTAGGTGGTAGAAAATGCTTTGAGCATTAACCTCGAGGTTGGATGCTACCAACCTCGCCTGGTTGGTAGCATCCACTAAAGAGTATTATTATTAATTATTATAATGGTTCCCAGTCAGTCAAACAAAAACTATAGTGGTATATATGTATATTATCAGTAATACAATAATACAAATTTAAGTAATCTTGAAATCCTTACTCAACTTTCCGATAACCTGAATAAGTAGCATAGGCATAAATATAACTGCAAGTACCTATACATTTTGTTATTAGATCGACAATTATATGTATAGTTTTTTTTTTACAGAGAGGAGTCTATGGTGGAAATGATATCTGGCCTTTGGAAAGGCCGGACGGCATGCCCTCGATTCAATCATTAGAGGTGATGTGTGGAAAAGATCATATGGATGTTCACTTGCAGTTCACTCGACCTTTCGAAGGCATTGTTTCTAGTAAAGGTAAATCATGAAAAACTACATATTCATTATTGCACAAATGAATTCTTTGGATAATCACGGACTGAATTACGAGTACTTTAATACAGGGCCGACAAAAAAGGGAGATACTCGAAATATCTAGAGAACGGATTTAAATTTTGAAAAATGTTGAAACACGTGTACTATTATATCAGAGGGGTAACATTTTCTACTGGGTTTGATTTTTAATCATTACCAAGGGTGGCCTTAGGGGGGTTAAATTTTGAATCTTAAATGAAACCATGCAATTTGTGATACATTTCTTGAAAAAAGATGACACAAAAAGTATTTCAAGACATGTTTGAGATTTTTAATCAAAACAGGGCCGGAGATGTCTTACATTTCATTTTAGAGATTTCAGCATTTTTATTTTATTTTAAATCACACATACCTACATATATTTTATCACACATATATAACTCATAACCATTGTGAGCCAGTCATTGGTAACCCTACGAAATTTCAGCTCAATCTGACCAGCGGTTCTCGAGTTATGACGTTTTAAACATACACACAAACGAATCATTTTATAGTAAACCTTTTGTTCGAGTTATGGCGTTTTAAACATACACACACAAATGAATCATTTTATAGTATAAAACCTTTTGTTCGAGTTATGGCGTTTTAAATATACACACACAAACGAACCATTTTATAATATAAGATAATAAATGTTTTGTATACCTATAAATTATTGAGTAATGGACCGTCGCTTGTGCTCGCACTTTCTCTCAGATGCATTAAGTTGGCAGCCGACCAGAACGGATTTTCATGAAAATGATGCATCTCTTTCTCTCCTCCTCACAGGTCAGTTTGTAGATCCTCGCTGTGTGTATGTCCCTCCCTCGACCAGCAAGACGTTCTTCTCATTCCGGATAGCCTACTCCCGCTGCGGCACCAAGCCAGACCTACACGGCCAGTTCTACGAGAACACCATCGTGGTGCAGTACGACAAGGATCTGCTGGAGGTGTGGGACGAGGCCAAGCGACTGCGATGCGAGTGGTACAACGACTACGAGAAGACAGCGTCCAAACCTCCCATGGTCATCGCTGATCTCGATGTCATTCAGTTAGATTTTCGAGGTAAAATGAGTTTTTCTTGTTTCTGAAATCACAGAGAATGCTGTAAATATAATGCTGTAAACATTGTTAGATTTTAGAGGTAAAATGAGTTTTTCTTGATTCTGAAATCACAGAGAAAACTCTAAACATTGTTAGATTTTAGAGGTAAAATGAGTTTTTCTTGTGTTTGAAATCACAGAGAATGCTGTAAATATAATGCTGTAAACATTGTTAGATTTTAGAGGTAAAATGAGTTTTTCTTGTGTTTGAAATCACAGAGAATGCTGTAAATATAATGCTGTAAACATTGTTAGATTTTAGAGGTAAAATGAGTTTTTCTTGATTCTGAAATCACAGAGAAAACTGTAAACATTGTTAGATTTTAGAGGTAAAATGAGTTTTTCTTGTGTTTGAAATCACAGAGAATGCTGTAAACATTGTTTCCATAGCAATGTTTTATTCGATATAATAACTTTATCAAAGAGAGATAATTTCGGATGAGTTTTAAAACAATAAAACAAAATACATATAAACTCTGTTATAGGCCGGTTAGCGGGTGCTACTTGACGAGCGCTCGCCTCCCGGCGAGCTTGATTAGTTTAAATTTCTATTGAAATTACTTTTCCCAATAAAGTGACAGTATATATTCTAAAATGGTACTAACTAGGGTTTTTTATTTGTTACATCCTCATATTTTCAATGAAAAAAGTAGTTAAAATCTAGACTTTACCGTTTTCAGGAGACAATGTTGACTGTTGGATGGAAATTCAACACGGCAAAGGACCTTGGGCTCCTCCTGTAAGCGACATAGTGCCCTTGGGATCAACACTTACTTTAGTCGTGGCAATCAACGACTACAGAGGTAAGTACATGTTTGTAATATTTTACTTCCGTAAATTTTCTAATATCAAAAATCTTAAGAATTGTGTTCATTTTTGTAATATTTTTTTTGTTGCTTCCAATTCAATTTTTTTTTATATTTCTTCGTAACCTCCTGAGCAACTTTCGTTCTATCTGTCTCTCTGTCGGTCCGTTAAATTCCCTATATGTACTCTCCTATTCCCTGTAACGCGCAAATCTTAGAAACTACTGAACGGATTACAACGAAATTTTGAATACACGAAATTTAATTCTAAAATATTGTGTGACACCATCACAGAGACACATCTAACCAGCTACCCGTTTTTTTACTTTTCAGGTGAATTTGACATGCGAGTCAAGTCTTGCGTTGCATCTGATGGAGCTGGTCACATTATACAACTAAGTGACGAACACGGGTGTGTCTTGCGACCCAAAATGATCAGTCGCTTCCTCAAGGCCCGCATTAACGACGAACGTGCTTCAGTCATTACGTATGCCTTCTTCCATGCGTTCAAGTTTCCCGATGCATTGAGCGTGCATATCAAATGCAAGGTGGAGATATGTAGGCATGGCTGTCTGGATCATTGTCAACTAAGCGGTGGTGAAAGCGACCCGGTTTCTATAGGACTCGGTGAGCACTGCAACAGCTTGAAATGATTGTTTTAGATATACAAGGCATGGGCTTCATTTAATATTCCGTAGAGTTTGCTGACTACCTTAAAGCGTTTGATTCTTGTAACATAGTGTCTGCATTTGAAGCTCTCCAATAACAGGGAATTCGGTTGCAGTATGTAGAATTGCTACAGATATTTTCAAGTCAAAACAAAATGGAAATAGAAGATAATGTAATCAATGTTGAGATGGGCGTTTGGCAGGGAGGCTAGCTCTCCTTTTAACTTGATAGAATAATAAGTATTCTCCTCTTCCTCCATAGAGGAGTAAATAGTGGAGGTTCGAGGTATGCGACTTCTACTGTCAATTGCTTGATCAGCACTAGAGATAAAAAATCAAAACAAAAGGCACAACATTTCTTATCTCTTCATAGAGGCAATGAAGTAACATGAATCCGATAAGATAGGTTTTAAACATACAGGGTGCAAAAAATGAAAATGTGAGAGATTTCTCTCACAACCGTACTGATTGCGGGTCCATGATTTTAAAAATATATGTTATATATTAATGATATAAAAATAAAAACCCAGTAGAAAAGTTTCCCCCGTGATAATATAATGGTATACGTGTCTTAGCATTTATTAAAATTTTAATCCGTTCTCTAGATATTTCGAGTGGCTCCTTTTTTTGGTGGATGTGTATGTAGTTTATAGCAAAACTTCAGGTCAATCAACTCTTTTCTTGACTACCTGAATACTGTACGTTGCTTTTGTGCGACCTAACCTACTAATTAAATTTTCTCTCTAGATATACCTTCAAGTTACGGTGTACCCCTCGAGAGAAAAGACTCCCTAGTGAAGCAAAACAAGCTGGACGCCAGTACTCCTCCTGACCTGATCTATGATGATGTGCTGAGTCTACAAGAGGACAATAACTATGAGCCAAGCCTCCGGCCTAAAGCCCAGAAACAGAAAGCAGAGCCCCCACATCGAGGAGATGTGCCCAAGCCTTCGCAGGTAAAAACTCCTTAGCTTAGATAATATCAAAATCTTGAGTTATTATTATTATTTTACACTTTATAAGATATAAATGAACATAATGAACAATGTAGTTAATTATTTAAACAATGAAAAAAATGGAAACAATATTTACAATAAAATTAAAAAGAATAGAAAAATATATAAAAACATCTGTCCCAACTAAAGGGCGGGGTTATTGCCTATAATAACCCCGCGCACTAATATTGAGGGATTGGATGTAGTTGTTTTGGATACTGGATCACAAGACTGAGTAATATGAGTATCATGAATAAAAGGTAGCTAGAAATATGAGTGTTTCACGGCCTTTTTCATTTTGTAGCCACGAAGAAACATTAGCTACTTTAGACGCAAGTGGTATGTTATAGTTTGCCACCTCGTAGTTCCGTAGTATGCCTTCTTTCTGATGGGTGAAAGGTGCTGGGTCAACACGAGCGCAACGGAAGGTGGTGTCCCTTACAAACAACTGTAATTAATTTTTAGATACAGTTTTTTCGTCAACTGTAATGCAATGATAAGATTTTAAAAAAAAATAGTTACACTAAAATCGTAGGCCGAGGACTTTTTGTGTTACTTTCAATTAGAAAGGTATTGCAACATTTTTTCAATTCGATTTCTTTCACCAATTCAAACACAAAAAGTTTATAATCTGTGGTAGGAGACTGTCTCTTATGTTCTGAATATTCTTTAATACCTGCGTAATATACAGGAGGATCTTGGAATGACGAATACGTGGTTCATTATGTCATTAATCACATAGCTATTGAGAAAGTTGTACCACCATTAATGTGTATCTTTCTTAATGACAGGAATCACTACATGGGACAGCTGGAGCTACAGGCAATGGACACCAGGAGAAGTTCCCACATGGACCCCGCAACCTTAACACGGAGTCGGAAACATCATTTGTGGGGAATCCGAACGTGACCCCTGCAATACTCCGGCGTAGGAAGCGCTCGGTGGTCATTTCTGATAGAAAAGTTAGAAGCACAGATGTGGGAGTAAGCGGTTTATACGAAGTCATTTCCGAGGCTGATCTAGCTTTTACACCAGACAGCAAGCTAGAGTCAGTGACCGTGTTCCAAGGCCGAATAGAGGAAGAAGTGGTCTACGGCATCTGTCTTCCTGTACAAGGATTTAGTGCACTATTCGTGATAGTCGCAGTATCAGCAATAGTGTCTGCTCTAATAGCAGGTGCTTTGTTGTATCGTTATCAAGTTCAACGGAAAACTCAAAAGATTGTAGCTCAGAGGAGGCAAGTGACACATGGGCAGTTTGGTTTGAACGCTTTTGCTAGCTGGATGACGCTTAGGATCATGGGGTCTTCTTCTGCTACCCTTGCCACCGCAAGCCATGAGAGATAATGAACAGAGCTGAGTACTAGTTTACTATATAAAAAGTGCCAAAGAAAATGTTGTATAATTTAGACAAGCTCAAATTCCACCGCCCTCACTTATACTAAGGCTTACTTATCAGAATGCCTCAAGCTGACATTCCGTATCAAACATATCAGCTAGGCCCCGCCCTAGCAGATGTTTTTTATACTTGAGGTGTCCTCAAAAAATTATTTTTGATAATCACAACTTTTAAAAAGTCATAAGTATGCGATAAATCAATATTAAATAAATGCTCATCTACCTACCGTAGACGCGTTGTGGCGCGTGTCAGTTTATCGACTTGTAATTAATAATTTAAATGTTCTCTATAGTTCAATCGGAAAAGCTCAGATGCTACAGTACAAAAATTAACCTGACGAATAAGATATTGTAATTTTTCTAGGGAAATCCCATTAAAACAACATTTGTTAGTCCCGCGAACACCATAACATGGCCCATAAAAAAACCAGAATTTGTACAAGAATGATATTATAAACAATACATGTCTATAAGCTAGGTCTAAGTCTAATATGATACTTGTAATTCGTTGAGAGAATCTGTGTGAGGTTTACAGTTCACAGAACTACTCGTTAGATTCTTTTTTCCTTTATTTCTCATTGTGCACTCTAAAATGTGAGTTTGCTGCATTTCATAGTATTCACTAGTTCCGGTTCTTAATATTATTATTTATTTATTTTTTAAGTGGGGTTTAACGTCGCTTTCAACTGCCATGGTCATATCACGACGGGGGTTTTACCCTCCATTCGCAGGAAACTCACAAACCTGCTACTCACATTGACCTCACCCAGCCTGAGTGGGGCCGGGAAAAGCCAGCGTCACGAGAATTAGAATTTGAATGGTCACCCATCCAAGTCTTAACCTCGCTGGATGTCGCTTAACTTCGGTGTTCTGAAGGGAACCGGTGTATTCAACATGCCATCGACGCTGGCTAAATATTATTATTTTGAACTACTGATTTCTTTACACATTTAAAACTTAGACGACTGGGTGTACCACCGGTGGTACACGCATGTACTACGCCTGTGAATAGCCTAAACAGCGCCGGTCCCACGGGAGAAAGCCTAAACAGCGCCGGTCCCACGGGAGAACTTACTAAAAACATGCCGGTCGTCTATGTGTTAATAACCATTGGTTCAGGCGCTACGCTCTCTAACTCTATGTAATTGAGAGAGAAAAAATTGTTATACATACAATCTGTGTATATAGGCAGTATTCTATGTAAATAGACTTTTAAAATTATCTCACACATTTTCAATGGTTGGTAAAATCGCCTCTAGATTTGATTATTTTTTTGTGCCGAGGATATTTTTTTATTGCTAGATAAGTACATACATACCTATCCTGAGAACTTGATAACAATTTCCGCTTTCAATTCAATATGTTACCAAATTTCTCTTCAGAGTAATGTTCTGAGACCTACAAGTAGGCTTCACTCAAAATCTATTGGATCAAAAATCGCAGGTACGAAATATTTAATGTTAATTATGTCTTATTGGTCAGTCATCTGCGCTTTTACTAAGTGTAGTGATTTCATTACTGTTTCGCATGAATTGTCAAAAAATATCAGTATAAACAGAAAAGTGAGAAGTTGTACAAGATGTAGGTACATGAACATATTGAACATCCTTATTCTTGGCGGGCTTCAATTTGCTTAGGTACTTAGCTACTATCTCAATCTCAATCATACATTTTTTTGCTAATGTATTATTTTTTTAGGTAACTACCTAAGTAGATGTAAAAGTATGGTCATTTTCTTTTGGCATCAATTTCGTGGAGAATTATGCTGCTCCCCCAAAGTCGGGTTGAGTAAGTAGTAAAGGTAGGATTGCGGAATTGAGGAAGCAAAGTTATCCCCCTCCTGCCTCTCCCCTCCTGCCCCACCCCCCTCTGGAGGAGATGGGATAAGCAGGAGGGGGATACCTATGCTTCCTCAATTTCGACATGCTACCTTTACTACTTACTCAACTCGACGCGACGTTTGGGGAACAGCACAATTCTTCACGAAATTGATGCCAAAAAGAAATGACCATAATTTTTACATCTACTTACCTACCTACATGGCTTATATTGTTTTTTTTTTTTTTTTTTAATACGTCAGGTCAATAAAAAATAGAAGAAAATAAAATCATTGTTATATTTGTTGTTGTTGAGTTATAGGTATTATTTGATTTTTAATTTATATTTTAAAAATATAAAAATTAGCACTTTTTTTCTTTTTAGTGTAAAAATGTACATTTATATCAAATCTATATACGTATCCACTATATTTAAAAAGAATAGGTACATAATTATATTATTATAATGACATCCATATATTAGCTAATTCATAACCCTTTTTAATGAAGAACGAAAGGTAATGTATTGCGTATTGCATATTACTTGTTATAGTTTTTGTTATGTTTTAATTAATAAATTAATTAATTGTTGCTAGAATCTAGTTAATAAAAAAATATATTTGTAAGTTTCTTTTATTTATGTATAAGTCTATCTCAGATGCTAAGTCCAAGCTGAAATAATCCAGTAAATATTAAAAGACAGAATTAAAATTTCATTTTTTTGTTATTATAATTATGTTTACTTAGTTGCTAATTGTACATTTAATTGAACCTTAAATTTAAATTAGAAAATGTTGGTTACACCATATATTATTATAGTCCCGATTACATATAATTCAGAATCACAAACATTTTGGCTTCCATCTTTTTTTAATCAGAAAAGAGTAAATAATATCTAGGTATTTTTACACAGTTAATAGACAGCCACTAAAAGAAGACCTCGATTTTGCAATAGATTAATTAGTCGATTTTTATCGTTTCTTAATTCAGCTTAATGGACCATTTACTAACGTTCGATTAGGGCTTAGAACTAAGAATCTGGCTAGCAAATTATAACACCTTATAACTCATGTTCTCTGGACAATTTCTCTATTATAGTAATAATGTGGGTTGTCCTTGACCCACCGTCGTAAAATTAAGTTGTTTTGTAATGATAGCAATATTTAAAATATAAGTAAACTAACTACCGTAAATAATGTACTATTAAAAAATGTAGGTTAATACTAAGTCGGAGCCCATGTTGGTTTACTGACCGGACATAAAACAAAATGTTTTTAAGTGGAGAGAATATTTTTCCTTTAGCATATATTATATATATTTATATTTTCTTTTCAATTATCTATTTTAAATAATAATAACATTGAGTTTTGATACCAACCTCAGCGGACTTGAAACCGTAGTCGGTGGTTCAAGTCCCAAGTTAAGCAAATATTAAAATTTAGTAAAAGCTTTGAGTATTTTTTTCTAATTAGAAATTGAATTATTTATTTACATACTCTTACATTGACTAATCTTTTTTTTTAAACTTCGATTAATTTTTACATCACTTAAGTGAGTAACACAAAATACTTTTTTTTGTTTTGGTATTAAAAAAAAAAACCAAAAATTAGAGGAAAATGGCGCGAAAATAAGGTCCACATCTTGCGGCTTACTGAATTTTTGTGGGATTTAAAATGTTGTAAAAAAAACCTATTCCATGCTACCTATTTGAGTAAAATGAAGGAATGTTTGGAGATATTAATAGTAATTTAGTATATAAAAAAGCTCAGAATGCATCGATAATAGAGAGTTGCTCAATTCGTATCGCCAAATATCGCAATGTACCATGTGAACCATTCACGGGAAGTAGTATTGTATACATAATTGGGAGCGTATTTTTATTGTTTCTTTTTTTAAAAAAATACGATTCATCTGCTGATCAGTTAACTACTTATCATCTCGAAATGAAAAAAGAATAGCTAGCTGTCAAACGTAGGAATCAAACACACAAGCTAGATGTTCTGTTCAGTCTTCTGTTCTGTACTTAGCCAGCTAGGTATTTTATTCCTAGCTAGGTATTTTAATCGGCTGAATCGGTCACATGGTATTCTACCCTATCTTTGGAGGTATTTATAGTAAGTAAATAATACATATATATATTTGATTTACCCTTCTTAGTATAATTATATTAGTTAAGAATGATGTAGTATTGTAGCATCTTATTTAGTAGGATCAGGCCCGTTTTACAACCTGCCACAGCCTGGGCACAACGAAGAGTAGCGCCCCTTTTAAACCTTAAACCACCCCTGCCAGCTGATCGCGCCCCCTACCACCAACCGTACCATAACGCCTATACCCCGTATATTTATTTGCAGTCTGAAAATGCCAGTTTTGGTCTACTCCTTTACCACGGCAATTTTGGTCACCCCAAAAATGCCAATATGCCCAGCGCCCTAGGTACGTGCCTACTGTGCCTATTCAGTAAAACGGGCCTGTGTAGAATGTAAATAATAACCCATCGTATTATTCTTATTATACTCGTATGTATTTAATGACATAATTGCTCAATAAATATCATCAATTTTCTAGTACAATATTATTTCATTTCAAGTTTTTTTATTTTATTCCTTTGCTCGATCACCCCTTGTTTAAACACACAGATCCCCCAAAAACATCTATTCGTGGATACAAAAGGAAGAACGTTTTACTTTGAATAGTAATAAAAACTAGCGGTCGCGATGTAATTTTCTCGATTCAAAATTTAAACAAGTTCAGAAAAAGCATACCTACTCAACCGCTAGTTTTATTGCCGTTCAACAAGTAGGTAAAACTTGAAGAAATCAGGTTTGGGATGACACCTAGCAAGGATAAAGAAAGATAACTCCAGAGAATAAGAGAAAGTAGTAAATGTGTTCTCATGTTGATATCATTTTTACCTCCGAAAAAAAATAATATATTTTTGCTCCGATTTTTTAGCTTTGTTACTCATTTTTTGAGTAGGCGTTATTCCTTTTTTTAACCATGAAGTGGTGTTTTTTGGGGGATGTCAGTAGTTTTATAAGAAAAGTAGGTTCATACATTATGAATAACAAAAGTAAATAAGCTGAAAAAATGTGCAAGTATACATTTGGCTTGCATTCCAAATATTTTGTTAATTATTTTACAAATAATGTTTTAACAGAAGTATATAAAATTTTGGTATGCTCAATTTATATTTTGATGCCCGATTCGACTCGTTGGGAGTGAGCCTCTTGCAGGTCTGGACATGTCAATGATATACACATCAAGCCGTTTCATTAGATTATTCTTAACTGGCCTAAGTTGCCCACATGAGGTCCAACCTGGTTGACCGGATGAACCAATAATTTTAAAAATTTGCAGTTCATCGAGACCTTTGAGTTGATAATCCACGTGATTAGATTATTCTTGAGTGGTCCATGTTGGCCAAAGAAGCCACAAAGGACCACCGGTGGACAAATCAACCAATAAATAATATACAGGGTGAGACGTATTAAGTGAAGAAGTCGATTTTCTCGGCCCCTTTTTACTCATGCCACGTGGCACGTTTCCACTAAGGCGTTTCTCCCCCAAAAGCCGCCTATTAAATTTTAATTTGGGATTAACGTCGCTTCACTACATGGTCATATCACGCCGGGGGTTTTACCCTCCAATTGCTGGAAACTCACAAACCAGCTACTTAAATTAACTTCACCCAGCCAGAGTGGGGTCGGGAATGGCCAGGATCACGTGGGTTCTAATTTTGAATGGTCACCTATCCAAATCCTAGCCTCGCTGGTGTGTCTTAACTTCAGTGACTGAATGAGAAGCTTGTATTCAATGTGCCATAAACCTGGCAATTCGATTTTTTTTTTTTTTTTTTTTTTTTTTTTTTTAAGTGGGTTTAACGTCGCTTTCAACTGCCATGGTCATATCACGAGGGGTTTTACCTCATCGCAGAAATCACAAACCTGTACCACATTGACCCCACTCAGCGAGTGGCCGGAAAGCCAGCGTCACGAGAATTAGAATTTGAATGGTATCGATCTTTAAACCCGTACCAATCTATAATTTGGAAACTAAAACTGTGCAATATCTGCCATACACGCAATAATCAATTCGCACAACTCATCCCAAGTATAAATTGAACGGATTTATCGCTGCGTATATGGCCCTGCCTGAGGATCGATAAACATAGTTAGACCAGCAGTGTATGCCACACATAATAAACAGAAAGCTCCTTGGACTCTATAAACAGAAAGTAGACTGGGTCATTGGTGACTATAAACAGAAAACAAAGAGTAGATCAACCCAGACTGGGTTGGGTCAATAACAGTCGATTGTTAGCATCAAGAGAGTTTCAAATTTGATTTTTCCCACCACATCCCTAACCTCGCCGGACGCTTTGCTTAACTTTCAGTGATCTTATTAGAACGAGAACTGATGTGTAACAAAGAACCAATCACGCTGACCTAAAGAAACTTTTAGTTTTAACTGCTTTCAAAAAATATCTCACCTGCTTATGAGAACAAAGATTACTCTGTCGAAGTTCGTTCCACTGGTAATTGCGGTGTTAGCGGTTTGCACCTGGACTTCCATACCTCACTTCTCTCTTAATATCACACATGGCGTCACTTCCTCCTCCTTATCAAGATAGAATCCCGTGCTAAGGCCAGGGTAGTTCATCTAGATCAGTGAGAATGCAACTTGGTGCGCTGCAGTATGCAGTCTCAGCACCGCTCTGCAATTTTATTGTGCGTGCTACTACGATATTATAGTGGGGTGGGTTAGCTTAGTGTAGAGTGCAGTCAGGTCATCGGAGTCAGAGTGTCCCAGAGTCCAGAACTCAGATATGGCTGCTATTGTAAAGTTGTGCGCTCTGCTAATTTGTTCAGTTACGTTCGTTGTGCAAAGTTCTTGTCGTGTGTATGATTACTCTGATATGCTTCTGGTAGCGAGGTGTCAGTCAAAATGTTCCTCGCACTTTCAATACCCGGCGAGATATGCGGTGAGTTTATGTAGATGTAGTTGTTTCCAAATTATTTTAACTTATCTTATTACAAAAAAAAAATGTTAAAATGTAAATTTGTGATAAATCAGTACCTTGTATGTATTATAAAAAATATATTGTGGTGTGGAAGAGAATGAATGCAGAAGACACTAGCGGTTAATTTTTGTTTTATTAATTTTAATTTATGTGTAAATTTTCAATGTATAATTTTAACGCAAATAAAACTTGATCGAAAATGTTTAATAGAAATAATTACCTATTGTTATACTTAGTTTTAAGTAGTTTTATTTTTTAAGCTGATAACCGACCAGTATAAGTAGGAAATGGACATCACAAATCGCAGGAAAATGTGATTTCGGAAATTAGCCATCACTGCTCTTCGTTCATAATGTACCTATACCTACCTATGTATATTATCACAATACCGGTACTTCGTCACGGCGGCAGAGGTTATTCTGTAGCTGGCAAAAATATAATGTACCTATATATATTTATTATCTTTTATTACACACCAGAAACCACAAGAAATCTTAGTGCGGAATTTTGCATCCTAAATATTCTCCTTAGGGAAATATATAGATATAGAAACTAGGTAAGTGAAGCACCCCATAGATTTGGCAGCCATTTTCTATTGAGATATTTCCACATGAATGTTTGAAGTTTAACGTGCATTCTTATGGAAAATTTCCCAAAATAAAATTATCTGAAGTAGTAAAATGTTTATTAGTTAATTCTTTTTGTAATTTATTCTATTGAATATTAATGTCACCTACTTTATCGTGTTTTAGAAATTGAGCAAATAACATTGCTGGAAGAATTAGACTCTCCTGATTTCAAAAAAGTAGTTTATCAAATGGTCCGTTCGTATGCGGTATGTATGTATGTTTACAATATATCTCAAGAACGGTAAGTTGTAGAGCGATGAAATTTGGCATGTAGCTGCAAGGCGCTAAAAATACGGAACTGGAAGAATTTCATGAAAATCGGCCATTTTGTTTTTTGGTTATATCTCGAGAAAGAATAAAATTTCAATTATCTCTTAAACTATAAGAGTTATGGAAAAAATAGATCAAAATTTTCTTAATTGATCATTTTACATACTTTGAACGTGAATTTCCGACATAATTATTTGATTTTTTCATAAAGAAGTGTGGCGCAAGAGCTACCTCGCGAATCGCTCCGGTATCCGTGGGTTCAATCCCACTACCCAACAATATTTTTGTTTCTCCTTAATATTTTATTGACGAGTTTTATTTATTTTAGTTACATTTTCTTTACTTTAAAAAGAAAAAAAAACCTGCTCAAGTTTTGGTAATAGAAAGTCGTGTGATGTTCACACCAGTTTACTTTCCTCTATCATCGTGACTCGTTTCAATCTACTTACATATACTTGTAGCTTGTAGATGATAGATGTCTCGAAAAAATGTTTGTTATTAGCATCATTTCTTACCCGTCACAGGAGTCGGAACTCGAGACGTCTCGCCATTAGGACTTAGGCCTACCTCTCTAATTCTACACCGACTCCCATAGAAATTATAATTTTGATAAGTGATAAGTAATAAGAGCTAAACAAAACCAATTATTGAAGAAGGAAAGTGAGAAGTTACAATACAAATCACCAAAATTTAGTGACGATTATATTGGATAGAGCTCTACATTCTAGGCTTGCTATACAGGTGACCTAGGTTCGAATCCCGATTGAGTAGAAAATGTTCTACTCCTTTCCTTCGTATGTTCGGGGTCCAATTATACCGCGTGATAAAAATAAATAGCTCTTTATATAGATAGCGACTAGTGTCGGCAAGCTATAAGTTATACTTAGGCAAATTATACAGGTAATGCTAAACTACCCACTGGTTTGAGATACAATAACTCTAGGAAACATCATCCATACAGTGTGTTCATAAATTCCGAGGCCACCCTCGTAACTTTTTAACCTTTAAAAATAGAAATCTGTAAATTTGCATACAGTAAGGTTTCGGTAATTGGGCGCAAATGATCGGCAACAAAATAATATAAACAAATGATGACAATCATAACCGAAAAAAATAACTAAGTTCATAATTTTTTTTATGAACTTAGTTATTTATTTTATCTTTTTGAACTTGTCCTTTTTTGGGATTATTCTCTACCTGTCCTGCTATTACGTGATTTTTACTTTACTAATACGTGATTTCATACAAATCAGACCACTAGTTCGAAAATTATTGTGGTAAGTACAAATACTCGTAGATACAAATAATTCCTAAATTTCTTTTAATTTAATCACAAAATCGATTCAAATCAAAAAATTATTCTCATAGTTTCCATCTGTTCCCCTTGCAGTGTATCAAGGAATGTGAAGAGAGTTCATGGACCAAACCAGGCTATTGCGCCCAACACGTGGCCACTTCGGACCCCTGCATGAAGACTTGTGATTTCGATTCCCAATGCTCGGGAATTGAAAAATGTTGCCTTGGAGCTTGTGGCTCTATCTGCAGCCCTGCTGACATTCCCGAAAATCTACCAGGTAATTATTTGATCCCACGAAAACAAAAATGTAAAAAAGGGATACAAAATTTATCACCTAAGTTTACCAACGTCCAGCTCTAAAAAAAAAAAACAATATGAGCCCCCTTGAGCAGATTTCTTGTTATTGTTGTTTAATTGAGCTTTAATATTACTTCCGATGAATTTGCAAATTTTTTATTGATCAAAGAGGAAAATTTTACTTTGTGGACATTGGAAGAGGTGCTTCCCTTATTTCCTTCCTATATACTAGTATTCACAAAAGGCAAGTCAAAAAGATCAGTCCATGAAGGTAAAGTCTCCTTAAAGGGTACCATTTCACATCTACTTAACACACAGTGCTTTAAGTAGATGTGAAATAGTAACCTTTAAGGAGACTTAACCTCCATGGACTGACCATTTTGACTTGCCTATTTTGGATACTAGTATATGGGAAGGAAATAAGATGATTACATAATCATATCGTCGCAGCTAAAGCAACACCGCCTATCTATTTTTTTTGCAATTTTACAGGAGGCAATAAGAACTGAATGATAGGTGGTGTTGGTAGCCAAAATCAGATGTGCGGAGATACTAAAAATGAAACTACAGTGCTATCTTTTGGAATTTTTGAAAAAAACTTCGTTACAAGGTGCAAAACGATCATTTCTATTCGTTAGAAAAAATCTCAATTTTGAAAAAATGCGACTTAGGCGGTGTTGCTTTAGCCACGGCGATATATTGTGTATAGATTCATAAATACCAACAGTTACTCAACAGCTTATTTTCTCATTTCACAGAACTACCTCAGGTTCCGTCCAACATCACACTGCACGAAAGTAACAACCACACAATGTTTGTCGTACACTGGCAGGGGACTCAAGACTTGTCCAATGTGCTGTATGTGATGCAGGAGAGACACCACATTGGCGTTCGCTTCAAGGAAGAAAAGATGGGAGATTGGAGTGTTGGGTTTGTAGTGGAGAAGCCGCGACTAAAGAAGAAGTTCGTGTTTGTGCCCGGACGTTGGTATCAAGTGAGAGTGGCTGCTGTCAACCAACATGGAACGAGAGGGTTCTCTCCTCCCAGCCAAGCCTCCACGCTCTCGAGTCGTAAGTCTCTGTGGTTAGCAAACACTTCTTTTTTTGTCTCTCTCTCATTTTATTCATGTGTTATTTTTAAATATAAAAAAAACTGGTGTGACACCACACAACTTTCCTTATCAATCGAAAAAAGTAAAATTCCGCCACTTGTGACTCAACGGTAACAGTCAACTAAAAATTAATGTTAAATTCGTAATTTGACAATTACTTACTTAAATCGTAATTTGACAATTACTTACCACAACCCCCATCTTGAATGTAAACGGGTTGAATGTAAACGAGGCATGATAGTACCTACATGAGAATTGTTGCGGTAGGTGCTGCTAATGTCTGTTTCTCTGGATAAATAAAATTTGGCTGTGGTTCAATAAAAATTATGTCTCAATAAAATTTGACTTTCAGCACCCTCGCCTCCTGGAATGCCTCTGAATTTGGAGTTCGAAGCTGTCAATTTAGTTGGAGGAAAATACTGGGTGGAACTTCATTGGGACCCTCCTGTGTCTCAACTTCCACTCAGCAAATACATCATATTCTGGAGCGCTTTCCTGGAAGCCACCTTGAACGATGACTACCAGGTTATTACCCAACACGAAGTCATATCAGCGGTAAGTAAAATTCAGTAAGTCTAGTATAAATACATCACTAACACACAAACTATGTGTACATAGATATAATATTTTTATGTTGAATGGGTGTTTCAAATATAAATTTAAAATAATTTTTGAGATCTTTTTATGTATGCAATATCCTTCAAAAAAACTACCGTTGAAAAAAAGGCCAAGTTTGAGAGCTCCTATCCCTCACTTGTTTGCGGCCAAGTCTAAACCATTTTTTTTTTTTTATTGGTACTAAACCACTTCTTCTTCGTTGCGTTTTACTTCTTCCCCTTCTTCCTCTTCGCGTATGCGAAAGTTCAGGTTTTCTGATTTACAAGGCAATTCATATTAAAATCACAGGAGATAGACTTGATCCATCCCACTTACATGAGGCAATGTACCTAACATGCAGGTAGCATTACCTCGTTGGATCGCCAAAAGAAATCCTCTGAAATGAGAAAGCCTTGGCGGCCCTATTGCCAGTGAGACGAACCAAGCCATCACCAACAGTTTTAAAAAAGGTCTTCATCTCCTTGCTCCAGGGGCCCATTGTCTCACATGCCAGGGGAACAAAGATGTATTTGCCTCGGTGATGAAACTGTAAGGGGCATTTTTCATTTTTTCTCCTGGCCGCTTTTTCTGCTGCAGCACCAACTGTCCCAGACAGCACGGCAGGTGACTTCCAGTCTGGATTTAAGGTGGAAATATCCAGGTGTATAAAGTCAACTGGACCTCCAACTGTCCCGACAGCTGGATTTTTCCATTATGGATTTAATCAGTTGACCAGCCCACTGGATATTTCCAACAAAAATCCATCTAGACTCAGTCACCTGGGCAGTCAGCTGGAAATATAACGACTCAGTCCAGCTAGGACATGAGTAGAATTTAGTCAGTTGACCAGTCAGCTGGAAATGTTCCATATTTTTCCAGTTTACATAAAACGCGTCCTTTGTTGAAGACGCCATCTTTGATCTTTCGTAATTTCAGAAATTGTGATATTGGTGATTGTAAATTGTTTTAAATAATTAATAATTCTTTTAAATATTAGGTATTTCATTTAGTTTTGAACATTTTTAAATACAAATATCATTTTAATTAGTTTTGATCTTTTTTATAACTACTGGAAGTGTTTAGATAAAACTCGATAAAACTCGTCCTTTGTTGAAGGAAATTCAGAAATTGTGATATTTTTGTGACAAATTGTGAATTGTTTTAAATAATTAATAATTCTCTTAAATAATAGGTATTTCATTTATTTGAACATATTTTAAATACAAATAATATTTTAATTAGTTTTGAACATCTTTTTTATAACTACTGAAAGTGTTTACTTTGACATTTCTGAACTCCAAATTTGCTTTCGAGGTGTAACAAAAAATAGTTCTTTAGTTTGTCTAAATCGTGAATCGTGACAGAACAAAAGGAAAGGACAAGAAACATTTAATACTGGATCACCTTTTTCATCTGACAATTACCATCCATTTCTAGAGACATCCACTTGGACCCTAATGAACTTTCTGCACTCTGCTGTTCCTGGACTAGCACAATGGACTAACACCTACAGTTCACTTGGAATCATACCAGCTACCCATATTAATCTCACCTAGCCTAGCCAAGCCAAAGTAGGACCATGTGTTAAGGGAAACAGAATTTTTTATGCTCAAGATCTCTTGACCATAGGTTGGCTAAAAAAAGGTTCTGGTTCAAGCAAAGAAACAGCTGAATGCATAGTGCTAGATAGTGAAATTTTTCACTCTGTGGATTTTATTTAGATGTACAATACATATTATTATAAAATGAATATTTCACTCAGGTGGTTCTGCCACACTAAAAAATGATGTTTACTTTGTGACATGCTTCCTGATTACTTGATTTAAAATTAATTGGCCAATTTGATGTGCACTGTTCATAATAACAGTAATAACTATTGTGCTCTCTCTACCACCTTATTACTATGAAGCCCCTTAAATTTTGAGTTAATTTTATATCTATTTAAAAAAAGTGTTCCACACTATTGTGTTTTATAATTTCACTAGTCTTAACAAGTCAATTTTGTTTTAATTTAAGTATAACAATGTTTTTTGGTAATAATTCTCAAAGCAAACAACCCAGCAATTCTAATTAGCCACAGCAGTATATAAATTGTCATGAAGGATTACAAATACATAATAACATTCACTAATCCATGTTCCACCATGTCAGACATTGCTTAACTTTTGTAATTTCATGAAAACTGGTGTATTCCATGCCCCATCTTCATTTTCTGCTGGCTATTAGTTTATTTCTTTGTTATTTTTGGTTTCACTAAAGAAATATATTTTCATTTACATAGTATTATTATTTTATTGTGATTATGTACATGTTATGAGCATATTTGATAATTGGATATCATTATTTTATTTCTATACTAGCTAAAACCTGGCATTTTGTCACCATTGGGGTTTTTTCTCATGGCCGGTGTCCTAATAAAAATAATAATAACACTTAATTGGAAGGTAACCACCAGGTAAGGTTATGCTCAGAGCATTTTCTACCACCTAACCCTCAGAGTCTTATTATTATGTGGTCACAACCATAATGAGGAAAAATTTGAAACAACGGAACCCTACGCTAAGTGGATTATCTGACTACCGCGTTAACCACTTGATTACCAGTGCACTTGAAAATTGTATTAGAAATTTTAATATTGATAATTTTCTAGTATGTTGAAGGTGTCTCAGGGGGGGTGAACTCTCAGTGAGAGTGGAAATTTGATAGTGCATTTTACACTTTTGTGACATTTTTTTAAATAATAAACACTCTTATTGTAAAATATAATAATGGTAAAGAGTCTTATTTGAATTGTGTTGTTTAAAACAGATTAGTTATTTTCTTTTTCTTTCCAAATTTCTATATAAAAAAATTATACCCAAAATTGTGTGTGTGTATGTGTTAAAAAAACCTATTTAAAATTTATTACTTTATTTTTATACAAAAAAATATTCTTCATGAGATTTGAATGTATGGCCTCTAAATAAAATAACTTAAATTGAATTTATGCCTAATATACATTTGTTTCTAGTATTTTTATTACTATTATTATTATTATTTTTTGCAAAAAAAATGCATATAATGGGATTCGAACCCACGACCTCAAAACCAAAAGCGTAGCATTTAATTATTATGTAGGATAATGTACAGTATAGGTAAATAGGTATGTAAGCATTGGGGTAGTGACTTCTTATCCCATCCACTAGAGAGCACTACTAGTAGCTGGAAATAAGTGGAACAAATCCAGTTGACTTTGGGCAACTGACTTCCAGTTAAAAGTTGGGTTACTTTCCAGTTCATTTCCAGTTGATTTCCAGGTGGAGGTCAGGTGGAAGGTGGAAATCTCCAGTTGATTTCCAGGTGGGCAAGTAGACTTTTTCCACCTAACAGTATGGTATACATCCAGTTGACTGTGCTGTCTGGGGTACGACTGGTCTGTGGCACATAGGTATCTGCTAGAGTGTTGACACATGTGCTATCCCAAATTAGCATTTGACCACGAGACCAGGGGACCAGTGTCAAAAAAGCGAGTCCTAAAAATTGGATGGGCAACACAAAAAATATTTGCGTTTTTTTTTTTTTTTTTTTTTTTTTTTTTTTTTTTTTTTTTTTTTATTTTAAAAGATGAGTGTTTCACAGCCTTTTTATTTCGTAGCCATGAAACAGGAGCTACTGTAGACGCTTGTGGTCTGTGTTGTAGCCTGCCCATCCCGTAGTATGCCTCCCCTCTGATGGGCGAGAAGTGACACAATACTTCCCATTTAGGTACTGGGTCAACACGAGCGCACCGGAAGGTATCCCTTACAAACAATTGTAACCAAATTAAGAATACAAATTTTTGTCGGCGCGGGGGTTCGAACCCGGGACCTTCCGCATGGCAAGCGAGTGCTTAACCACTGAGCTAATCGCGCGCTTTTTTTACATACATTTTTTCTCGAAATTTTAAGAGACGACCTATCAACTCATAGCGAGAAAGTTTTAGGCAAGGGTCTGAGCTTTCATTTGACATATCGATCGCAAAATTCTGATGAGCCGTTCTTCAGCTACGCCGGGTAGAGACAAAAAAATGGATGGGTGGTACAATTTTTTTCACTCTTTTCACTTTTCTGTGTGGTGTGTGTGTGTATGTATCTATTTCGACCGAATGTACTACCCAACCAATTCTGTTGCACGGCACTGTAGAAGTAAAAATTCTGATCGTCATTTTCGTCTCCTATATGTGTACGAAATTTCATTGAAATTCGTTCAGTAGTTTCCGAGATTTGCGCGTTACGAGGAATATTTTTAACAGACAGACAGACTCAAAACCAAAGTTACTCGGAGGTTATGAAACGTCCAAAAATATAAGAAAATTAAAATCGGAGCAAAAAAAAGTTTATTTTTTACAAAAAGGAACACAATACTTCCTATTTCTAATATTAGATGCCATATTTATATGTGGTTTAAAACATTAATAAAAATACCTACCTACTGTTTTGTCAAGATTTTATGTTAACTTTTTTGTATTTTTAAATAGGTAGCAAAAAAATAGGAAATATTATGTCCAACCTCAGTTTGATTTCTGTGCTTGAGACTCCTTTGTAGGTAAATAATTTCCAGTTTACAAAAACTTGTCATTCATTTGATATCAATTCCTTTTTAGGCTATTATTTTCAAGGTAGTTAGTTACTTATGTTTATAAAGGATTGTAATTTTCTTGGTGTCTTCTGCACACAAAGTGTATTTTTGGGGATAAAATATTTATTATTGAGTTGGTACTGCTTTAAATTTTCGAACTCTTTTATACAAGTACCAGCTAGACAGACTAATGGAGAATGGACATCATTGCTTTAAACACTCAATTTTCTCATCGTTACTCTAAACTGCACATGAGGACTCACTGATTTGAAGGTTCACACACACAGGCAAC
Source organism: Bactericera cockerelli (assembly GCA_024516035.1). Classification (NCBI taxonomy): domain Eukaryota; kingdom Metazoa; phylum Arthropoda; class Insecta; order Hemiptera; family Triozidae; genus Bactericera; species Bactericera cockerelli. The sequence continues at coordinate 27,001,493 of CM044957.1, read as the reverse complement.
GTTCACATCATAAGGAATTGCTTGCCAGTGGTGATTCTTTAATGAATCGGGAATGTGTGGATCAGCCTTTGGGTCAGGAGATGAGTTCTCTGTGAGGAGCTGCAGCAAAATGATCTTATGAGTCTTGTGTCTGCACGTGTGATCAGCAGGACACTTGCTGGCGTCACATTCCACACTAAGGATGTTGCGGGGATAATAGGAACTGTCCAGGGTTGTCATTTTCACGAGGTCGCTCTGACACAAACAGGAAGAGCGTACTGAAACAATAAACACAATTTCAACCGCCAAACTATACTCTTAAAATAAGTTTACAACAAACCTGGCAGACCGTCCCTCAAGTCGGACTATACAGGGTGTTCCCTTAACGAATCAACTCTGTCCGGCACATCCTGAACTATCATATAAGCCCAACATGTAGATTTTCCTTTGTTCAAAAGTTACGGTCAAATCCCTATTTTTCCCCACAGATGGATAACCTGGTCCGTTCTGTTGCAGTTTGTGAGCATTTATGACTAGCTGGTAATGTGTGACAATTTTTAAGGCAAGCCAAGAGACGAACCTGTCAGAAAAATTGTAAAAGAGTTTTGTCATGTATTTTATTCCATTTGGACCAAGATTTTTAGCATTATGGTAGATATGCCATCTGGACCAATATCTTTTGATGTTTGTGCTTTCTTGAGGGCTAATTCAAATTCCATTCCGTTCTCTGGATATTTCGAGTGGCTCCTTTTTTTTGGCGATCAAGGTATTCAATATACATACGCAGATTACTAGCGGGCTACACCCGCTTCGCCAAGCCATCATACACACACGCACACACTCACAGCCGCACACACGCACACAAACGCCTTGACAATGGTTCTACTAGAATTTTACCTGGATTTTCAAAGTAGTGATTGACAATTTCTTGGTTCCTTTTTTTAGAGAAATATAAACTGGATGTATCTTCAAACGTGTGAAATATCTTCTCAATGAGGCAGTTGGAGTTGTGAACCATGCAATTGGAACTCTTCACAAGATTGTCAAGGCAGGGGAGGAGGGGGGGCATGTGGATTAGGAAAAGCACATTCTGGAAAAGAAGGAAAATAATAATAACAGACCAGCCAAAGTAACGTCTACACATTATTTTTAATAGTAGTAGGTAAACAACTCGGAGCTTATGATTCGTTCAAAAAATCTGAAAAACTAGGTAGGTCAAATTTTGTTATTACATGGTATGGAAAGTAAAAAACATTATAAAGTAAGTTTGTTTTACAAAACTTAATTACGGCCCTAATGAAATGCCAAAAAGTGAAAATATGTTGTGTAAAACAATGTAAGTAAATATAGCATTAAAACAAAATATTCGCTGAAATACAGGAATTTACAGGTGCAACAGTTTTAAACTTTCCATCCTAACATCTCCCGAATGCCTAATTTAAGCCTTCATTAACAGGAATAAAATACAGGGTGGGGCAAAAGTCTGGAAACCCCTGAATAACTTTCGAACGGCTTCTTCGGTGAAATTCAAATTTTGTAAGGTAAACCGGGCTAATAAGACCTTCTTTTAGAGTCGAGTCGATTTTTGTTACCGGCCCCTATGTCGGGGCCAGGGGGCAAACTTCATTTTTTTAAATACGAACCCCCACCTTGCGATACATTTTTGGAAAGGTCTTCAAATAAAAAATACATTGGCGCAAATTTTATTTTTTAAATATTAAACTGTTTGCAAATGGCGTCCAACTTTGTGTATGCAGTAAAGTCTGGAAACCCCTAAATATCTTTTGAAAGGGCTTTCTCAGTTAATTTAAAATTGTGCACGGTAAGTCGGGGTAATTAGACCTTTCCAAAAAAGTATCGCAAGGTGGGGTTTCATATTTAAAAAAATGTAGTTGACCTCCCTGGCCCCGACATGGGCCAGGGAGCCAGTAAAAAAAAATCGGTCCAATTCTAATATAAGGTCTAATTACCAAGGATTACCATACACAATTTTAAATTTACTGAGAAAGTCCTTTCGAAAGATATTCAGGGGTTTCCAGACTTTACTGCATACACAAAGTTGGACGCCATTTGCAAACAAATAATATTAAAAAAATAAAATTTGCACCAATGTATTTTTTATTTGAAGACCTTTCCAAAAATGTATCGCAAGGTGGGGTTCGTATTTAAAAAAATGAAGTTGGGCCCCCTGGCCCCGACATGGGGGCCGGTAACAAAAATCGACCCCACTCTAAAAGAAGGTTTCATTAGCCCGGTTTACCGTACAAAATTTTAAGTTTACCGAAGAAGGCATTCGAAAGTTATTCAGGGGTTTCCAGACTTTTGCCCCACCCTGTATATGTAGGTACATATTAGGTAGCATGCTATTTAAAATTCGCTGGGTCGCAAAACAAGTGTGAGACCACATCCGTAGAGATTTTGATTTTGTCGTGGTACTTCCTACTTCCGAACGCTTTGTCTGATATTGATAAAATTTGGTAAGGAAATAGATTATTAGTAGAGGTGTTTTGGGATTGAAAATGGGCAAAATCGGTTGATTTCACCCAATTTCACATTAATTCATTATTAAAATATCAAAGAGAAGGAAAATATAAAAAAAAAATCTCCCTATCATGTGTGTTTTCTCCAATAAATTATGAATTATGTGCAAATATCGCGAATAAATTCGTTCTAAATGGTGACTTTACACATATTATAATTACTTTGAGTATAAATTTCTAACATTTTTGCAAATTTCACACGCGATCAAGGGTTAATTTTCAAAAATTGAATTTTCAATCAATTAGTTAGGTAATAGAAAGTCGTGTGATTTTCACACCAGTTTATTAGTTTTTTTGTAAATATGTACCACGTACAATTATTTTGAAAAGTAAATGAGATAACTTACCTATTTCCCTGAAACCGAGCTCCACTAATGGTGCATCGTTAGAGATTTTTTTTTCTTCTTTTGGTAGATAATGTTTACTTACCAACAAGGGTATTCGAAGTCCAAGGAAAAACATTTTCCTTCAAAAACTTTAAATAGAATAACCACCTCCAGCGAAAATTAACACATTTTATGTGACACCTTTGAGAGGTAACTTGATAGTACCACACAATCAGTCTCGGAGGGTCATTTTTACTAAATTTTAGGGTGCGTAATAGTATTTTCACTTACGTGGTGAACAAAATTCAACATTTTGATAGAGCAATGCTAGACTTTACTCATCTTATTATGTTGAGTCTCCGGATTTAATACAAGCAAGTACTCACCCCAGCTCGACACCTTAACACACCACGTGTCAGCAATAAAAAAGAATACGAAACATCTTAATCCGTTTTCATTGGGCTGATGTACAGATTGATTCAAATTTGGAACGCACAGCCGTAGGTACGTCAGGCCAAGTTCTTAAAAGAAGTAGGTACAGGATATTTTCTTTGCAGTCAAGTGTTAGTTTAGAACGATTCAAGTAAAATCCAATATCGTATCTTGTTCGGATATGGGTAGGTTTCAATTGTTCATTTTCAATCCCCTCTGAATATATCATTCCAAAGGATTCTATTTCGAGCAAAAAAGGCAATAAAAAGAGTTTCTTCCTTTAAAGAGCAAAAGATTTTATTAAAAAGAGATCTAGGTATAACCGTTTTATACCTAGTACCTACCTACATACAATTTGTGTAACAAATTATTTACCTAATTATTTTTATTTTGAGTTTCTCTAAGGTCTAAAATTATATTAAACTGGTAGTTCTGTGAACTGTAAACCTCACAGATATGCCATCAGACAAACGAAAGCCGAATCGTCCTATACCCATTAAAGGTATTAAACGTCAGAAACCATCACTTACCGTAGAGGTCACCCCTTCTGATTACCTCAACTATTCTGCGCTGGCTCGGTCGGTTAAAGAAATAGTCCGAACCGGGACGCAAACAGTTTTACCGGCTTTTCCTTTTTCCTTAATTGTCCACAGTGCGCGGCCCCTTAGCTTCAACAATAACATAAATCATCACAACAAATTTGAAATGTAAATAAATTAATATTTTCAATTTCAACCAAAATTTCAAGATACCTTTGATAATATTATTAATTTACAAATTTAGAGTTGTTCTTATGAAATAGTATACTTCACACAGATTCTCTTATAGGATTATGAAGTTCATATCAAGCTTGAGGAGATCGAGAGCTTTGATTCAATAACCCCACTCGATGGGTTTTAATTAAAAATATCACCGTTTAAACTTTTGCGGCTCTTTTTTCATTTATGGCCACAGTGCGGCCCTCTTTAGCTTTCGCAATCACAAAATGTCACTACTGAAATCAGTCGACTCAACAAAATTTCAAGAGCCTTGCTTTATTCAATAAAATTAAAAAATAATTTGCAATTTCCACCAAAACGGCTCCATGCGGCCCCGATATGTAAAATTAAAACTTATTAAAAAAACAATAGGTAAAATCCTAGGACCCAATAACATGTACACTAAATTAACAGCACCCCAAACCAAATTTCCATCGGCCACGCCTGATGGTAGAGTTACTACACCACTAGACCAGCTCCTTATATTTTTTTCTTTTTGAATTTCTATTTCAATACCTTTTCTGTTTTTCTTCTCTGGAATCCTGTCAATTTTTCATTGATAAAAACATGTTATTTTCCTTTTTATTCAAAGAAATGGGGAAATTTGAAACCATCATGACGGAAACTTTGTAGGTAAAAGAAAACGTTATATTTTATAAGAAAAGGTCGTTTTTTGTATAAACTAACTTTAGACAATAGAAAAAAGGTCCATTTGAAATACAGTCGAACTTAGATTGTGGAACTAAATAGACTTCTGTTTGTGGAATTTGGTGATACCCCAAAATCTCTACAAGTGGAATGTGGGCGCTCGCTACCTCATAACAAGAAAGATCCGTGATCCTCCGAATCTGTACATGTGATCAGTTGTTCAGTGTAGACACAACAAATTCTCAATAACTTATTCGTCCTTAGTTCTGATCGACATTTCTTAGAGGAAGCTGTAGTACATCCTAAGCTCTAGTGGCAAATCACGGGTGTTGGAAGTATATGGAATCGCAAGAAGTTGTCATAAGCAAGTTGCACACAAACCTATTAGTGTGGAAACTGGATATGGAAAGGACCTGGTCCGGGCGATTCCACATAATTTTCATATCAAGCTCCAGGACATCGAGACCATTCATTCAATACCCAACTCGATGGGTTTAATTTTTTTTTAATAACCAGCCCCCTCTTACGACCCTTTTTTATCTTTTTGGCCACAATGAGGCCCCCTTAGCTCCAAAGATCAATGATCGTTTTTAATTTTCACCAAAATGGCCCTATTCGGCCCCGAGGAGCCTAATTTGGCCCAAAAATTATAGGTAAAACTATTCGGACCCCGATAAATAGTGGTTATAGGTACTCAAGTACAAGAAAGTCGATAAACGTTATTAAGATTTTCGAACTGTCCACTTTTTAAAAGTTGATTCGAGCTTTTTACACTTTTTCATCCAATGAATTCCAACAATTTGAAGAATCTTGTCGGGAGTTATCGCGGAACAGACAGACAGACAAACGAGAGCCAAATTGTCCAGTACCAAGTTAAAACAGAACCTCAATTAGTGAGGGAGGGAAGCGAAGCGACCTGGGTTCGGTTAACTAACATGGTTTTGCTAAGATGAAAGACCTTCCCTATTTGTATCTATTTCCCAGGATCAAACACACTTCTCCATCCTGATCTAGACCCTAGTAAGGACTACTTCTTCATTCGAGTTCAAGCTATTAGCGTTTTTGGAACAAGGAGGCTGAAAAGTGAAATGGCACAGAAGTTTTTCAGTCCTGCAAACTACACAGATGGTGAGTGAGTTCTCATTAGGTAACTCATTCCTTGGAGTGAAAGTTCTCGCCGTAGAAAAAATACTAATCGACTTAATTGGTCTCTTAAATAATATTGATTGACCGATGAAACGTCCTTGACCGTGTAATTTTGAAATTTCGTTCTTTAGTTAATAATACTATATTTATTAGAATTTAATCGGTACACAAATTAAAGTTTACATAGACTATTTCAGTTCATCTTTTTTCCGCGTTGGTGAAATTAACCAATCGGAGAGCACGTAACATACCTAATACCTAAACAATATTTTTCCAATTGTTGCAAAACTGCCGCTTGCATGATTTTATGCATGAGGCTTAACAGATCACTGGCTAAACGCCAGCGACATTGTCCAGCAATCCATCTTATATATTTAATGTATGAAGGCTATCGCCAGCATTTCGGTCCAGGAGGCCGTAATCAAAAAATGCAAGCATTTGTCGTGGAACAAAATCCGCTTAAGCAATTAGGAAAAGGCTGACTACCGAAAAAGTTAGGAAGGGAAATGGTGTGTAACGATTTCGTATTCATGACCTTTGCTTTATATATCGTAAGCATTTCTTTTGCTTTACAAGAATTCCACATTCGTTAGGGGCGTATTAATAAAAAGGAAATCATTCTGTGAGAATAGCTCGAAGTAATTAATAAACGAAGGAAAAAGTATATTTAAATAAAAGGTTTTTCGTCTCAGACTTTTATTGAGCATTACCTGCCACAAGCTAATTTTGTTTACTTAAATTTAAGTAAAAGGAATGTCAACTTTCTATGAATACAAGCCATTTATTCAATGAGTAATACTTTTACTTTGAAATAAAAAATTTCTCCAAATTTATATTCCGACACAAGAAGTCAATTTACTACTTATTTTTCTCTTATTTTCAACAAATTTCAGCTGAAACTCTGGTTTTACCTGGTGTCTCAACGAGTAAACGGAAGAAGCGACTGGGTGTGAAGAAAAGCTTGTCAAACTTCAGAGTAGAGCGGATGTACACGCAAAACCAGAAGTTGTTCGCCAAGATAAGCTGGACCGGGTTGGGAAACACTGTGACCGACCATTACACGGTAGCCTGGTCAACCAATGAGTGTGGCAACATGAGCCGTACCGTGTTCCAAGCTAGTACGGAAGTAAGTAAATAAACAAGAGGAAGCGTCTTCAAAAACACAATTCTTAGATAAGTCACACAACGGATTTTTGTTGTAAATATTTTTAAATTCTGTCTCTATTAGGACTTCTGAGAGTTGGTATTAATACTATAAATACTAATTTAAAGTTATTAATTATTGGTAGTATCGCATTGAGACATTTGGTAGAATATTCTCGTTATTCGCTGTGTTTTCTTCTTCCTCATCAAGTACACTGGAGGTTTTGTAGATAACATTACGCGGACGTGCTAACACCAACCAGTATCAGCTTGTCCTGGACTGACCACATAAGGTTTCTGGATTATTTGTTGAGGGGTCAACTACCTTGAAGATTTGTGGCTTTTTAATCACTTTTAGCTAAGAAATGGTGAGGTTTGCTATCTGCACATTGTTCAACAGGCGTAATTTATGGCAAGAAGTTTCGATGGTCTCTAACCGGGTCAATAATAAAATCTTCTTTCAGAATAATTGGTACACGATCCACGGACTAAAGTACAACTGTAAGTACAAAGCGAGTGTGAAGACCCATCATCATAGACTTCTCTACTCTAGCAGCCTCAGCTTCACCACACAGGCGTATCCTTGTTCCAAAGAGTTAGCCAGTGCAGTGCCATAAGATGGTGGATAAGAATATTTTCTTAAATTTTGTGATATACAGTGTGGTCGAAAAGTACCATTTCTCATTAAAGATAGTTTATCTTTGATAATACTGTTAAAATATGCCGGATGACTGGGTTCGCGAATATCGCACAAATAAATATTTCACTTTATTAAATCACTAAGGAAAACAACTGTTCAAATACTTCAAAATAGCTTACCAATTCACAAAACTTCATGAATCGCAAGGTACTTTCTCTATCGCAAATCACTTCGCGGAATAACTTAAAATCGCAAATAATAAACTGACTACTCTATCACAGTACTGCCTCTTTTATTTCTCGCCACTTGAGAGAGGAAGCATCTCAAAAACACCAGGAAATTCTCTTCTCAACATCCTGGAACATTCGATAATCTTTCGGCTACAGCGCAGAAATCGATATCAGGAATCCATATTTCTCTTCTGATAATCTTTCACAATGCGCACTTTGAGTTGCTTTGTTCTTCATTTCAACACAAGACTTCACTTACTTACTTTAACATCTAATTGAGCGCGCTAAGCATTTCATCTCAAACAACATTCCACTAATTATAATAATACATTCATAATATTGAAAATGATTTATGAATTTTATATGAATCCTACACAATTTCACAGAGATCAAAAATTATGTAATCTTTTTTGAAAACAACTGATATAGTTAATACTCCGGCCGGGTTCGAACCCGGCCGGAGCGGAAAATTCTGACCGATTTTTTCCGTTTCCGGAATGGTATGTGTGTAAATGTAAATTGCACTGAAGTAATGCAAAAGCGGTTCCAAGGCACAATTGCCTTTAAAAAAAAAACAAGATTTATTGTTTGAAATGGTACATCTATTTTACATAATTTATATTAATTTATTCATATAAAACAATTCTTCTTTTCTTATATAAATTAATTACAACTATTTAAACTTAAAATGTACCTAATCTACTTTGTACAGTTCACAAAATAAATTAATAGAAAAATAGACTTCTCAAGAATATAAATTAAGTTAAATAATTTTACAAAAGAACCATAAAGTCAATCATAAGAAAGAAATCATCATACCATATATTCCTCTTTTCCATGATCAAAAATCAATACTTTAATTTAAAACTAAATTTTAAACGTAAAACAATTTATGTATCAATAAATTTATAAACAATGTGTCTTTGTCTCGAAAATTACTTTTAATTTACACTATCATACATTTCTTAATATTGATAACATGGAATAACAAATCTCTTAACAATAAATTAAAATGAGAAAAGGTACATGATTGTTTTATTTAAAGTATATTATACTAATAGTATATTACATATACTAATAGTACATAGTTTTATGTTCAAAAGATTTTTACAGAAATCTCGTCATTTTTTCAAGTAAAATATTTACAAATGGTATTCTACAACTAGAGTACAAATCCTTGAATCTTGATAAAAAAATAACTACACATATGCACAGTATGTCACATTTATAACTTTAATTTTGTACTCATATCTAATATTTTGAGCTTGTCCAAATAGATAATCAGGGATTTCATTATGAATGAGGTGAAGATATATTGTGACAGCTCACTTGGAAAATAAAGCAAGAGTGGACTGTGGGGAAATTAACCGTTCTCCTCAACTATTGACAAATTAATTTTTTAAGAGATAAATTAGAAAATACATTTTGTGATTTTTTGGAAAGAAAATTTATCAAGCCAGATATGTTGGGTTTTCATAACTGGGTGCAATACATAACAGTTTGATTTAGATCTTTGAGCCTTACAATCAATTATCTTTAAAGTGTTTGAAAATGATATTCATACTCATCATGAGGAATTTAGTGTACAATAGATTTTAATGAGTAATTCTTTCATTTTAGTTTTTTATAATTTTCAAATTGTAAACTGTGTACTTTAAATTTTTTGTTTAAAAATCAAAAAAGAAAAAAAACAGCATTGTTTTTCAGTAACTTAGGAACAGAGGCGACATTTACCCAGTAAAAAGAACATATTTTGATAATAGGGAAAAAACGAAGGTTCTTTGAAAAGCGAATAAATTAAAGGTTTTTTGAAAAGTGAATAAATTGATCTTAGAATTCTTTGTGTACAATACTTTTCCTTAATTCTAAATATTTTAGTTTGAAATGTGTTAACAAATTTAATTATTTTTAAACATAGTACTTATTATACCAAAATAATTTTAAACAAAATTCAAAACATCTATGTTATTATTAAAATACATGAATGCTTAGCAGCGGCAACAATACAGCATGGCTAAGGAGTAACTTTCTCTTGGCGCAGTGGAAATGGAGGAACATTTTCTACTGCCTTTAAAATATTTTTTTCTCAGGTTAATAATATTTCAGACACCCTGTATGTAATTTAATAGGAATTTAAATACAGGAGAAATAAAAATTAAAATAAAATATAGCTATATACAAGGTAACAAATTTAAACCCAAACTTCACGCTTGTTAGCCCTCCATCACTGTCATGCGTGACTTCACAAATAATGTTGGTAATCAAGAGCAATTTCCAATTTTTTATAATATGTATTTAAAAATTCATCAATTGAAAAAAAAAAAAAAAAAAATTAGATTACACACTAGAAAAATGATTCTATAACTATGAAATATTGGTAGGATTAGTTTTTTTCGGAAAAGAACTAAGGTGGTAATTTTTGGGACGCAGAATGAAATTGATTCAATTGTATAAAGATTTAAAGTGTTTTCAGGACTGTAAGTGTCTTGGACCAAAAGTGCATCGATGTAGATCAAAGAGATACAATGCACAGTTATAGGAATCAACCACAATCGGAAATTGGGTATTTGGATCAACACTTGCAAACATTTATGTTGATAAAATAATAATATATTATGACAGTATCTTAAGAAAGCTTTATAAAGGTTCGTAAAAAATGTGCGGTCTATCTAGTATTAGATCAAAGCTCTTGTCTATGTCTGTACTATTCATTTCTTGTGGGCCACAGAGCGAGGGGGGCCATGCGAGCGGCTAGCTATGGGGATGTACAGGTCAGAGGTGAGGTCCTCGTACTCAACTGTGGGGGGTGGAACCATCACTCCTGGGGGAATGGGAGGAACTGGAAAAGGAGCAACATTACAAAAACATTAAATAACGGCGCTACCACCCGATAAATGCCCAGGGGAAACGAAGGAAACAAATTTTTATGTTTTACATCTGTTTGAATTGCGTTTGCATTTGTTTCATTGTATTATTCCAACCTAAGAAATCTAATTCTCCTCTAGCTAACTTCAGGTTACATGTCAGTAGACAATACTTAGATGAAAATTCATTATTATGGCATATACAAGGTGAAATAAATGTTTCAAGACATTTGGAATCGACTTGAATTCTTCTATTTTACAAATATGTGATAGTTGTTGGGCCTAATTCTTCTAGTCACAAATTTATTTGATCAATAAATGTAAAAGAAAATGATGGAGAGAACTTACTTGGCTTAGGTGCGTTGAGAGGTTTTCCTTCACTAGACGAATGTTGAATTCCCGATTCAATCTATCAAGAAGATTTTCTTTGGGTCTTTCCAGGAATAACGGTGCTTTTGGTTTCTTGTTCATCACACTCGGGCTAACTGTAAATGAGAAAAAACAGTTTTTATGCTCATTCTATCTATTTTTCACTTCAATGAACTTACTAACATGGAAAATATTTGTTCGGGCACAAGATCAGTGGTCTACTATCGCTCTCACAAGGGAGCAGTGTAGTTTATTATTGAAATAAATGTCATAGAATAGTAGGAGGGTCCACTGTTGGGCCCGAATTCATGAACGACGCTAAAGCGTTACTAGGGGTTGTTATTACCATGTAACAGCCAATCACATAACTGAAATTAGATACTATAGTAACGGTGTCCACCATAGTCTTACCAAACAAATCAAATTTCTTACACTCCTATTAATGAATAAATTATAAAGACAAAGCCAAGCACAATCCAAGGAAAGAGCATGCTTGGTGTTAGGGACTTTATGGATACCCTGTATCATAAAACATATGACTTGACACACATGAAAAAAGGCTTTGCTATAATTTGCATTTTGAAAATTACTATGTACTTAAGTAAATCAAATGAGAATATCCTCATGCTGAAAGCTCACTTGGTATTCGCGTAACATGGTGTCCTGGCTCTCTGCCAAGCTGTCCGCTGACTTGGATATCTTGGCTATGAGGTTGTCCACCAGGACTGACTTCTCTATGACTCGGGTGCTGCCCCCGCACACCTCCTCCCTCTCCTCATCGACGAGGAGGTGGGGGGGAGCCCGCCCCCGCCTTCACGTGGGGGGGCTCCTCTTCTGGAGGAGTGGGCGAGGCGAGGGGGAAGAGGGAGGCGCCGGCAGACAGGGAGGTGCCCTTGCGTTGGCGATACTCGGAAATGGAGAGCTGGGGATGCGGATCAAACCAGTATGATGTCAGCTCAACAGACAGTGAAGAAATCCACTTTTGGACAGATTAATATTGAATGCGTGTCTAGAAAAACGATCTGTTACAAATTTTAGAAATCGGTTTTACTTGAAAATAATTATTGTGTGGGGGGGGGGGGGGGGGGGTACAGAATACAAAGCTTCAATTTAAAAAAAAAAAAAAAAAAAAAATAAAAGATTAACAAGACCTGATCTTGAAAACATTTAAAAGAAAATGAAGCGAAGTTTTCTAAACACCTTTCAGATCATTATTTTCAAATGTTTCTAAAATTTGTAACATAGATGGTTTTTCGAGACACACATTAAATTATTGTCAAATGACCTTTAAGAGTTTCATGACATGCGGTCTGCGTCAATGGCGCGTTGAATGCAACGGTTCTCGTAGGATCAACGAAGTTAAGCAACCTCCAGCGAGGCGAACTTCGTGATGCTGGCATTCCGGGCCCCAACCCAGGCTGGGTGAGGTTAATGTGGGTAGCAGGTTTATGGGTTTCCAGCGAATGGAGGGTAACACCTTCGTCGTGATATGACTATGCAGTTGAAGCGACGTTCAACGTTCAACCCAAATTAAGAAAAAAACAATACTTCCGATTCTAATATTAGAAATTTCTCGAAGTAAAACTATGAAGCTTCATCACTCAAGAGCATCTTCACAAATACCATGCAATTTAAACTGTTTTATTTTATTCTGGAAGATATTATCACCACTGGTCGATACTCATAAACTAAAAACGCATCTTCCTCACGAGGTATGAGTGGACCACAGACATCCAAGGTGCATAGTAGAATTTTTTTTCATTTTATACCCAGTTGAGAACCAGTGACCCAGGGCGTGCAAGACAAATGATTATTCTAGGTGTCATTATTAGAAATATAAATTGGGTCAAATATCAAAGTGAAAAATTTCTCGAGTTTCAAATCAAATTGAGCAATTTTCGCAAAAGTCTTTTTACTCAGATCATTTGCATGAAAATGTAAATACATACATTATACCACCTATAATTCACTGTTTTCCTTCGAGTAAAAATAATCAAGCTCTGAGCATTTTACAAACCAAGGCTATGTCTCACCTTTCTCTTGGTAACCTGTTTCTCCTTGAAAGAGGGTGGCTGCGGTTTGCTAAGCTCTTGACTAGGTGGGGGTGGTGGTGGTGGGTGTAACACAGGGGGGGGAGGGAGGCCTGGGTCCGCGCTGGGAGCCCACGGGCTCATGTAGAAACTAGAAGAGAGAGGTGAGGGGGAAAGAATGGAGGCTGAGGGCATGTTGAAGTCACACGAGTTCTGCAGGGAGCTCTCCAGTGCCTGGGGTGACTCAAGGAGGGGGAGACTCGTGTCTTGCACCTCACTACTGGGTGATGACGTGGTCAAAGTACATTTCTCACTAGGCTCGATGGTTTTCTCAAATTGGATTGAAGTTTTAGTTGGTTCAGGTGTTGCGAAGGGTGGTGTAACCTTGAAAAGAAAACCAAACTTGAAGCTCAGACTAGAGTTATTAGGTATAGATGGAACATGAATGAGAGAAGTGTTCTGAGTCAGTTTATACATAAAACACCGTTGGGAACCCTATGCTACATTCTAATAAGAACGAACTAACTGCAAAAAATAGCTAATTTTCTATCGAACTAGAAATATTTTATTTTGAATATTACTTTTTATTTATATATAAATTTGAATTTGCCTATAGTAATTAACCTCTCCGAGGAAATTTAGCTGAGTAAGGTTAGCAAAAATCAGCATTAGGAAGGCTCAAATCGTAAGACAAATAGCGCGTTTTCGGTACTTCTATCCTGTGAATCCTGTCAGATTGAAAATTGTGGTGGGGGAACTGAGAATATTCCACGCCTTGATGCGCTCTAGCAATAATTAAAGAAACTTGAATAAAGGGCTAGCATTTTACAATAAAATGTAAATAATGATTACTAATAAGGATTGATAAGAAAGAATATTTTGAAATAATTGAAATTTGAATCTAACTTCGGTGATCCTACGAGAACCGGTGTATTCAACGCGCCATCGACGCTGGCTACAATGAAGGAACATCCATACTGTTTAGAAAAATTGGTGCATTCAACAAATAGCAGAGTTAGCGGTCACTACACCTTAAACCAGTTCTTTTTGTAAAAGTAAATAGTAAACTGCCTTGATTTTTTACATGAGAATTTTTCAAACGTGATTGTCACCTTACTAAAAAGAGTCCCTTTCCAGATATAAAACAAATGTACAATTAAGATTTATTTAAAGTTCATGCAAAAGGGAAACTCGAGCTAGCATTCTGTACATTGTGCATTCATCTTCAGCGATATATGGAAATTGAGGATGTTAGTAAAAAGCACTTTCAATATCAACAATGAAAATTGATGCAATTCCTAAATCTCACTCAAATTGAAACTAGAACCTAGTTTAAAGTAGATGAAAAAATAATATAATAATAATGAAATTATGATAACATAAACAAATAATAAAGATCTGGTAAAGGTCAACCTCAATGCAAATTGATTTGAAAATGGCGATTTTTTCAACACATCGAAAACGTTGGAGGAGAAATAGAACAAGCCGTGACGGTAAGTTCATTAGATTTTTGTCGAAATCTCTCCATCTGTGATCAGCTGATGCAAGATTGAACGAGATTGAACACCGAAAACGCGCTATAACTAAAAAATAGTTGGTTTGGTGAGTGGTAAAGAATACTCAAGAGTTCGAGTTGAGAAGATAGAGCAGGCATAATATGCAATTTTCAATTCATTTTTGGTGTGATGTCATTAAGAGGGTTGTTTTTTTTTTTTTCACATGCCCAAAAATTGAGTTCAAAAGAATGATCGTTTGTGAACTATACGAGTCCATTCTACACTCACCAGCAGAATTAACCGACCACATCCTGTTTCTCCATTTGACCCCATGCATTTCCGTACGGTCTGGAATTTGACTGAACTTTTTTTGTAAAAAAAAATTTCAAGGTATTTTTCTTTTGATAGAAAACCAACAGTACGGAGGTTAATACTGAATAGAAGAAACATGTTTAACCCAATCAGTCACTTTTATTCTAATAGAAAACAAACAGTGGAAATTTCTACTTCATAGAAAGAACATTTTTAATTAACTAATAAAACTTTGATGACTGAAAAGGTTAAATATGTTTCTTCTGCTCAGTATAACCTCCGTACTGGTGGTTTTCTATCAAGGGAAAAATACCTTGAAAATTTTATTTACAAAAATAGTTAGGTCAAATTTAGATCGTACGGAAATACATGGAGTCAAATGGAAAAACAAGAAGTGGTCGGTTAATTCTGCCGGTTGTATTTTATTTCTATATAAAAAAAGATATATTATGAATATTATAAACTTAATACATGAGGCAAATCGTAGCACACAAATGTAAAATGATAATAATAACAGAAAATGAAACAAAGAAGTTGAAGGAGACAAAGCCTATACAAACTATACGAGTCCATTCCACACTGAAGAAAGCATGTTGCTTTTTACTCATCTACTATCTAACAAACTATGACGGGGATATCAAGTATTACATGCCTTTCAGATAATATGGAAAGTATTCTATTCTTTTTACAAAACGGAATTCTAGAAGTTATATTAAACTAGTTAAGTTATCAATTGTGTAAATCACAAGTACTTAAGCTCCCTTTACTAATTATTTGCTTAACTTGAGACTTGAACCGGTACCTCAAGGTTAAAAGCCCGCCGCCTTATCGATCAAGCTACTGAAGTCGGTATAGAAAACTTCCTCATAAAGAAATGGAGAGAGGGAGAGAGAAGAGATAGAAAAAAACCCCTGTGCATACCTGGCTTAGGCAGAGACGCGCCGCATAGCTTGCTTGGGATCCATTGAGGTGTTGCAAGTTGAGGAATGGGAGTTTAAATTTCGAGTTTTGGTTTTATTGTACGTAGTGGTTTTACAGAGAGGTAACTAACTACTAAACTGACTCAGAACACTAACCTATACACATGAAAGAGAAAAAAAAATGAAAGGCATTACTCAGGATGTTGTAGAAAAATACAATATAATTGAACAATATTTAAGACAGAAAATACAACTTTAAATCCTGCTATTTTATGTACTAACAGAATGCAGTTGAAGATGCAGCTAATGGAATTGTTAACATAGTGTGGTGATGTACTCACACATTAAATGATTTTCAACAGTTCTCTAAAAGAAGATCTAGAAAACATACCCACTTCATTGACTATAATACAGAGTGTTCATATAGTCCAGCAACAGCTGATTAACTTTTGAATGGTTGAAGATAGAAATTTGAAATTTTGTATGTAGACTAGTGTTACTGCACTGCATTTTTTTTTTTTTTTTTTTTTTTTTTTTATGGACATTTATTTAAAGAGAGGTCTATAACAATCGAAGTCCTTGCCCCACTGCATTTTTAATTTATTTGATGTTTCAGGGATGGACTCAGGAAAAGCTCCAAAGTAGTCAACTTTAAAATATTTAATGAACTACCTACTTTTTCATGTCGACGAAAACCTTTTACCTTTAAAATTAAAAGTACCTATTTTACGCAAAATCCGAAATCTAAAAAGTTAAAAAAAAAAACCTCAGTAGCTTGATCAACAAGGCGGCGGACTTGTAACCCGGGGTTCGGTGGTTCAAGCCCGGTTTCAGCATATATTTAGTAAAGCAAATTTTAATAGTTGTAATATCACGAAAGTGATTAACACAAATATGAAAATCCGAAATCTTTATCTCTTACCAAACCATTTTTCTCTGAAGCAGAAAGTGATAAAGTTGTTATGTTTTGAAATTTTATCATCTCTTATCTTTTATCACAGATTTTATGATCACCGGTAAGTAATAATAATAAAAATAATATTCCATCAATATTATTATTTGTCCTTGATCATGGCCAGGGTCGGTTACTACTAAATGTACCTTATTATTATTATTATTTGCCTACTAGTTACATTATCATGTGAGAAACCTTTAGAAAAGATAAAAAGTAAAAACAGAACCACTTCATCACTTACCGTCTAGAGATAATCAACATGAAACATTTAGTGGTCGCCATTTTAATTTGGTAAGTGATAAAGATTTCGGGTTTTGTATAAAATACTTTTGATATAAAGGTATATAAAATCATTGGCATAAAAAAAACTGGGTAGTCAGTCTCATTTAAGATTTTAAAGGCTTCTCCTGAGACCGTCCCTGAAATTTCAAATACATAAATTAAAAAACGCAGTGCAATAACACAGGTCTACATACAAGATTTTAAGTTTCCAGCTTTAACCGTTCAAAAATTACTCAGCTGTTGCTGACTATAATTATGAACACACTGTACAGGGACCGGCATAAGTCCGTCAAAGGCGGAATATCTTTTTTTTTTTAATTTTGAGCCTAAGCGGGTACAAGTCCACTTTGGCCAGTCTTTATTTATTTTTGATAGTACAAGAACAATAAAATTTAAATCAAATTACAATATTGTTTTTTAAAATAAATCTATAAAAACTTTTAAACTGTTTTGAAGTTGTCTGTCTCCATACATAAAAAGTCTACATTAATAGGAAATGTTTTTACAAATGGTAGAATTTCACTGTAAAACTCATTCATACCTCTCATTTTCTCACACCCTAGCATCACATGATTCAACTCACCCATTTCACCGCACTCACACTCATCAGTTTCACTCATACCCAGGCGGAATATCTTCCGATTGGCTTTAGGTACGGAATTGAAACTTGGCATGGTTAAATGGTTTGTGTAAAACTACTTGGGGGAACTTTTCATTTTCAGGGGCGGGCCTCATGTAGAGGCTAGAGGTTCCAGGTCAATTTTTTGAAGTCGGTTTGATTTTTAAATTTAAATTTATTCGTCTTATTCTAAAAAATAAAAACCTTGTATTGTTGGCGCAAAACAAGCAAAATAAATGCAAGTGTATTTTTAGCTGCTGAACACAAATCTGAGGTTTGTGAACAAGAAACAGAAAAAAAAATTGGACAATTCTTAGTTTTTCTACAATATCTCCAAAACTATACATTTAACGCCAACACTAGTTCCATACAAAGATGTTCAAAACTAATTTTTTTACATTTCATGTTCCACAATTTTTTTTTGAATTTTGACATTTTACCTCCACATTACCTTCCTGACAGTGTGAATGATGTTATTGATAGTTTAAAGGCTAAATTTTGTGACTTTTGGACCTTTCTTGTGCACTGTCTTTGGCAGCATCAAGTGAGACTGTGATTGTAGTAACGGAAGAAATAGACCTATTTGTAATCTTGATTGGCCTCTGTTGAAGTGAGCAATGTCTTCTTTTTGAAACCTGGATAGCAAACCATTTGTCCAGCTTTGTATTACCCCTTGAAGCTGAAACATTCTCATCTGTGAAAGAACACATCCTCTTTCTACGTGCAATGAGCCGGGTGAAATCGGCTCTCTTTAATAAAGGAAAAACGAGTTTTTTAAAACCCATTGTAAAAAATCCTAGTCTTGGAAACGTTACAGCCGTCGTCAAAGACTGAAGCGTCCCAAGACTCGGTAGCCGCAACATGAGAACGCTTCTTAATACATAATTATGTATTCGTCCAGTGCAAAAATTCCATTTTCACTGAACCATCAAAGATAAATCTGTTATACCAAGGCAGCCCTTAGAATGAGCTCTAGCATTGCTGCGTTACCACCGTGTGCAAGTGCGACCCAGCAACACTCCCTCAGGGTGTACCATCAAGTGCAACAATGGTTGGGAGTAAGTAAAGGTACTGAAGACTGGGGATGGAAGGAAACTCATACATGTCTAGAACCTCTATCAAATCTCACTTCCCCCGCTCCCCCCACATTGCTGCACCTGATTTTCTGCAAGTGTACGACAAATTGGCAAAGAAACGGTGGGTGCAGGAAGACAGGATTCTCTTGTTCCACTCTATGCATGCATGAAGCAGCATGCCAGCGATGGAGGAAGAAGACGAGCAAGAGGTCGACAAGTTGGATTTACTGCCCCTTCTTGGCAGCAAGGAAGAAGGTATTTTTAACTGTATTATCTACTTATGGACAAGTTATAAAATAAGATAACAACCAAGATAAGGAAAGACCTTCTCTTGAAAGGGAAAATCTTCCAATCATCTTGTATCATCGGTATCATCTCGAAAAAAATCGCATACCTTATTCTGGTTGTAATCCTATTTTTTAATTTGGCCCTTATAAATAGTCATAGCTAATAATTATATTCAATATATCACCAACAAATAGAAAAATATAAAAAATAACAACTTATAGTTTTTCTTTATATTTTACTGATAGATTGAATTAAATAAATAAATAGATGGATCCAAGTGACACTGATCCAAGTCCCTCACAAAGGGTGCAAAGGTCCCTCCAAAAAGCTACAAAGTTCACTAAATTTAGCATATAAACTATCAATAACATCATTCACACTGTCAAAAAGGTAATGTCGAGGTAAATTTTCAAAAAGTTCAAATTTTGCCAATTTTTGATTATTTGCCAAAGCTTTGAAGACGCCCTCAAAGCTCAAAGGTAGGTTACACAAAAAAAAAAATTGGGAACATAATATGTAGGAACTTTAGTTATGTTCAACTTTGTATTATTTTTTTTTATTAAGATAAGTGTTTCACAGACTTTTTTATTATTTCGTAGCCATGAAACAAGAGCTACTGTAGACGCTTGTGGTCTGTGTTGTAGCCTGCCCATCCCGTAGTGTGCCTCCCCTCTAATGGGCGAGAAGTGACACAGTACTTCCCATTTAGGTGCTGGGTCAACACGAGCGCACCGGAAGGTATCCCTTACAAACAACTGTAACCAAATTTTGAATACAATTTTTTGTCGGCGCGGGGGTTCGAACCCGGACCTTCCGCATGGCAAGCGAGTGCGTAACCACTGAGCTATTCGTACGCTATCTAATTACCTAATGTTCGTTTTAAAGGCATATTTTCGGAGATTTTGTTAAAAAAATATGAGAAAAAAAATTGATTAAAAATCTAAAATGTCTTAAAATACTTTTAATGTCAACTTCTTTTCACAAATGTATTACAAATAGGGCGGTTCCATTTAAGATTACGAAGTTGACCGCCGTGGGGCCGCCCCTGGTATTGATAAAAAATCAAAACAGTAGAAAATTTTCCCCTTCGATATAACGATACAAGTGATTTAGCATTTATTTAAAAATAAATCCGTTCTCAAGCTATTTTGAGTGGCTCCTTTTTTTGGTGGACCCTGTATATTGATGGTTTAATTTTCACTGAATGACAAAGATGAAAGTGAAACAAAAAAAATATAGAGGAAAATAAAAAGTCGTTTCTCTAAGCTGAATTAGAAAAATATTTTTTCTAATTCAGCCTCGAGCTAAGCATTTCATTTCGGTGCTCTTTCTTAATCTTAACCACAATCGTTATCAAGGATGCAGAAATGGAAGTAGCAGAGAGCTTAATGTGATATCTGGACAAAGAGAAACAAGTAATGTACACTCTAACAAAGTAAACTTGAAAACTAATCAAAACAATCTTTATAAACATTTGGATCAAGCTTTATTTACATCTTTTATATACAATGAACATGGTAACAATTTAGAAATAAATATAAACAAAGCCTGATCAAGGGTGGTGATAATGCCTACGGCATTCTCTTCCGCAAACGTGGTATTACTCATTTATTGACTAGTAGGAATATTTGCTACTGGGCGGTAGTCCTTTTCTTAGAGGCAGAATAAAGGTGTGGGGGCACCACAAGTATGGAACTAGTTCAACACTTACCAAGGAGGCGTAAGCTGTCTTGGGTGTGGAGAGTGGTGAGGGTGTCATGGGGAGGGGTGGTAGGCTCCTCATCAGGCACGGGGGTGGTGGGGGGTGTGAAGTTCTTATCATCTATGGAGAGGGAAGCGCGCGCTAGTCTCCTCTTCTTCAGGGGACCTGCCGACTCTCCCAGGGGGGTGGGGGAATCTGTCATGATACAAATGATACATATAAAAAGATATAATATATCTTATATTATTAATGACTCGTGTGTGTGTGTGTGTTTACGGATTAATAATTAGCCGAACGCGTAAAAGAAAAATTAATACTTAGCCGAACTTTACACAAATATCCAATACTTAGCCGAACCATGAGAGGTTCGGCTAATTCCTTTTTCCATTTTCATTGAAAATATAACTTTTTAAGTTTTCTGAGTGGTATTGGCGCATAGAGAATGAGTTGAAGAAATTATATTAATAATTTGAAAAATAAATATTGGATAGTCTTTCTCATTTTACAAAAAAACCCAATAAAATTGATGTTCGTCTAAATATTGATTTTTCTTTTACGTATATTCTTACGCAGCAATAATTAGACGAACCAAAAATCAGTATCGAAGCTACGGTTTTTTTTTTTTGTTGAAACTTCGTTAATTTTTTTTTGTTTCAACTGCTCGTCCCGACCTCTGGATGTCCAAGATACTCTTTAAGTGTAATTTTGTATCTGTTTAATCCTGTAATATAATTTATAATTTACATTTATTATGTGTATTGGAAAATTTCCAGTAAATCTACTTTCTTTACCTCTGCAGCTGGAAAGTAATTCAAATAGAATTCTCGTATAAGTATGAGGATTTGAGGAATAATAAGGCTTTACAATAACCTCTACAAGCTGAACATAATTATACACTCAGCGAGTGCTCACTAAATCTACAAGTGGAACGATCCGTGATCATAAATTTTGATTTTGTTTCTTTTTTTTTTTTTTAAAAAAAAAGGTGATTGTTTCAAGGACTTTTTTTATTTCTAAGCCATGAAACAGGAGCTACTATAGACCTTTGTGGTTTGTATTAATGGGCGAGAAGTGACTCATTACTACCCATTTAGGTGCTGGGTCATCACGAGAGCAAGTAGTCACCGTGGCAGAGTGAGTTAGCGCGCTAGGCATTGCACACACGGTGACCTGGGTTCGATCCCCAGCGGGGCCGGAATTTTTCTGCTCTGTACTTGGATGTTCGGGGTCCACTCATACCTCGTGAGGAAAAATGAGTAGTTACTTGTATGAGTAACGACCAGTGGCGGCATTACCAGAGTAAAAAGAAATGAATGTAATAGAATAATTCGAAATTGAAGGAGGCTCTTAGTAATGTTGCGCTACCCACAAAAATTGTGAAGAGGCCTTGTGCTTCACCACAAAAAAAATAATAATAATAAAATATAAAATCATCACGAGAGCACCGGATGGTATCCCTCACAATCAACTATAACCAAATTTAGAATACAATTTTTTGTCGGCTCCAGCGATCAAACCCGCGGACCTTTTGTACGAGTGCTTAGCCACCGAGCTAATCGTGAGCTTGAATTTTTGCATTGATTGTTCTTAATATAATTTAGCTACCTTTTTTACCTGAAAAGTGGAATGAATGGAAGAGAAATTTGTTTAGATGAAACACAGCCCAAGCGGAATACCTGGATATGTAGAATACAGGAGTGATTCCACATATCCACATTTATTTAGTTTGAATAATTTGAAACCTGCCAGACGAATGATAAATCTTTTTTCACGTGTATGATTCTTTTGCTGCAAGTTAAAAGTGACTACCATATTATAATATTATGCCCAAGAGCGGTACCAAGTACTCGTACATAGTTACTATTTTTACTTAACGGGTGTATTATACTACTGAATACTATTTTTATTTTTGACGGGTGTATTGTACTACTAAATACTATTTTTACTTTTGACGGGTGTATTGTACTACTAAATACTATTTTTACTTTTGACGGGTGTATTGTACTACTAAATACTATTTTTACTTTTGACGGGTGTATTGTACAGCTAAATACTAATTTTACTTTTGACGGGTGTATTTTACTACTAAATACTATTTTTACTTTTGACGGGTGTATTGTACAGCTAAATACTATTTTTAGACTGAGAAAAATGAAATTTAAAAATGTACGTAGAAAAAATTTAAGTTTAAAATACCTAAAATTGCATACTTGATGAGCATTGAAGGCAAAATGTCAAATATAATAAAATACCCCTTCAACTTTCGCTGAGTATGCAAACAAGTGGTTCCAAATGCTTGGTAAGGCTTTATTCACCACTGCCTATCTTCAGTTCAAATTTGAAAGAAATCCTTAAAAAAGAGGTTATATGTCGACATTGACTCGATCTGAGATTTTGGATGTTTTCAGAAATCGAATGAACTTATCTTTCGAACCGTACGTCCGATTTGAATGAACTAAAGTGCTATCGATAGATCTAGTTGATTTTAAGATAAGCTGTACTCGTTCATTTTCTGTCATTTTACATAAAGGGTTACTTTTTAACGGAAAACACTTTTGACGCACAACTGGGTTAAGAATGGCCTAAGTTATCAAAAAGTATGCATGCGATTTAAAAAAAATTAACGATATTAGGCAGATCTTGCAAAACGATATCCCAAATTAGCATAAAAACATCAACATATTATTTTATTCTGCCCATTTCTTATCAAAAATATCTATTTGGGCCTACCTCGAACTTTCAAAGGTCTGAAAACCTGGCAAAAATGCAAGCATCAAAAATCTGTGTTAGTCCATGCTTAATCGTTAGTTGAGAGCTATTGAAATCAACGTTTGTTTTTAAAAAACGCCTTCATATTATCATGTTATGCAATCATTTTGAAGGAGCCTTTGTGGCTTTCCTGTTGGCGGTACGGAAATTTTTTGGGAACCTAAAATGTATATTTTTGACTACTTCTTTCTAAAATTTAGTTTAAAATACCTAAAATTGCATACTTGATGATAATTGAAGGCAAAATGTCAAATATGATAAAATACCCCTTCAACTTTCGCTGAGTATGCAAACAAATGGTTCCAAATGCTTGGCAAGGCTTTATTCACCACTGGCTATCTTCAGTTCAAATTTGAAAAAAATCCTTAAAGAAGAGGTTATATGTCGACATGTTTTGCTTAAGATTTGACTCGATCTGAGATTTTGGATGTTTTCAGAAATCGAATGAACTTATCTTTCGAACCGTACGTCCGATTTGAATGAACTAAAGTGCTATCGATAGATCTAGTTGATTTTAAGATAAGCTGTACTCGTTCATTTTCTGTCATTTTACATAAAGGGTTACTTTTTAACGGAAAACACTTTTGACGCACAACTGGGTTAAGAATGGCCTAAGTTATCAAAAAGTATGCATGCGATTTAAAAAAAATTAACGATATTAGGCAGATCTTGCAAAACGATATCCCAAATTAGCATAAAAACATCAACATATTATTTTATTCTGCCCATTTCTTATCAAAAATATCTTTTTGGGCCTACCTCGAACTTTCAAAGGTCTGAAAACCTGGCAAAAATGCAAGCATCAAAAATCTGTGTTAGTCCATGCTTAATCGTTAGTTGAGAGCTATTGAAATCAACGTTTGTTTTTAAAAAACGCCTTCATATTATCATGTTATGCAATCATTTTGAAGGAGCCTTTGTGGCTTTCCTGTTGGCGGTACGGAAATTTTTTGGGAACCTAAAATGTATATTTTTGACTACTTCTTTCTAAAATTTAGTTTAAAATACCTAAAATTGCATACTTGATGATAATTGAAGGCAAAATGTCAAATATGATAAAATACCCCTTCAACTTTCGCTGAGTATGCAAACAAATGGTTCCAAATGCTTGGCAAGGCTTTATTCACCACTGGCTATCTTCAGTTCAAATTTGAAAAAAATCCTTAAAGAAGAGGTTATATGTCGACATGTTTTGCTTAAGATTTGACTCGATCTGAGATTTTGGATGTTTTCAGAAATCGAATGAACTTATCTTTCGAACCGTACGTCCGATTTGAATGAACTTAAGTGCTATCGATAGATCTAGTGGATTGTAAGATAGGCTGTTCTCGTTCATTTTCTGTCATTTTACATAAAGGGTTACTTTTTAACGGAAAACACTTTTGACGCACAACTTTGTTAAGAATGGCCTAAGTTATCAAAAAGTATGCATGCGATTTAAAAAAAATTAACGATATTAGGCAGATCTTGCGAAACGTTATCCCAAATTAGCATAAAAACATCAACATATTATTTTATTCTGCCCATTTCTTATCAAAAATGTCTATTTGAGCCTACCTCGAACTTTCAAAGGTCTGAAAACCTGGCAAAAATGCAAGCATCTAAAATCTGTGTTAGTCCATGCTTAATCGTTAGTTGAGAGCTATTGAAATCAACGTTTGTTTTTCAAAATACCCTTTATATATCCAAATTATGCAATCATTTTGAAGGAGCCTTTGTGGCTTTCCTGTTGGCGGTACGTATATTTTTGACTACTTCTTTCTAAAATTTAGTTTAAAATACCTAAAATTGCATACTTAATGAGAATTGAATGGAAAATGCAAATATGATAAAATACCCTTCAACTTTCGCTGAATATGCAAACAAGTGGTTCCAAATGCTTGGTAAGGCTTTATTCACCACTGGCTATCTTCAGTTCAAATTTGAAAAAAAATCCTTAAAGAAGAGGTTATATATGTCGACATGTTTTGCTTAGGATTTGACTCGATCTGAGATTTTGGATGTTTTCAGAAATCGAATGAACTTATCTTTCGAACCGTACGTCCGATTTGAATGAACTAAGTGCTATCGATAGATCTAGTGGATTTCAAGATAAGCTGTTCTAGTTCATTTTCTGTCATTTTACATAAAGGCTTACTTTTTAATGGAAAACACTTTTGAGACCCAACTGGGTTAAGAATGACCTGGGTTATCAAAAACTATGCATGCGATTTCAAAAAAATAAATGTTGATGTTTTTATGCCAATTTGGGATAACGTTTCGCAAGATCTGCCTAGTTTCGTATATTTTTTTAAAATCGCATGCATACTTTTTGATAACCCAGGCCATTCTTAACCCAGTTGTGCGTCAAAAGTGTTTTCCGTTAAAAAGTAACCCTTTATGTAAAATGCAAAATCATATTTGCATTTTGCCTTCAATTATCATCAAGTATGCAATTTTAGGTATTTTAAACTAAATTTTAGAAAGAAGTAGTCAAAAATATACGTTTTTGGATCCCAAAAAATTTCCGTACCGCCAACAGGAAAGCCACAAAGGCTCCTTCAAAATGATTGCATAACATGATAATATGAAGGCGTTTTTGAAAAACAAACGTTGATTTCAATAGCTCTCAACTAACGATTAAGCATGGACTAACACAGATTTGATGCTTGCATTTTTGCCAGGTTTTCAGACCTTTGAAAGTTCGAGGTAGGCCAAAATAGACATTTTTGATAAGAAATGGACAGAATGAAATAATATGTTGATATTTTTATGCCAATTTGGGATAATGTTTCGCAAGATCTGCCTAATATCGTTGATTTTTTTTTGAAATCGCATGCATACTTTTTGATAACCCAGGCCATTCTTAACCCAGTTGTGCGTCAAAAGTGTTTTCCGTTAAAAAGTAACCCTTTATGTAAAATGACAGAAAATGAACGAGAACAGCCTATCTTACAATCCACTAGATCCATCGATAACACTTTAGTTCATTCAAATCGGACGTACGGTTCGAAAGATAAGTTCATTCGATTTCTGAAAACATCCAAAATTTCAGATCGAGTCAAATCTTAAGCAAAACATGTCGACATATAACCTCTTCTTTAAGGATTTTTTTCAAATTTGAACTGAAGATAGCCAGTGGTGAATAAAGCCTTGCCAAGCATTTGGAACCATTTGTTTGCATACTCAGGCAAAGTTGAAGGGGTATTTTATCATATTTGATATTTTGCCTTCAATTATCATCAAGTATGCAATTTTAGGTATTTTAAACTAAATTTTAGAGAAAAGTAGTCAAAAATATACGTTTTTGGTTCCCAAAAAATTTCCGTACCGCCAACAGGAAAGCCACAAAGGCTCCTTCAAAATGATTGCATAACTTGGATATATGAAGAGGTTTTTGAAAAACAAAAGTTGATTTCAATAGCTCTCAACTAACGATTAAGCATGGACACAGATTTTTGATGCTTGCATTTTTGCCAGGATTTCAGACCTTTGAAAGTTCGAGGTAGCCCAAAATAGACATTTTTGATAAGAAATGGACGGAATGAAATAATCTGTTGATGTTTTTATGCCAATTTGGGATAACGTTTCGCAAGATCTGCCTAATATCGTTGATTTTTTTGAAATCGCATGCATACTTTTTGATAACCCAGGCCATTCTTGACCCATTTGTGCGTATACTACTATCGGGACTCCGTTGTGGCCGCTTGCCATATAAATAAATTTGAAGAGAATCGGTTGAGAACATTATAAATATTATAGTAAGTTTAATTAGATAGAACAAAAATATACAGGGTCTTCATAAAGTCTCACCCAGGCCTAGGTTTCTCGAAAACGACTCAAAATATCAAAAAACGCAAAAACCCGTATTCCTTTATATTTAGGAGGATTGATTTTCAGCCAAAATTTTTTTGCCTACACGGCCCCAGTCAGGCTGGGCATGGACCAACTTTAAAATCTTATATAGAATGGTATGTCTTGTGGCATATTGTTTTAAAGGTCTTATTGAGAGAAGTTCATTACAATAAATTTCAGTGTGCTACGACTTACTGTTCGTGAGATACAGGGTCGGACGTCCTGCGTAATATCCCTATATTTTGACCTATAACTCGTTAACCGTAAATTATGGAGAAAATTTTTCTTGATAATAATAACTCCTTATAGCAAGAACTTTCGAACAAGTTAAAATTTGATTTGTTTTTTCGTTGAAATTTTTTCGACTGTTCGTCCGGCTGGCTGACGAAACCGACCAGAAACTAACATCAACAGAGTATGTCGAGTTATAACTTGTTCGAAAAGTCTCATCATAAGGAGTTATTATTAACAAGAAAATTTCCGCTCCCGAAAATTGTGCACGAAAGAGCCCTAGATTGCCTTTACAAGCTCTTTCTTAAGGCAATCGGGCGCACATGAAAAAAAATCTTTCACCACCGGCACATACACCCGGACAAGGAAATTTTCCCGACTCCTAGAGACATGGAAGGAGCCCGAAACTACGGAACACCCATAGCGACGGCGTCTCAACATAGTGAAACTTTCACTCAATCCTTCCAACACCGGAACACAAATTTGAGCTCAAATCAAACAATGTCCTTACTGAAACCCAGTCTAGTCATTACTTCTGTAAATATAGAAGGGCTGTCTCCAGACAAAGAAGTCCTGTTATCTGAACTATGTACCACCGAAAAGTGTGATATCCTAGTCTTACAAGAGACCCATAAGGGACCTAATCAAAATAGACCAAAAATAAATGGTATGAATCTAATTCTAGAAAGAAGCCATGAAAAATATGGCAGTGCAATATTTAGTAAACCAGACTTGTTAATAATCTCAACTGATCTAACCTCTGAAAACAACATAGAAATTCTGACGGTTGAACTGTCCAAATGTACTGTAACATCAATGTATAAACCTCCCGGAGAATCCTACAGTTTTAAAGAACCATGTAATTTTCGAAAAAAGACCACCAAAATCGTCATTGGAGATTTCAACTGTCACCACAACGCCTGGGGATACAATAAGACAGACACAAACGGCACCCTCCTCGTACAATGGGCTGAAAATGAAAACCTGACGCTATTACACGACCCTAAACAAACCCCATCTTTCAACAGTGCCAGGTGGAAACGTGGCTACAATCCTGACAACGTATTTATCTCACAAACAATAGCACAACAATCTACAAAAACCATCGGGAACCCAATACCCAGAACGCAGCACAGACCCATTTCGTGCAAAATCACGGCAATTATAAAACCAGATATTGTACCTTTCAAAAGGCGTTTCAACTTTAAGCGAGCCAACTGGGAAAAGTACGCTGCCGACATAGACGCTGAAATATCAAAAATAGATCCCGTAGTGAACAACTATGACATATTTGTCGAAACCATCAAAAGAATATCCCGCAAGCATATTCCTAGGGGTTGTCGTATTGAGTATATAGCGGGACTGAACAATAACTCTAAAACGATACTAAAACGATACCATGTACTTTATAGCAATGATCCATTTGCAGAAGAAACCATACACACAGGTGAAGTACTCCTGGCACTCCTTTCTGCTGAAAGAACAAAGAAATGGACAAAGTTAATCGAAGATCTGGACATGAAGCAAAACAGCCGCCGCGCATGGAAGCTCCTGAAAAACATCAATCAAGAAAAAGAAGCTCAAACAACTATAGGAAATGTGACAGCAAACCAGGTCGCACACCAACTATTACTAAACGGAAAAACAATTATCAAAAATCGAAATAAGAACACCAAATTACAAAGAGATGTCGAAAACGAAAACCATTCCCTTGAAGACCCTTTCACTCGGGATGAATTAGTTAAAGCCATCGACATAATGAAAAACGGTAAAGCTGCCGGAATGGACGACATCCGAACTGAACAGATTAAATATCTTGGTCCGTTAACAATCATGTGGCTTGTACGCTTTTTAAACAACTGCGTGAGCAACTCGCAAATACCAAAGATCTGGCGAAAAACGAAAGTCGTGGCTCTGTTGAAACCAGGAAAAGACCCAAATGAACCAAAGAGCTTCAGGCCTATTTCACTTTTGTGTCACTTCTTCAAAATCCTTGAAAGAATGATCCTCAACCGTATATCCCCATCAATCGATGAAGAGCTTATCAAGGAACAAGCCGGATTCAGGCCAGGCAAATCATGTTGTGGGCAAATACTTAACCTAACACAACATATCGAAAATGGATTCCAGAACAACGAAATAACGGGCGTAGCCCTCGTAGACCTCAGTGCCGCCTACGACACAATAAATCACAAAACACTAATAAAGAAAGTATACAGCGTGACCAAAGACTACAAACTGGCAGACTTTATCAAATGCCTCCACCAAAACCGACGCTTCCAAGTTGTACTGAATGGAAAAAACAGCAGATGGCGCAATCAAAAAAATGGATTGGCACAAGGAAGTGTGTTAGCACCGATACTTTTCAACATATACACTAATGATCAGCCAATCAACAAACACACTCGATCTTTCATCTATGCGGACGATACCGCCCTATCCGCCCAAGAAAAAACTTTTGAATTAGTTGAACAGAAGATCGAAAACGCCCTAGAAGACCTGGGAAAATACTATGAAAGCAATAACCTAAGACCGAATCCCAGTAAAACTGAAGTGTGTGCTTTTCACTTAAAAAACAAAGAGGCCAACAGAAAACTTAACATCCAATGGAAAGGCGAACCTCTTAATCATAATTTTACGCCAAAATACCTAGGAGTGACTCTAGACCGAACACTCTCGTTCAATCACCACTGCCAACAAACTAAACTCAAAGTGACTTCCAGAAACAACTTAGTGAAGAAACTAACAAACACCTCATGGGGAGCAAAACCACATGTGCTTAGAACATCTGCCCTTGCACTCAGTTTTTCAGCTGCTGAGTATGCAGCACCCGTGTGGAAAAACTCGTCCCATGCCAAAGAAGTCGACGTTGCCTTGAACGAAACTGGACGCATAATTAGTGGATGCATGCAACCCACACCACTGGTCAAAATCTACCCCATCCTAGGTATTGCACCTCCACCCGTAAGAAGAACTGTTGCAGCTGAAACAGAAAGAACCAAACAGTTGAATGATCGTCGCCATCTGATGTTCAACCAAAGGCCCGGCAACATAAGGCTGAAATCGAGAAAAAGCTTCTTGCATACTACCAACCCACTTCTATGCTCACCTCAAGAAAGGAAAGAACAACTCTGGAAAGAATCACTACAACCAGACCCTCCACCTGATCTAAAAGAGAATCCAACCACAGGTTTTGATCTACCCTATACAACATGGAGATCACTAAACAGACTCAGAACCGGAGTATCTAGATGCAGGGAGAATCTCGTCAGATGGGGATATGTTGAAGAAGGAGACAATAAATGTGATTGTGGCGAAACTCAAACTCATGACCATCTCCTAAACTGCAGCCAATTGGAATTGGAAGAACCTTGCACACAAGAAGATCTCATGCAAGCAAATCCAAAAGCCATCCACGTTGCCAACTTTTGGAAATTTAAGATTTGACGTTCAAGTATGTTTCCGGACACGGAAAGTAAGTAAGTATTAACAAGAAAAATTTTCTCCATAATTTACGGTTATCGAGTTATAGGTCAAAATATATGGATATTACGCAGGACGTCCGACCCTGTATCTCGAGAACGGTAAGTTGTAGCTCACTCAAATTTGTTGTAATGAACTTCTCTCAATAAGACCTTTAAAACAATATGCCACAAGACATACCATTCTATTTAAGATTTTAAAGTTGGTCCATGCCCAGCCTGACTGGGGCCTTGTAGGCAAAAAATTTTCGGCTGAAAATCAATCCCTCTAAATATAAAGGAATACGGGTTTTTGCGTTTTTTGTTATTCTGAGTCGTTTTCGAGAAACCTAGGCCTGGGTGAGACTTTATGAAGATCCTTTATACAGTAAAATACAATGAAATTATAAAGAAAAACAAAAAGATTGAGCAAAGATACAAGAACAAAAAAAAAAAGAATGAAGTTAATGTCCTACTTAAGGGGCGGGGTCATATATTGCCTGTGGCAATCTCTTCCACCCAACCCTTGGGACATTTGTAAATACAAGTGATTCAGTAAAAAAATCTCTGATTCTAGCGATAATAAAAGTAGAAAAATTTGAATGCCATTCACGAGGAAGTATTGTGTCCATAATTGGCAGTGCATTTTATTCTCTTTCTATTAAACGGATCTGATCATACCAACATTGCCTATTGCTTTATGAATTATAATAGCATTCAAAAATCTCGAACTCAGAACCAAATGACTAATATTCATGTATAGGTATATAGCAGTATTTTTCCTTCTTCTGTGGAGGGTCTGTGGGGAGTTCTTAGTTGTTAACACATAATAAAGGATCAAATTTTGTTTAGGTTTAAAAGTGCAGATCTCTTGTATTGAATGGCCTTCTTATAAAAGGGGATACCTACCACGCTCCAAAGGCAAAGTACAAATGCAACTCATATAAATAAAAAAAGGTTGTGTTTCATTAAATTCAGACCGTTAGAAATAAAAACAAAGGGAGAATGGAGGTAATTATTTATATTGTACAGTTTGCCGACTTTACAACTTCTTATTCCTTTCGAGATTTTGACGAAATTTTTTACACATATAGGTATAGGAGACGTATTGTAGGTGGTCCCATTTTAAATTCATTAACTTCGCACTATCACTTGTTGGTGA
Source organism: Bactericera cockerelli (assembly GCA_024516035.1). Lineage (NCBI taxonomy): Eukaryota > Metazoa > Arthropoda > Insecta > Hemiptera > Triozidae > Bactericera > Bactericera cockerelli. The sequence continues at coordinate 26,969,281 of CM044957.1, read as the reverse complement.
TACAGACCATGTGTCTGACCACTATATTTTTACTTAAACGCTTATATCTCTTGAGCAATACACCCAATTGTCACGAAATTATGTATGTATATTGTATATGCTGGGAGTTAGCGTTCTCATTGTGCATTTATAGCTAAATCATAAGCTTTGATATTTAGGAAATCCAATTTTTTTTACAAAAAAGTGCAAAAATAACGTCTATGACTTGCCGATACACAAATTTTTGTAGAGGTGGGTTTGTAGGAAAAACGGTATTCTACCATAATATATAACATATAAAATTTGAAGAAAATCGGTTAAGCGGTTTTAGATATAATAACACTCTATATTGGAAGGTAAGATATCTATACTTATATAAGAGAGTTTCACTCACTGACTGACTCACTCACTCACTGATTCATCACTGTTTCTCCGAACTGGTAAGTCCTAGGAAGCTGAAATTTGGTAGGTAGCTTTGTCTTATAGTCTAGATGTGCAATAAGACGGAATTTTTCGAAATTCCCACTACAACACCTGCCATTGGCGAAAAAGGATTTTTTGCTTCTAGCGGGCCATGCTTCGGCCCGCAAAGCGGGCGACAGCCCGCTAGTAATAGATATAATAACCACCAGGCGAGGTTAATACTCAAAGCATTTTCTACCACCTTAACCCTCAGAGTCTTATTATTTTGTGGTTACAAACTCAAATAAATGAGGAAAAATTCATGCACTGGGTGGGATTCGAACCAACGGATCCCTACACTATAATTTCTAGTTATTATGTTTTACTAGTTATAATATTATCCTGTATAAAATTTACAATAAATAAAGAGGTGCTATATTAAACTGTTAGCATAATGGGACTCCCTGTCTCGAGCTGACAGTCTAAATAAAGCACTACTATACTATACTATACTACACTACCTAGATCACCAGACTAGCGCTTTAACCACTTGACTACCAGTGCACTGTACAAGAGATACAATGGAGTTTTATTTTATTTTTTAAAGATGAGTGTTTAACAGCCTTTTTTATTTCGTAGCTATAAACAGGGGCTACTGTAGAAGCTTGTGGTCTGTGTTGTAGCCTGCCCATCCCGTAGTATGCCTCCACTCTGATGGGCGAGAAGTGACACAATACTTACCGTTTAGGTGCTGAGTCAACACGAGCGCACCGAAAGGTATTCCCTACAAACAACTGTAACCAAATTTTGAATACAAATTTTTGTCGGCGCGGGGGTTCGGACCCGGGACCTTCCGCATAGGAAGCGAGTGCTTAACCACTGAGCTTAAGTATAAAATCTCAAAATTGCCACGTGTATACAATGTAAACCAATCACGAGGAAGTATTGTGTTAATAATTTATTGACAGTGTATTACTTCCGAGAAATTTCTAATATTAGAAACTAATATTTCTAATATTAGAAATATTAGTATTGTGTTCGTTTCTGTAAAAAAAAAAACATTTTTTTGCTCTGAGCAATTTTGGTTTTGTGTCCGTCTGTCGGTCTATTAAAAATATTCCTTGTAACGCGCAAATCTCGGAAACTACTCAATGGATTTTGATTAAAATTTCCTACGTGTATATAATGTGAAATAATCACGAGGAAGTATTGTGTCCATAATTGGCAGTGTTTTTTTATCTTCAAATTATTTCGATGATTATTATTTTGTTTTACCAAGAGTTGTCTATAATAATTTCCTGAGAACTTATATGTTTCATTCCTATTATAATTATATTAGAAAATTTAGGAAGTACCTAATAGTAGGACCTGACTCATCTGACCAAACTTATCACACGTAAAGTTTCGTTCCATTAAGTAGATAATGCCTTGATTTAATCATTCCATTTTCCTGCCCGAGCAAAGCTATGTTACGACAATAATATCTCCCCAAAAACACCACTTCGTGGTTAAAAAAAGAAGAACGCCTCACTCAAAGAATGATTATAATTAGCTAAAAATAAATGATATCAAATTGAGAACACCTTGTCCCCTCTCTTTCTATATCTCTGCACTCCTCTCTGAATTTATTCCTCTTATGTTTAGCTTTATTTATCCTTTCTAGGGGTCATCCCAAACTTGATTTCTCTTTAAATTTACTTGTTGCACGGCAATAAAAAATGGCGGTCGGAGTATGATTTTTCTGAAGTTATTTGATTTGAATCGAGAAAATTACACCGCGACCGCCATTTTTTATTGCCGTGCAACAAGTAAATTTAAAGAGAAATCAAGTTTGGGATGACCCCTAGAAAGGATAAATAAAGCTAAACATAAGAGGAATAAATTCAGAGAGGAGTGCAGAGATATAGAAAGAGAGGGGACAAGGTGTTCTCAATTTGATATCATTTATTTTTAGCTAATTATAATCATTCTTTGAGTGAGGCGTTCTTCTTTTTTTAACCACGAAGTGGTGTTTTTGGGGGGATATCAGTTCTTTTTGTACGAAAATATAGGTTCATACACTACTGAAACATTAGGAATGACAAAAGTAAATAAGCTGGGAAAATGTGAATGTACCAAGTTGTCTTTTTTAAGATATAGTTTTAGCAGTACGTATTTAATTTTTCTAAGGTCAATATGTGTATTTGGATCACAGATTTGGCCCCCTAAGTCCTCAAAGTGAGTAAATAATATATAAATTTGCAATGCAAGATCTTTTGATTCTATTCTCCACATGATTAGGTTTATCTTTCAATGCTAAATAGACCTCGGAGCATCCTATGAGGGACACTAAAACACCTGGATTTACAAATGCCAAAGAAATTAATTTGTAATGACCTTATCAAGGTGAGGTAATGAGTTCTCTCCCGTTGACCTTTTCTTACTCGAATTCTCTCCGGCTTGTTGCAGGGGTCACCACGAGTATCTCTCCCGGAAAAAAGACCATGCTTTTTTACATTAGGTATTTAAGAAAATGAAAACTATAAAATTATCATTTTTATATAAGAATGGGCCTTTTATAAGGAAATCTTTTAAATCTCTAACTAATGAAAGGCAATGCCTTCAGTGTTTAGTAGAGTTAGGTAAAATACATAGAAGGCCATGCCTCAGGAATATAGTATATAGGGTTAAGGATAATACATAGAAGGCAATGCCTCGGGATTATAATAGGGTTAGGTAAATATATAGAAGGCCATGCCTTGGGTTTATTATAGGCTTAGGAAAAATACATAGAAGGCCATGCCTCAGGTCTATATCAATGATTCCTAGGTGTTTCGATTATAATTTTTATGCTAGGCCTAAACTATGTAGGTATAAAATCAGGTAAAAATGCAAGCGACGCGACGGAAGACAATTTGGTGTTGATAAAACCATGAGCGGGAGAGAACTCGGTTGTGAAGTCCCTTATCAATACCTCACGAGGTATGAGTGTACCACGGACATAATGGACAGAGAAAAAAAAAACTTCCCTCAAGGGGATCGAACCCAAGCCTAGTATGCTACCCACTTGGCCAGAGTCACTACTTTGTCACAACTTTTAGTGAGTAGCATCGACATTATGAGAGCTAATTCATCATATTTTATCTCCATCCAACCATGATTGTCCAAAATCAATCTCGTAATGCCGCCACAGGTCATTGTCCAATTCTGCAACTTCTAAAATTTTCCTCGCGAGGGTAATGGGGTCGTCATGAAGATCAAATATAAAGATCGGAAAAACAAAACAACGTTAAGCCCAAATTGAAAATATAGAGCTAAAAAATTTCGTCCCCGCCAGGATTCGAACTCATGCTGACTGAGTGACAGGTCGAGCATGCTACCAATAGACAAAGTTATCTTCTACAGAAACGGACGGAAAATGAATTAAATTAATACTTGGAAACTTAAACATTAAAATTTTGCAGTGAGAGAGCGAGGTCATCTCGAAAAATACATACTGGCCAAGATCTGACCACTAAGCGAAGGATTCGAAGGTACCTACCCGCCAAAGAAAATGAAAAGGCCACCAGGTGCCACCCAGTGGAACGGATGAAGGAATAAAATCAATAAATTTGGTATCTGCTCATCAAGATCTTTCATTTGATACCACTTAAGACTAGTATTATCCTTCAATTCCCGATTTGGGCTCCCAAAACCCGAGGCCGCCCAAATGGGCCGCCCGCTTATAATTTAGAATTTTTTTTTGGTCCGGGCTCATCTCCATTATATCTTGATCACTTTAGACACCTCACTTAATCTTCAGTGCCAAGTTAAAGACACGAAGTCGGGTCTCAAAGGATCCGTATGAAAAAAAACAGAAAAAAAAAAAAAAAAAAAACAAAATTATGAATCTTTTCATGTCTTTCACGATTGTTGGGGGGGTCTCGAAAATAGGGTTCCCGGTGGCCTAGGAAGTCAAACAAAGAGTCAAATCAACTTATTTTTCAATGTAGAGCCCATTTCTGCAATAAAAATCGCGATTTTTGAAATTCATGTTGCACTTTTCGCTGGCTGAAAGTACATGAAATGCATGGGAACTATGTTTTCCGTAACCTTACACTCTGCCGGGCTGTCTCTTTCTTTGTATAGGCGTTCTTCACACCTCGGCCGAGGTGTTTGATACTTTTCAATTATTTATTTTTTTAAAAGCGACGTTAAACCCCACTTTTAACTGCATGGTCATTATGACGACGGGGGTGTTACCCTCTTTTCACAGGAAACTAAAAAAACCGGCTATCCACATAAACCTCACCCAGCCTTTGTTGGGCCGGAATACCAGCATCACGAAGATGTACGTTGCTCAACTTCGGTGATCCTACAAGAACCGGTGCCTTCAACGCTGGCTCAAAAATCGTTAATGTTCGGTTAAGTACTATTTTTTCATTTGCGTGTTCTGCTAAGTATCAAACGCGAAAATGGTTCGGCTAAGTATTGCTGAATGAGGAAATTTTAGAGACCGGCACTGGTCGCTTCGCGCTCGGGAATTAGCAGAACGTTAGAATTTTTCAATTATTTTCGAAATGGTTGAGAATTGTAAAAAAAACCGAGAAGTGTGTATCTCTTAAATTAAAATTGCTAGCAATTGATATAAACCTTATTCAAATCGGACAAACTTTTCTTAAGTTCGGCTAAGTCGCAACGCGAAAATGGTTCGGCTAAGTATTGCTGCGTGAGGAGTGTGTGTGTGTGTGTGTGTGTGTGTGGGGGGGGGGGGGAGGAGGAGAGAGAGAGAGAGGAGAGAGAGAGAGAGAGAGAGAGAGAGAGAGAGAGAGAGAGAGAGAGAGGAGAGAGAGAGAGAGAGAGAGAGAGAGAGAGAGAAGAGAGAGAGAGAGGGGTGTGGGAGAGGGAGGGTGTGGGAGAGGGAGGGTGTGTGTGTGTGTGGGTGTGTATATGGTTGTGAGTGTGTGTGGGTATGTGATATATGGGTGTGTGAGACATTGCTCAGACGGCATATTTATAAATACTGATTAATTACAATTACGATTTTACGAATGTATCGTTATTGAATACTTTCTGCTGAACACTCTCTAAGGACAAAAGGCATGATGACTAATGAATATTAAGTTTAAGAGACTAACTTTGAAATGAGCAACCATCGCATGACACATATCCTACATTTTTTTACGAGCTGTATATGTATAATGATTATATGACTCACCTGAGCGCGGGGACTCGCATTCCTCACTGATTGCTTGTCGTAGCCACCGCTTCTTAGCACACCCACCCGCAGGCTTGTCTGGAGACTCAGGGTCTTGATTCGAATCTTCCCGTTCTTTTTTACTGAATGGCAACTTAAAGTTGGGCGGCGGTGTTTCTACGTTGCTCGATTGGAGAGAGTTGTCAGAAGAACTTTCAAGATCTTCATCTTCTTCTCCTGAGGTACTTTCTTCGTCTTTCTGAACGGACTTGCCACGGACTATTGCCCGTCTACTCCTTGCACTGGAACTGGAAATGCTAAAACTCTTCGACCTTCCTTTTCTTTTCCGAATGATTTTGTTTATTCTGCCTGTTTGCACTCGAGGTTGCTGGGGTTTCTGTTTCACTGTAGGCGCTAGTTTCTCACCGTCATCCCATTTCTCATTGGTTGAGGAGTCTTTCCTTACGCGAGATTCTTTTTGCCTGGTCGCCGACTTCTCCATTCGCTCGAAAGCTTTCATAATTGCCTCTAGCTTTCTTTCTTCTCGGGAGAGTTTGGTGGGTGTGCTGGTAGGAGTGGTGGCTGTTTCTTTCTTCCCGGAGTGGACTTGCTGGTGCTACTGCTGCGTCGCGTGTTCACTTTGCTCGTTGTGTCCTCCTCATCCTCCTCCGTGTTCACATCACTTTCTAAACTCTGGCTGGACTCTGAGTACTTTCTTTTCTGAATACTTTTCTTTCTCTTCTGTGCAGTGCTCGCTGGGACAGGTGAGATTACTGTTGATTTCTTCACACTGTCCGGTTCTTTCTCAGTCGCTGATTGGCTCGAGGATGTGTCGGTATCTAAAGCAGGTTTTCTTTTCTCTTCCGATTGTTTTTTTCCTTTCTCTGTTGCAATATTTGTAGGAATTTTATTTTCTCTGAAAGAACAAATGTAAAAAGAGTTTGAATATTAATTAATACCTTGAATTAAAAAAAAAAACAAATACAGTTGTCCCACCTAAGTTGGATCAAATTACTCTTAATTAATTTAAATAAGAAATACAAGTTTTATTTATGCGCATCATTTTTCATGGATTTTTTTGTGCAGGGTGGTTATAAAAGTAAAAAAAGGGACCACTTTCGATTATTAAATGGGTCGACCGGAATTTTATTTGATGATTTTACTTCTAAATTATTCTTGGGTACTTTTTACAATTAAAATTTTATTTATAAAAAGTTTTTTTTTTGTGTTTTTTTTTTATTAACTTTTTTCTATGCATGTACCACTCCAATGGACAACAAAACAAAATACAGGATGGTCCATAAAAAAATAGTCAACTTCTTTCATGTAAGATGATCTGGTTTCTTCTTTTTCTTTGGAGAAAAAATGGATCATCTTAAATATGATCTTCTGGTTAAATAACCCAGACGATCTCTAGAAAAAGAACACTATTTATTAGAAGCGCTAAAGCATAAAACAAAATAAAGCTCACTTTTCTTTTTTAGCAGGTTTAATGATTTCGACAGGCTGTGAAGTGGTGGTATCAGACGGAGGATCAATGGCCTTCACTTCAGTATTGACCTCCTCTTTCTCCTCGATGGAGGTAGGAGGGAGAGGGGGTGTGGGGGTGGGGGGGGGAGGATTCTTTGACTTTCACATCTGAAGCAGGGGGTTCGGCCTCACTGGTCTCCTTTGCACTACTCTGGTGTTTCCTCTCGCTGTACATGGAACTCTTCTGCTCCACTGCTGTACAAGTGGCTTTGTCACCACAAGTACATAGGTCAGGATTACCACCAGAGCTGTAGCTCACCGTTACTTCTGTATTTTTGGTCACACTGTACAATGATGTCAGATAGATGTGAATGCTGCCCTTGTCTATGCAATGCTTCATCTGTAATATTCAACAACAAACAAAATCGAGGAATTAATTAATAATTTTGAAGAAAAAAATAAACTGATGTGAAAACACGAGACTTTCCTTATGCTTCGATAATAAGTCAAATTTTCCGCCACTGGTGACTCAACAGTAACAGTTAGCAAAAAAATTAACATCATATTCATAATCCGCACCTCAAAATCATTGGATTTGATATGTCACAACCCCAATTATTATTCCACAATTTTGATCAAACTTTATTTACAATTTTTATATACAGGTACAGTGAAAGGGTATAATTAATTAAAGATAAACAAAGTCTGATCAAGGGTGGTGATAATGCCTTTGGCATTCTCTTCATATAGGATAAATAATGAAAAAGTTAGACCAAAATACCGGTAAAATTGGGGCCAGGTTACAAAAAGTTCAAGATATCAAAAAAAATCCCAAGCCAGACTGCTGGTCTACTCCCTCTTTTAGGGTCCCCCAGCCCAGACTGCTGGTCTACTCCTTTTTTACTCTCCTTATGAGATTTTATTTAAATTTATTAGAGTGTGCAAACATACAACTTATGAGATTTAAAATAACGTGAAAATAAAAACTTTAGAGAAAAGAGTTTCCCACAAAAGTTGTTAGGAACTGTATTTACTTTCTTGAAAAAATAAAATAATCAAAAATTTATTGGATGGATAATAGACTTCAAAAATTTCAAAACCGATCCCATTTTGTTTTCGTACATTTTATCAATCCAACTCATAGTTATAGAATTTTATTTTTGTACTAAAATTTTCAACACGGTTTAGATTTTGAAAATCCATTCACTTTTGAAGGAGTTCTGGAAAATGGCCGTATCTCCCGGAACGAAAGGTCAAATACAAAATCACCATATGGAAAAAATATAATATCTGTTTTTCATGTTCTTTACCATTTTCGTTTGTTGCCATAAGGCTGAAACACCCTGTATTAGAAAAAAACCGGCTCAAGTTTTGTAATAGAAAGTCGTGTGAAGTTCAGACAAGTTTATTTTTTAGTATTTTCGTACTATTTGCAAAAATAGAGAGTTCTAAACTTAATGATTTCGATTACTATCTTACCATGGCATTTGGTTTACACGATCTTCGTAGAAAGCGGGCATCATTTCCATAGGTCTTGCAGTCAATGATAATGTCGATGCCTTCATGTTGCATGGTGTAGAAGAAAACATGTTGCCCAGGGGCGGGAACACTTTTCCTGTCTCCTCGGGCGAGCAGGTATTTACCTCGCATCTCTATCAGGGCTTGGTTTGTACCCATGTTTGTACTGGTAACGAGTATCTAGTGGGAGAGAAATTCATCAATTGAAATGATCCAAAAAAATTGAAATAAGTTTTTAATAAATAAAAAAAAAATTGGAAAAATACACTGCCAGTTATGGACACAATACTTCCTTGTGATTGGTTCACATTGTATACACTTGGCAATTTTGAGATTTTATACTTAATCACTTATATCTCCAAAGCCGCGGTTTTCTTCAAATTTGTTTTTGTATGGTGTATTCTGTTTGTATGGTGGAATACTGAATCCAATTGATTCAATTGATTATTAACTATTTACCTGAGATTTAGCTTTACTGTCGATGCAGCAATCAGAGATTATCTTTTTAACTTCTTGTTTCTGATCTTTAAAGTCTTTATTTATGTTTTCTTACCTTAGTTCCACTGGACAGTAATGATGCTCGACACTTTTGGACAGTGGAAGCCATAAGATTAGATGGTAACTTGACATCCTGATGATTCCCATTCATCTTCATAGTTGCTATGCAGGCCCTGAGGTCGGGGGCGTAATAATTGCAGGTGGCTTCCTCGTAGTTGTCTATCCACCGGGTCATGGGCTTCGACTCTTCTTCATCTGAGCTCTGTACAGGAGGGGGTTCTTTCTTCTCAGGAGTCTCCAGGGCGGGGCTTGTTCCCACAGGCCGAGTATCCGAGCTTACAAGCAGAGAGTTGTTCTGAAAAGCACAAGGAATCAAATATTTATTAATAAAAACAATGCTTTAGTATGTCAATCATAATCACCTTTATTTGTATACTGGATTCTTTAAATACCAAGAGGATTTCAGTTGAGTACTTTTTAAATTTCCAATTGTCAATAATAGACACTGAACAACTTTGATATAAACTTCAAATAATTTAATTAGGCACTTACTTTTCGCTTGTGATTATTGTTATTATTAAACAACTTTTTCTCTTGCTGCTTCTTCCCCATTCTCTTTACAACATTGGGCTTTTCCGAGATTCTCTCACTGGGCGAAGTTTTGTGATGGTTGAGAGGAAACAAGACCTTGCCAGACGCGTTACTCTTGGCGCTGTTCTGTTTCTTCTCTGCCACGGTGATCATCTTCCTCTTGTTGTTGCTGTGCAGGATGTTGTTCAGGTTGGGCGGGCTAGATGAGGCAACAGGGGCTGACTTCTTACCCTTTCCCACAGCAGGAGTAACCTGAGACATTTAGTACACATAATTATAAGTAAGACACTTCTTGGTCTCATCATAGGAGTATAAGAATAGCATGCTAGTGTAACAATAAAACAATAAAAAAAAAGGGTAAAGATGGTTCAGAGGAGGTGAAAAAAGGTCCCATTCTCAGATTTTCGCTTATGTCTCAATAATGCTACGTCTTTGTAAAAGCTTTGTAGTAGTACAAATGATGAAACAAATAAAATTTGGGAGGGAGTCAGAATTTCACTTTTGAAGGAGGTATGAATTCTTTTTTTTATCAAAAAAAAAAAAAAAAAAAAAACAGCAAATGGCCATGCCTCCGGAACGAAAAGCCAAATACAAAATAATTACATCAGAAGAAAAATATGACTACTGTCATGTTCTATTACTCATTTTAGTTTGTTACCATAGAACTGAAACACCCTGTATATTTTTTAAAAATAGTATTTTAACTTAGCTTTCTCAATATTTAATATTTCATAAAACAAACATGTCATCGTTCTACTCACGACACATGGTGCCTACCAGGCTCGAGGCATTTCCATGGCTTGCCTTCACTGGTAAGTTACAAATCCATATCGATAGAGAGGCCTATTGAATGAGATGGATTTACCTGAACGCTGCCGGGAGAGACTAGAAGACGCAGTGGATGTCTTGCGGCGGCGCTGTCCCGTGGTGGCAGCAGAGACTGTGGCCGCGCCCTGGCCCCGCTTAGCGCGCGTCTTGGACTTGTTGAAGGTCACCTTCCGCTTTCCACCACTCCCGCGCGGCCTTGTCCTCTCTGAAAACCATTCATTTAACACGTATGAGATGGCGTGGCCACCGGTGGGTCACGTTTTTTTTTTCAATTTCCCTTGTAACGTGACCCACCGGTGGGCACAGATAATGCAATTTTTAATATATATTTATGTACTCGCCCGTCCCAATTTTTTTTTTGTTGTTGTCATATTTGGAACACATACCCTAATTTGAAGCCGTCCCAGCGTACAAACTATAGAAAATAGGACCCGTCTCATAGTGTTAATACACATGGTCCTATAAAATAATTCGATTTTGTTTATAATGCCCGATTACGACTTTTCAGTCTCTTTTTTATTTCAGCAGGTCATTTGCCAACCAAAAGAATACAATGCTCTTAATCTTAAAAGAATGAGACTAAAGAGTCACATAAACGATTTATTGGATGGTATAAGAAAAAACAGGTCCCTCCATTATATTTGTCTTGTCTATTTCTTTATAATAGCTTCAGCGGCTTGATAATGAAATAGGTTGATCTTCATTATCTAGATCTATTGGGACGTGCAGCAGATTTGAGAGTGAAAAAATTCAACTTTTAAAAAATGGACATTTCAATAGCTCTTATACAATGCCATTAGGAACCATACTAAATATCAGCTTAATCGGACTTGTACTTCGCGAGATATGCCAATATTTGAATAAGCTCATTTAAAAGTTCAACTTTTGAAAATCTGACGTTTTTTCAACGCCATAACGCCAATGACCCTGTCACTGGTAACTATGCAAAATTTCATCTTAATCTGACATGTGGTTCTCGAGTGAAAGAAGGAAAACATACACACACACACAAACGAATCATTTTATAATATGTTTTAAATTAAAACATATTGACCCCCCCCCCCCTTTAATTTAGAGTAAGGTATGTGAAAAACACGAATTTGTTAATAAATCTTTCTTTTTTTTTTACTGAACATGATGAAATGAGCTGACTAATAATATTGATTGAGAAGGCTTGATTGAGTTAGTCACTATAACACTATGTGTCATTCAATCTTGCAAGTAACACACTTCTCTTAGAAGCTCTTCAAAGCTTAGAGAAGTACCTTTTATAAATGTTTCTTTATAAGAAAAAAATTAATAAACTATTAAAAAAAAAAAAAAAAAATACTGAACCGTGCTTCACCTTGGCTGGAGTGCGAGGATTCACTGTTTGCATCGTCGTCATTATTGTTCCTCACTGTCTTGTCCGTCAGCCGCTTTATCTTCTGGATCTGAATCCCAATGGCTTTCATCTTGTCCACGCGTCTGGGCTTGCACTCCTCGCACAGATATTCATCGGTATGTTTTTCCTGTCTATCTCCATACAGTCTACATGCTGCCATACAAAGCAGGTATCGCAGCAGATCATGTAGCCGTCGTCATGGAGGAAGCCGCATACACAACGCGTCACAGAGTCGTCCACCGCAACACTGCCACTCGTTACACCGGACTGGAATCATAAGTCAGTCCGAAAGTTATATAAAGGTCCAATTAAAAAAAAAAAGATAAAAAAAAATCACGCAAACATAGCAAACTTAAAATTTTTGGTTCTAAGCCAGCGTCAATGGCACATTGAAAAAACCAATTCTCGTTCTGTCTATAGACAAGCAACGCTCAGCGAGGTAAAGGACTTAGATGGATTACTAGACTCTTTTCTATTGTTCTAATTTGCGAAGGATAATATACTCTTCAGAAATTACTCTTTAAGTTATTTATCTGAAAGGGTGCTTTGCTAAAGTTGCAGCGTTAGAGATTATTTCCATCTTTTACTCCACATCGAGTCTTCGCCACCTTCATTGTTGTTTAGATGTATGTATAAAAAAGATTTTTGTACCAAAACATTTCTGAAATAGTTCTTATAATTCCTCAGGTAAAATGATTAGGAATTGAATTATCATTGCTTTCTGGATTGTCTAATTCATGAACGGAAGCACTTGTTATTGCCAGATTGTCTATCTATAAAATAGTATTACAACAGTTTATTAATGAAAGTGTAAAAGTAATTTCCATGAATTTACATACCATTTTATTTTCCTTATCTTTCTTGAAAATCAAATCAGATACTTAATTTCATGAACCGTAGAAAAACATACTATTCTTATTTACCTGAAATCAAGCTCTTACTAATGGTGGAGCATTAGAGATTATATCAAGTTAAAATGACATTACCTCAGACAAAGGTTTGGATGTCTCCCTGCTGAGCTTGGCTGAGTACTCATCCTCCTCTTCCCCATTCTCAGGCGCGGTCTCTGTGTCTTCTCCCTGGGGGTCAGGCTCTCTCTCCTCATCACACGAGGACTCACTATGCCGCCCCTGGTACTTGCTGCCCAGAACCGAGTGAGGACTGAGGTGGGGGCTCATAGGGAGGACTAGGGGATGCTGGGGCACCAAATAGGATGCACTTTGGGGCAGAGACTTGGGAGGACTGCCTGCTCGTGCGATCCCAAACACAGCTGTCAATTAAAATCAAGGTATTAAATAGTGAGACAGAAGATGGAAAATGAAAAACTTATGTTATAGGAAAAAGTTTAATAGCTAAATTATTTAATATCCTACTCATAGAGGGCTTCAGGAAATGAATGAACAACAATTTTCAAAAATAATATAAGATTTGGTACGAAAAAATCATTTTATAATATAATAAGCTATCTTTAAATCATCATAGCAGGACTTATAATAGTAAAAATAACTAGCCACGTTCACCGAGGCATGGCCGTGTTGGTGAAAGGATATATTTCGTAGTTATGCATTGATAGTGAATTTGGTACACTACTTTTTGATATCTCACTTACAAAAAAATTATAGAACATTTTCTTAGAATAAAAAAAATATAGGGGTTTACTCAAATCATTTTTTTGATATCTTGAACTTTTTGGAACCCGGCCCCAATTTACGGGTATTTTTTAGGGTCCCCATTAGACAAACTTTTTTTTTTATTTTTTTTATTGTAGATGGGGCTTGTGACATATCAAGTCCAATGATTGTGTGGTGCTGATTACGAATTTGACATTAATTTTTATCTAACTGTTACCTTTGTGTCACCAGTGGCTTTTGGTCCTGTTCCCATTCCTATTATGATAAGGAAAGTTGTGTGATGTTTACACCAGTTTTTTTTCCCTTTATAGTGCTACCTCGGGTAATGCCACTTCTAATTTTTACTTACAGAAGTACTAATTTTTCCTCACTAGCTTATGAGTGGACTCAAGACATCCAAGTATATAAAATTGTACATAAACAAATATACACATTTCTGATAATTTTGATACCTACTTTTGGGAAATGAGAAAAAAATCACAAACTAAGTTGCCTATGAGTTAGTAACATAACTACCAACAAGTTAGTAATGCGTTGGAAACTTTTATGACTCCAGTTCCCAAAAAAAGAACCTTTGTAGACGGCCTTACTTCAGAAACTAGAAGACAAAAAAATCACTTCCCAAACGGCAGCTTTTAATTATAAATAAATTTATAAAATCGTCAAAATGTTTAGCATAATTCATGATATAATCACAAATCATTTCTACCCAATCAATTCCGTACAAAAACTTGATTATTTTTGATTCTGATTATATTTATTTGTACTTATCTCTCTGGACAAATTCATACTGTATTCAGACACTCTAAAAACTATGTAGGTACGAAACAATATGTACAATTTATACACAATGCATGAATTATAAATAAGGGACTTACATTTTGTATTGGGTAGCTGATTGAGAATAGGTAACAGGGGCTTATGTACAGTGGGAGGGTTAGGGGTGGACCAGTTCCCATGTTGGTACTTATTGCCGAGTCCGTTCAAACTACCAATAGGTGAGAGTATCGGATCAGAGGCACCTTTGAAATAGCTGTGATCCAACCTCGAGTTCTGTGAAAATTAAGTATGTACAAAAAAATCATTAACAAATCAAAATTTTAATATGGACATAAATTAGAGCTAGACTAAAAAAATAAGTCTTAAGGACCGCCTATGAGAATAACCAATTTTTTTTTTCATTTGAAAAAAATTACAGATGTGAAAGTTTATTACAAGTACCTATGTTATAAATACGAAAGTAACTCGCTTTGGATTTCTATCTATTGTTTCTGAAGGAAAGTGTTTCAGACTCGCTGCATGTATTTTTCTCCAACAGATCAAAGCTTCATTGTGCAGGCTCACTTATATGCCCTGTATGTTCAGGAGAGTAGACACGAGAGGCGAAACACCATACACGGAAGCCAAGAAAGAAGGAAGACACATATCTTGAACACAACGAATACTGAGGCCACCCGCATCGATTGGAAGACATGCTTGTACCTATTGAATACCATTCAGTTGAGTGTAAAATCGTTGAACTTTTGATTAAATACCTCATTAAGTTTTGAATACTTTTCGATGTAACCAACAGTATTTGAAGGGATATACTTGACTTGCTTCAGATACATCTACTCACGAATTAACTAATGACCATGATTTTGTCGAAATCGTACAACTATCCAAGCGACCACTTGACCTGTGGGAAAAACCTGTGGCCATAGCTTTTTTACAAAGCAACACTGCAACTTCAGTTTATTTGATAGTCCAAGAGGTGCTGGACTTACCCTTCTGTATACAGGGTGTCCATTAAGTCCCACCCCACCCAACGTATCTCAAGAACGGATGACAATATAGAGAAACGCAAAAACCAGTATTGAATAATTAAGTTTCAGCAAAAAAATTGCCTACACTGCCCCTATATCTCAGGCTGGGCACGGATCAACTTAAAATAATTAAATAGAATTGTATATCGTGTGGCATATTGTTTTAAAAGTTAAGAGAAGTTAATTACAACAATTTTTTGGGAGCTAGGACATACCGAGATAATACAGGTTCGGCCGTCTTGGCTAATATCCCTGTTTTGAACTATAACTCGTTAACTGTAAGTTGCAGGAAAATGACATTTCTTGATAAAAGCTCCTTTTAGCGAGACCTTCCAAACGAGATACAACCCGACCTATTCTAGTGATATTAATTTCTGGTCGATTTCGTCAGCCAGCCAGACATTGATAAAGGCTCCTTTCAGCGGGACCTTCCAAACGAGATACAACCCGACCTATTCTAGTGATATTAATTTCTGGTCGATTTCGTCAGCCAGCCAGACGACCAGATAGAAAAAGTTTCAACTAAAACATATGTTTAGTTATACCTTGTTTGAAAGGTCTTGATGAGAGGAGTTATTTTTCTGAAACTTACAGTTAATGAGTTATGGGTCAGATATAGGCACATTAGCTAGGACTGCCGACCCTATATCTCAAGAATGCTATATCGTAGCTCACTAAAATTTGTTGCAATGAACTTCATGAGGCCTTTAAAACAACATACCACACGACGTACCAATCCATTAAAGTTGGTTCGTGCCCAGCCTGACTGGGGAGATGTGGGCAATTTTTTTTGTTGCTAAAACCCCCCAAAAAACAAAGGGATATGGGTTTTAGAGATTTTCTATATTTTCAGCAGCCCTTGAAATACGGGAGGTGGCGTGGGACTTTAGACACCCTGTATGTACAATTGTACATATAAAATGATGTTTCACATTAATCATTTTAAAGTTATTAATTTCCTATTTGAATGTTGTTGCTCTATGAACTCATATGTCATGATGAACTGATGTGATAAGTCTGTATGTGTCTTCTCAATGCGAGAAATGGAACTTCATGAGAAGCTTTGTGCAATCTGACTAGTCCATCTTTTGTTGTGTTCTAAAAATTATTTCAATATAATAAATTTTCAGGTTGCATATTTCTTAAAAAGTATTTTACAAAACCCTCACTCTTTCTCACACTTCCTTATCCTCTTAATATTGAAAATCTTGTATTTTAAAAATTAAGGGAAGATGAATTTGATTATATTATCGCTTTAAATCTTTTAACTACAGTGCGGCCCGAATTATCTCATTAGAAACAAGCAATCACTTGACATCACATAGTTGAGAAAACACATTTTAATTTAGCTGACTTAGTTGACTAGAAAACAGAAGACATGAGAAATACTCACATCTGATAACTTTACAAATGCAAAGAAACACTTGAATTATGGTTATGTAAACCAATATTTAAGAAATCATAGATATCTAGTTCAGGGACGTTAAAAAGAGGGAGAAGTACAGTGTTTCGCCGGATTGCAGAAACTAAGTAAAAGCAGTTATTATAATTATGAGAGGCACAAGTTGAATTTGTATGAAAGATGTATAGCTGACTTACCCTGACAATGGGGTCAATAAGCTTGTCAAATTTCGGACAATGATATTGAGCCACCAAACTCTCATCACTCTTATCTTGCTTTCGCTCAGAAGGGCTGGTGCCCACTAGTTTGGCTTTGTGCTTGAGCAAGGAAACATCACTAGGCGTGTTGGAGCACATGAAGTAAGAGGCGGGGTTGTACAGTGCCATGCCGCTGCTGGTGGGCAAGCTCCGATTGTTTTTCCGGCTGTTTTTCCTCTCGCCTTTGGGCTGAGGAAAAAAATGAAATTTTCAAGAGTCACTACAGTTTCTTGGAATCTGGTTTTAGTTTTGAATAAATTTAATTACCTTTAAATTATTTAAAATAAAATATGATAGATGAGAGGCACTTGGACAGCATGGATTAACCTTGGTGAGATCATAAAAGAGAATGTCATAACTTGTGCAGAATTGGTCGGAAACAATTTTTTTTCTTCTTCACATTTTCAAAAAATATATTGCCAGACCTAGCACCGCACGCCTTGTTTCTTAATTTCGCGAGATCGGTTTCGCAAAACATGGTTATTTTGAAATTCTGGCACCGAGTGTTTACCAACCTAATTTAGTTTTTTTTTTTTTTTACTTCCGAGAAATTTCTAAAATTAGAAATCGGAAGTTTTTGTTTACAAAAATATTTTTTTGGTCCGATTTCAATTTTTTGAAATTTAATAAAATAGCAATCTAACCAGTAAAGAAATTTAATAAAATAGCAACCAGCTGTGGTGAAGGTAAGATAATGAATCAAAGAGTAATTGGAATATTTTAAATAAATAACCCATCTTTGATTAATCATAGCAAGACTTTTAAAAATAAACATAATAATAACAATAATGTAGAAAAATTCCTATAAACATAACCTCAAGATAAATTTATTTTATATTCAGGGTGTGAAATCTAGTGATCACACACGACTCTGTGATCACTAGATTTTTCTCGAAACCACTTTGAGTTTTAGAAAAAAAAAGAAAGACTTTCGAACTCGAGAACCACAAGTCGAATTGAGTTGAACTTTTGCATAGTTACCAATGACTGACTGCCTCAGAACCGTCATGCACTATAGAAATAGTCCATTTTTTGAAAGTTGCGCCGGAGGTGAGTTTTAAATTAAACGCGGCTAGTGAGACTATATAGGTAGTAGAAAGTAAAAAAGGCCACAGTTAAGTACCTGAGGCGGGAAAATCATGACCTACCCATCATAAGCTGTAACTTACTTTAGTAACAGTCCCATGTTTTGTCTTCAGCTTTGTTGTACTTAGCTTTTTGGAGTATCGGGAGTAATTTACACTGGTTTTCTTGACACTTCGCCAACTGTTTTTTGGTATGTGCTTTCTGAAAGCAATAGTTACAATAGAAAAAAAATTAACATGTATACAATGTACTTGATTATTGAATTGATCAAAAGTAGTTCAAAATGGAAAGGTTCAAACAGTTGATCTTAAAAGATGAAGTCATGGCTATTCTCAAGTCATGGCTAAAAGATGAAGTCTATTCATTTTGATAGAGCCTTAACTTTTCATTTCAGAATCCTAAATTTTAGAAGAATAACATCCATCAAAAAGGGAAATTCTCAACTGCCATAATTTGATCAAGATCACAAGTGGTTTAGTCATTACTAAGTGCTAAATAACATGAGAAGCATAGCCATTAACTATTTCATTTATTAACATGTTAAAACATTGATCTTAAATTACATTTACGTAGGTATGATCATGGTCTATGACTGTTCTTCAGGGTATTTTATTTCTCTTCATAAGTACGTAAGAAAAAATCTGTTTTTAACTATCATTTGCTCTTTTGAACGACCGATGACACATTAATATCAAGAGTGTTATAGTACCTTTTCTTAACAACTCATGACTTACTCGTTTTCATTAAGACCCATCTGGACTACAAAACTCATGGAGTCATGTGAAGGCAAAGGAGTGGGGTGGTATGACATTGAGTGTGGGTGTGGCTGAGACAAATGATGTCTGGTGGGGATGATAGTGGCGGAGGTGATGGGACGTAATTGCCGCCGAGGCGGGGGGATAAACTGTTTGTCTACCCCCAGGGCCAAGTCCTCAGTTAATCCTTGGGGTGAACTAATCTTGAACTGTTTTGCCCTGAAACACATCATTAACAAAACTGTCAAGAAATACCTATTCATAACAATAAAATTATCTCTTAGATGTTTATTGTTCTAAATCGTCTTTTAGAAAATCATCATTTAGATGCCAGTTATTGAAAAGAAAATTTCCGACATATTTTGTATTTTCACATTGAAACTCTGCGGTACATAATTGTAATAGGTACAAATAATCTTTGGCCAAATCATCACGCCTGAGCTTAATTATTTATCCATGACTAAAAATCCATGACGGTGAGGTCCGGGGTGCGGGGGGATAAGAGTTTGGTCCTCCTCTACCGATCCATCTCTGAGGGAACATTTGATCAAGTTGTTCTCACACCCTCAGATAAAAATGGGTGGGGCCTCGTCTTGTTGGAACAACATTGTATCCTTAATGTTGATTTTAAGATCAAATGAAGTTCAAATACTTTACTCCCGTCAGCTTTCCGTCGATGAAGTACGGTCCAATAATCCTGGTGCTAAGGACACCGCACCAAACATTAAGGGCGGAATTAATAGACAACATCAATAACTTAAGTCGTTGGTAAGTGTCGGTTTTCCCTATCTTACACAGTACGCAATCGGTGACTTAGCGCCACAGAGGTATTACAAAAACGTCTATTAATTCCGCCATAAGAGTCCACATGCTGGCCATCAACTTCTCTCATCCAATGGGGCTTCCGTACATACAAACTTCAGGCATAGAGTTGTGTGATGACTCACGCGCACGGAAATGAACGCATTTCAGAGGTTATTCGTCTGCCATTTTAAGTGAAAAAAATCGCAGAAAGTTCATTTTTTTGCATTGTATGCTACTAATTTTCTTCTTATACTGAAAAGAAAAAAAAAATAGGGGGTCGAATTTAAATTTCTGGACTTTTGGTCTTTTGAAACTGAAAAAAGTTTATGACCAATTTAAGGACCTATGACTTCATTAAAGAATAAAAGCAAGTACATCGAATTAAAGAAGAGAACTTTAGCTATATTTTGAAATTTTTAGTTTATTTACAACGTTTACCGGGTGCCCGTAATGACTTCCGCAACTTGGGCCTATTTTCTTCTAGAAACCGGGTTTTTTTCGGGACTCGACCCAAGGAATATTTTTTTTTCTTTTTACTAATGTTACTAACTTGCTTTGTATGTTTTGAAAGTAAAATAAAAAAATATGAATTCCATTTAAAATTTGGAAGAAATGGACATGTGCCCCCCTGAAAAACACCCTTAGGGGCGGTGGGCGGAGGTTCAAAATATTTTCCCATAAAACTTCAGACTTTATATTGAGGACCAATTTTTTGTTTCAAGATCCTAACTCAAACCGTTCTTGAGAGAAAGATAGTGGCTGGGTGGTTTTGATCACCCTGTATTATATTATACAGCATGTCCCCTGTATAATATATCAAAGTTGGACACCTCAAATTACTCGGCCCCTGAAAGAGTTTTTGAAAAATAAAAAATTCAAGGGTATATGTCCTAATTATGCGGTTTCAGTCATGTTTATTTTATACAGGGTGGTTCAAAAGTCAGAAATTGAGATGTCAAATTTCGATTTTTAAATGGATCGACCTGAAATTTATTTAATAATTTTACTAAATGGTTCCCCAGTACTTTTTTAAAATTAAATATTACATACAGGGTGGTTTTTTTTCAACCATTGTTTTCTAAATCTCTAATAACTCGATTTTGTTTGATTTTTTCGATAACAAGAATAGATGGTGTTTATGTAAAGAAAACACACACTTTCAATTGGTAGCAAAAAAATTTATACAGGGTGGTTCATAAGTGAAATAATGACGAGATTTTTTTTAACCGAGTTTTTTAATTTTTTATTACAGATTAATAATTTTACACATTTTTTGTTTGTCATATCGAAAAACGAAACTAAAGTGTTGTACAGGGTTAGACATATTTTTTTGCAACACCCTGTATATGGACAGTCAAACAGATGTAACATTGAACAAAAAGACTAAGGGTGGAATTAATAGACAACATCAATAACTTAAGTCTTTGGTAAGTGTCGGTTTTCCCTATCTTACACAGTACGCAATCCGTGACTTAGCGCCACAGAGGTATTACAAAAACGTCTATTAATTCCGCCCTAAATATGCAAGATTTTTTTCAATTTTTAGTAATATTAAAAAGTTATGGTGTTTTAATTAATATTGATGCATGGACAACACTGTAGATTTTTTTCCTAAACCATCATACTGGTCCTCGAAATAATCTAAAATATAACGGGGAGTCCAAATCTTAAAGAAAAAAACAAATTTAAAAAGCTATTTTGAATTTTTGTGTTTACCTACCTACTTTTTATTTCAAGTTTTAAAATCATTCAGTGTGGACACCAAATTGAAAATGGCTTTAAAATACTTGTTATTTCCCCTGATTCGAAGTCTTCGTTGAATTTTATACAACTTTGAGTACCCACATAAGAGAATATATCTACAGGGTAGTCCATGCAACAATATTAGTTAAAACACCATAACTTTTTAATTTCACTAAAAATCGAAGTTTTTCTTGTATATTCAGTCTGTTGTAAAAAAGTTATGTCTCACCATGTACAACACTTTAGTTTTGTTTTCTAATATGAGTAACAAAAAATGTGTAAAATAAGGCAAGGATTATTACTCCCTAATAAATAAATAAAAACTAGGTTTTAAAAAAATCTGTCATTATTTCACTTATGAACCACCCTGTATAAAAAATTTGGTACCAATTGAAAGTGAGTGTTTTCATTACATAACACTAGGATCAGCTCAAGGATCAGCTGAGTCATATTTTTCTTTCTAACCAAAAAAAAATTCCTGGTTAGGTTTCTTCCAAATATTTCCATTTTATTCCAAGGAAAAAAATTCCTGGTTAGGTTTCTTCCAAATATTTCCATTTTATTCCAAGGTCATTCGTAAAAGAAAAATGCATTTGGTTACTTTTAAAAATAAACAATGGACTTAACCTATAAAAGAACTGGAAGCAAGAATTTTCTACTTCCACTTTGGTTAACTTTGGAAGTGGAAATTTTTCCTCTTCCAAAAGAAAAATGACTTGCTTCCAGTTTGGTTCGTTTTATTCCTGTTTGGTTAACTTTGGTTAGAAAGAAAAATAGGGCTTTGGTGAGACACTTTGTGATTCATCTCTACAACACACGGCATAGGAATAACATTGTTATGTCTGGGAGCCTATTATTTTCCAACTCTTATTTAAAGGAAGGTATTAAAATTCCCAGACATATCATGGACCTCCCAGAGAACATATTCAAGATTTCTTTGAAAAAGTGCCTCTTACGACTGACTCTGAAGGTGCATTTGATAACATAAAGCTGCGGAAGAAAAAGAGATCAATTCATCTCTAATCAGATGGATCGAAAATATGCTCAAAGGCAGAATAATTATAACAACCATACATGAGGAAACATTTGTAGTGGAAACCACAAGGAGATGTCCACAAGATGGTGTCTGATCGCCTATACTATGGACTCTCGTACTACACCATTGTAAGAAATAAATAAATGGAAATCAGCTTAGAACTAATGCAGCAGCTTTGACAGTAGTTAAAAACTGGTGCATTAAAGAGAGCATAGAGTTAACCCCTCAAAAACTAACATTGTTCCTTTTACCAGGAAAATCATGAAGAGTAATGAAAAAACACCAACTTTGTTTGGAACAGAACTCTTAATGGCTAATGTATCTTCCAGTTATGCTTGACAAGAAACTGACCTGGAATAGTCATATTGAAAAAGTTGTTAACAAAGCGCCAATCTGCATGAATACGTGTAGAAGAACCTTTGGGAACCCTCCCGAGCACTAGCAGCAATCCTCCCCCCTTTTGATATCTATATCAAAGGGATGGCTAGGGCAGCTTCATAGAGACTAACCACTTTTTTTTTTTTTTATTATGGAGAGGAGGTAAATTTTATAACCAATTCAACACGATGTGCGGGGCTAATGAACAGAAATCTGTGCCCAATACCCACTAAAATCCTCCTCTCCCCCTCCTATAACTAATGTACCCGGAACCGTATAAAATACATTACTTCAGAGACTAACCACTGGAAAACCATTATAGACTAACCACTGTCAGAATAAACTCCATTTTAAAAGATGAAAAGCTTCTTATGATCTCAGATCATATGCCAACAAATCACATATTTACCTAGCCAGTTGAGCTAGTAATACATACTAGAGAACATTCAAGAACAATTCTGGTGTAGAGGGAAATGAAAAGGCTGACCAACTTGGAAAAGCTTTATCAGAAACAATCTACAACAGATCAGAAACAATCTACAACGGACCAGAACCTGTTCTCGCCATACCTAAATGTATAGCAAAAGTAGCAATAGCTGACTGGATCCGCGAAAGACATGAAAAAGATTGGACCAATGACATAGGACTTGGACCAATGTCATAGCTATCTAAGGAAATGATAAAGGAGCCTTTAAAGACAACCCAAAAACTCATTAGTCTGGGTAGAATAAACATCAGAGAGGTAGTTGGTCTGCTGACAGGCCACTGCTTCCTGAGTATACAATGGCACAATTAAGGGTAGGAAGTGATTTGAGAGTGAGGAAACGGCCTCTCACATCCTACTCAAGTGCCCAGTACTTGCACTCATAAGACTCCAAACTCTTGGATATCCAGGGCAAGAGTTGGAAACAATTCACTCTGAACCCATAAAACACCTGCTAAACTTCTTTAAGGGCAGCAGATATTTTCGAAAGTGAAGAGTGGGTCAAATGGGGTGCAATAGTTTTAAATAATGGAGGCAGCACATAGGAATTTCTTAATTTTTTTAGAAAAGACACCCAGAAATAATGTAATGTAATGTAACAAACAGAAATAAATTTTACTTTATGGCTAGGAAGAAGAGATAAAGAGTCTAGTCTGTTAACATCTCCTTTTACTGTTAACATCTCCTTTCTTCTGATTTTCAAGCATTGCTTTAGACCTTTGTAAACTTTGTTTGACATTGTTTATCAAATCTTTTATTTATGATTACATTGGAATGTCCTCCAGCAAGATGCAAAGCATCATAAACTTGTCTCATGGCCACAACAGTTTGTTCTATATGATTGTCAGTGAACTTTCTTGTTAATTGAAAAGTCACTTTCTGTGTAGGCATTCCCTTGCAAAAGTATGAGCATGCATTTAATCACATATGATATCTTTTCTCCAAGAAAAAAAAAATCAAATCAAATCAAATGTTATTTCCCTGAGTTTTTTCATTATTTTTATTCCCTGACTCCCTGATGGTGGGAACCCTGTACATAAAACAGACAAATTCTAGTATTTTTTTTTCTTCTAAAACATAGTTTTTAGAGCTACGAGTGGCTATTTGACTAGTGGTGGGTGGACTTAAAAGGCCATCTGACCAGGGTTTTGCTCCATGTCTGACCTTGAATTTCTTAGAATCAGGGAAACATTCTCTTTAACTATTTACTAAATTCATCTTTGTACTTTCTGGTGTAATATTGGTTGTCTTTGGAGCTGTCTGACTTGCCCCAGAAAAAATGACTGACCCTGTAGACCTTTCTACATGATATGGCACTAGTTTCATTAATGTACCGAATGACAAAAGAATTAAACCCATTTTATGTTTTTCATGTGCCAGCCACATTTTTAACGCCCCAGCTGCAGCCAGGCAGAATGTGCTTTTCTGAGTTTCTAGGCCATTTTGCATGATACCTAGGGGCTTAAAATTTTGTACTTTACTATGTAAGAAATCAAGGCCTAGCTCCCCTACTAAATGGGCAAACTTTTGTTAGAACTTCATAAAAATATATATCTTAGCTGCTATAAATAATGTAGATTTCAAATATCACATAAATAAGGGAGTTCTATTTTAAAAAAATAATAATTGGTGCCTCTTACACTACTTTTGGGACTCCCTGTAAAAAATTTGACTCCACCAAAAAAGGGAGAACTTTTGTTAGATCTTTATACAAAAATTCAAGACTTTTTGTTCACTCTGTATGGCTTAACTGATAGTATCACAGTCTTAAGTATGCCGCAGATTTTAAAGAATCCATGGCAAGGTTAATGTTGTTACTTTCTAACAAGATGAGCTATATTTCACCTTTTAATGTGATCAGGAGAATCAGAGAATGTGTTCCTGAAATTGTGGAGTCACTCCACACTCTGACCCCACAACTTCAATTTCTGTTCCTGAAACACTTTTGCAAAGCGATTGAGGGAGTTGGACTGTGGAGTATATTTTGTGTTTCTGTTCTTTTTTTAAGTGAAAAATGTAAACAACTTTTGTGGAGTCACTTGTATTGTGGAGTTCATTTGAGGAGTAAATAAAAATTATTTCACGAACCTAAAAGATCTGCACTCCAATCTTTTTTTGCAGTGTGTGAATTGCAAAGTTTTCTTTCACAAACAATACCCAGGTGCACAAAATGTAAAAAAAAAAATTGGTGTGACACCACAGGACCTTTTTTATCCCTCAAAAAGAAGCCAAAGTCTGCCAGTGGTGATTCAACGGTAACAGTAAAAAGATGATCTGAGTAAACCCCTACCCACTTTCAACCAACAGTGTTGTGGTTGACTAGTGTAAAAAAATTATTTCCATACCAAATTTCAAGTCTCTAGCTCTTTACTTTTTGACAAATACAATACTTTCCTTATTAAAGTATAAGGAAAGTAATAAATACACAACAGTTCAATTTTTAGATATTAGCTTATTTCTTCAGTATCTCATATATCAATTATCATGTAAACCTTAACAGATATAGAAAAAAATTCTCAGAGTTAATAATATAAATAACCCTGTACATTTTAAACTTTGATTTCTGACATTTTCACTTTTTGACAAATCCATCCTTTTATTTGTACAAATGGGAAATTAGTAGGTACATACAAAAGTCAAAACATACAGAAAATCAAATGTTATTTTGAGGTTAATTACACAATGTTTAGGGGGGTCAAGTCTGAGAACTTTTTTGATATTTGTTATGGTTCGCAAGACACTTAACAATGAAGGTTCTGAGGGGCACAAAAAATGAACTTAATATTTAGAATAGGGAATTTTGAGGATTTTTTTTTTTTAATTGTACACACCTGATTCAGTCTCCTGAACATATTAGTGGGTGAAATATACCTCATCTTACTAAAAAAAAAGCAGTATTAGCTTGCTGTGGACTCTATAAAAAAAACCAATTATTTGATATCTGTTATGGTTTACATATTTACAACATACTTTACGATCACAGTTCCAAAGACCCAAAAGAGTGAAGAAAATGAAAATGGTCTAAGAAAATGTCATTTGAGTGATATATTTTACATTATGTGTAACTAAATCAATCTCATAATCACAAAGGTGAAATATACATCATCTTGGCCAAACATTACAGTAGTAAGCTTTTACCATCTAAACTAGACATTTATAGAAAAAAAATTCAACTTTAGTTTAATTATTGTTTATTTGGCGTACTCAATCAATTCTTTTTCAGGATTGTCCATTGGATATCCTAGATTGATCTTGAACAAGAGACAATACATTTTATGTATACTTTGTACATAGTACATACATAATGAATTGCCAAATATTCCCCTATTGAGGTTACTGAAACTAGTTAAAGAGTGACTATGAAATAAATTTTCATTGAGACATACTCTCATTCAGTTCAACTAGATTTTTTCTCTGAAACAGAAAGAGGCTGATGATTTATTAGCTCAGGGTACATCTGTTATCATTATCAAGAAAAGTGCAGGAGTAGAACCCACTTGAAAGGAGGGTACCTATACCTACTTTACCAAGACCTTTCAAAATGATTGGAGTAGCTATGTGTATAAGCCATTGAATGAGGTCAAATTTCAACCTGAGAAGGAAAGGATAACAGAAGAGGATAAGTAATCTAGTTTATGGAACTCTCAAGGAGAGTATTGTTAAATATGATTGTTAAGAAAACCAGGTTGGTATGTGGATAATGTAAGTTCAGGAGGTAATGTACAACTTTTGACAATACGGTCGAATCATATATTATTCGATGGGCATCTTTTGGAGGGAAAGCAGTTGGGAGGAAAAAAGTCCTTTGCCATTATTAAATAACTTTTTAAACGAAATGATAATAGAAAGAAAACTTACCTAATCTAAATGAGCTTTTGTAAATTGCAGAGCCAGTGGGAAAACGTAAACATTGAGTATTATCATTACATGATAAATAATGTAGTTTGTAGAACAAGATCACTTTGCAATAAAATGAAATAGTAATTTTATATTATTATGTTGTGTACTAAGTATTTAAATAAACCAAATATCCATTAAAATGAAGTAATCTATTACTATTTTCAAAAGTCTGAAATAACCTATTGATGGCTGCCATCTCTACAATCTCTTGAATTTTGAACTGGGCACTGGGTAGAGAGGAAGAACATGAACAAAAAGTAAATAATAATATTCGTAGTTAAATCGTCGGTCAAGTTTTAATCACCACATTGGACTAAAACAAACACGGTGTATTATAACAAATATTTTACTGATCTTCCCATAATAATATCCTGTAGGAAATAACAACCAAATAACCAATGCGTAATATTTTTTACAAACCGGTTAATACGTTTTAGATTTTTATAACTCGGCTTTCAAAACACAATAGTAGTTGTTGTAATAATGACTACGATAGCCCAGGATGAAGAAAAAAATTTAAAGCTATCAGAAAAAATAAGTTAAGTTCTAATTTTACAACGATGTATTCTATTTCGTGTTTTACTTATCCTCACGACACAAGCGCACAGACGTAATTCCGCACGTGATTAAAGAAAAAGTTTCATTCTAATGCACACTATTTGTTCCAATCCATTGTGACACCATTCATTGAATCTAACTCACACAAAAATTGCATTCTGGGTAATTGAATGTTGTCTCGAACCCAAACTCTCTCATGCTCGATGAGAGATTTCGTTGTTAACAGATCAATTCGTTCCAATTATTTTACTTCTTTGGAATAAAGGCCACAGAATTTTATAGATTTAACATTTTTTCTCAAGAATCTGTTGAATTTATTTCTTGTGGAGTCCGTTATCGGCAAAAATTACACTTCGTGTTTAATTTTGGGTGATTACATTACATACTTTCCTTTCTACAGGATAAGGGAGAACGCGGAATGTTTCATTGCAATTAAATGAATAAGTTTGTTAAGCTCTTGTCATCTTATATGTATTACTCTCCGTTTGCCCGTGCTTTGCAACGGGACTAAATTTCAAATTTACTAAGGCATGGCCGTACTGCTGGACAGCAATGCCTTTTTGAACTTTTCATAATTTTTCTGGACAAAGCTATAATGGTTTTGGGGGGGTCAATTCTGAGACATTTTTCGCTATCTCTTACCGTTTTGGCTAAACAACTCCGGACAAACAAACATAGGTAGGTAGGTACTAGGTAGGTAGTCCTTGTTTCTGTTTTATATATAGACTAGCCGTTTGCCCGTGCTTTGCAACGGGACTAAATTTCAAATTTACTAAGGCATGGCCGTACTGCTGGACAGCAATGCCTTTTTGAACTTTTTATAATTTTTCTGGACAAAACGATAATGGTTTTGGGGGGGTCAATTCTGAGACATTTTTCGCTATCTCTTACCGTTTTGGATAAACAACTCCGGACAAACAAACAAACATAGGTAGGTAGGTAGCTAGGTAGGTAGTCCAATTTTCTGTTTTATATATAGAGATAGATAAAACTATAACTCGAGAAATGCGAGTCGGATTGAGCTGAAACTTTGCGTGGTTACTAATGACTGCTTTAGTGCGGTCATGCGTTATCCAAATAGTCCATTTTCCAAGAGTAGAGCTTTCAAATAATTCAGCTGAAATTTAGTATGGTTCTTAATGGTTGTGTAGAAATAATAAATTATTATTTCTTAAGCGTTCGAAATAACGCTTAAGCGTTCTAAGCCTTTCAAAATATCCTTTTTTTAATTAAAGTTGAGCTTTTTCACACTCAAATCTGACCGTCCCATTAGATCTTCTTTGAGACCGCATTCGATCAAGCCGCATTTTTCTTTCTAACCAAAATTTTTTTCCAGGTTCGATATTTCCAAATATTTCCATTTTATTCCAAAGTCAACTTCACCACATTCGTGAAAGAAAAATGTGTTTCGGTACTTTTAAAGATAAACAATGGACTTAACCTATAGAAGTACTGGAAGCAAGAATTTTCTACTTCCATTTTGGTCAACCAAAGTGGAAGAAGGAAGAGGAAAAATTTCCTCTTCCAAAAGAAAAATGACTTGCTTCCAGTTTTTTTTTTTTTTTTTTTTTTTTTTTTTTTTTTTTTTTTAAGTGGGGTTTAACGTCGCTTTCAACTGCCATGGTCATATCACGACGGGGGTTTTACCCTCCATTCGCAGGAAACTCACAAACCTGCTACTCACATTGACCTCACCCAGCCTGAGTGGGGCCGGGAAAAGCCAGCGTCACGAGAATTAGAATTTGAATGGTCACCCATCCAAGTCTTAACCTCGCTGGATGTCGCTTAACTTCGGTGTTCTGAAGGGAACCGGTGTATTCAACATGCCATCGACGCTGGCTTCCAGTTTAGTTCATTGTATTCCAGTTTGGTTATAACTTTGGTTAGAAAGAAAAACACGGCTATACAATAGAACTCTATCGAAGGGTCTCTATTGAAACAAAGATATACTCGTATATTTGTTTAACCTTATTTTAATTGTTGATATCCTTCGCAAATTGGAACAATGAAAAAAAAAGACTTATTCTGATAGTAGACTCAGAAAAGTTTATACCACACTTTTCGTGATTATCTTTAGTTCAACCTTTTGTGTATTGTAAAAGAGAAGAATCATCCATATCCGGGTATTTGATATTTTTGATAGACAATTTTATGAAGTGAGAAAAAGTAATATATAAAATTAACTACCAACACATAGCTACCAAATATTTTTCTTTCACCAGTACGGCCATGCCTCGGTGAATACATTAGTAAACATTATAAAAAATATGAAATTGAAGGCACTCTTCTTCTTTCTTATCACCTTATGTATTGTTTCTTTCCTCGATTATACAAGCAATATTGGTAACTATAATATATAGTTACCGATACCTAATGTCTTTTCCTGGAGGCGTACTGGGTTTGTGATAACCAGTTAAAAGGAGTAAATAAACTTAAGAATGTATCACTTCTTTTTACGAAACATTCCGCGTTCTTCCACTTTTTCAACACGAAGTGTAGGTACTTAATTTTTGCAAATATCACTATTTTTTGTTATAGTTACAAAATCGAATCTAGATGTTCCAATTAATGAAACTACCAATAATTTTATACTAAGATTTTTATTATTATTTTCTGACCTGGTTGTAGGGTTATCAGTACCACCCTTACCATTAATTATCACTGCATCCTAATTAAATCTTGCTTGCCCACTTAATAATTCCATTTGGTTTTAACGTCCTCATTTGAAATAGTCAGGACGGGGGTTTTACCCTCCATTAGCTAGAAATCGTACCAGCTACGCACATTAACCTCAATCAACTTTGGTTGGGCCAGAAATGCAAACCTCATGTGTTCGAAGGGATCAGAATTTCATGTTAGAATATTCTGCCCTCGCCGGAACTCGAACTCAATATCTTTGGACAACGGTCAGAAGTCTTAACCGTAACATCACTTGACTACAGTGACTACCACAAGTGATGTAGGGTGCTGGGGTTACACCCCCGGTGAACTGGGTTCAATCTACAGCAGGGCTTCACACTTACCTCGTTAGGAAAAATGAGTAGGAATGTAGAGGATTAAGTTGATATAATAATTGGTCTAGAAAAGTGATTGAGATTTTTTTTGTAATAGTGCCCTACCCGCAGCATTTGTAAAGAGGCCTTGAGCTTCACCACAAAGAAATAATCTCTCCTCAACTGAACTTTTATAAACAATATTTTAATCGAAATGCCTTGTGTATGACTAAGGGTATGATGGTTCCATTTACACTGACGTCCGTCACTAAGGTCGGTATTCTAGAACGACCCTCGAACGAATTGACACACAGACGCACAACGATCTTCGCTGTAAAATTCAAAATCCCGAGCCAAATCTTTCATACAGGGGCGGCCCCAGGGTGGTCAACTTTGGAATCTTAAATAAAACCACCATATTTAAAATACATTTTTAAATTTAGTTGACATTAAAAGAATTTCAAGACAAGTATCAGGTTTTGAATCAAAACAGGGCCGGAGATATTGTGCATTTTATTTCATATGTTTCATTCATTTTTTATAAGAAGTTAATAAGTTGTTTTTTTTAATATTCAGAAAACTAGGTACTTTTCAGAAATGTATTACAAATAGGGTGGCTCCATTTATGATTCCAAAGTTGAGTCCCCTGGGGCCGCCTCTGGTAATGATATAAATCAAAACCCAGTAGAAAATGTTTCTCCCTCGATATATTATAATGATATAGCATTAAAAAAAAAATTAATCCGTTCTCTAGATATTTCGAGTGGCTCCTTTATTTTGGCAGACCCTGTATAGTTGACCCCTCTAATATGGTAAGTGGTTTTGGATTTACCTACTTTTTTTAATCACCCTTTTTAAGCACTGCAATTTCCCAGAGGCGTTCTCCGCAAAACGTCCGTTTGGCTTGATTGTATAATATGAAGCTAATGAAGCTATTATTATTTGTTTTTTAGGAGTACCACTCTTGTGGGAGGGAAAGATAACAAATAATATTTGTGTGGGAACTTTTACGAGAGCAAAAGTCCCTTTTAAGTGGACACAACATGGACACTGCTTACCTCCCTGGAATCAGACCCCACATTGGACCATAACCATACGCAGACACACCGCCTTTGAACTTTTACAAGAGTGTTTTTAAAACTCACGTGGACGTAGCTCAATTTGTTTGATTAAGATTAAAAATAAATTATCCTAAAATCTTCTGATTTTGTTTGTTTTTTTAACGAGTATTAGTTCAAGAAGAATAGAAACTCTGTCACAAACCAATTTCAGTATTGAGCTTTTGATTAGGATAATCTAGGGTCCTGTTGATTACTAACACCAGAGTGAACTCTAGCACCACAATAAGAATTGCAGTGGTGAGTAGACAGTGCAGTCATACAGTGGCTCGAATCATTAATGTACATTACTAACCGAACGCATTCACTCCACTAAGTGAGGTTCAGGAAATAATCCGTTTATAATCTGAAATAATTGTTCAGCTTTCTCAGGCACCCTGATGGGTGCCTGAGAAAGCTTACCTAGGGACATTATACACGGTGTCTAGTGATGGGATAAATGAATCATGGAGTTGAATCCTGAGATTGTAGTCCCCCTGAAGATTGTAATCTGGGTGTCAACTCTGAAGGAAATGTAAAGAATCTTAGAGAGTGGGAGTCATATGAAATTCTACTTTCTACTCTAAGGGCGGAATTAATAGACATTTTTGTAATACCTCTGTGGTGCTAAGTCACGGATTGCGTACTGTGTAAGATAGGGAAAATCGACACTTATCAACGACCTAAGTTATTGATGTTGTCTATTAATTCCGCCCTAAGTCTGCCCACTAGAATGGACAATCAGTAATTCAGCTGTGTCAGGCCTTTTGCTTCTCCTTCTGTGTGCCTTTAATTTTTTTTCAAACTAATTTAAATTCTTATTTTTTTTTTAATTTTTAAATTCAAATAGTTTTAGTAGTAATTAGATATTTTCTTTTTAAGTAGTAAAAATAGACATCAAAAGGTCCTAGTGTTTCTTTATTATATTCATCAATGTCATTTGCTCCTATGGGAGTGGGACATCATTTGAGATTCAGTTTTATTCTGTACAGAGATGACTCTTTAACACAGGGGAGTAACAAATCCAGTCCGTATACCTTGGAATCATATCTGGGATTCAACTCTGATTCCTGTGACCAATCTCTAGTGGTGTCTGGATGGAAGGTCCTAACTTCTTCAACTGGTTAACCATTGCCTTCATTCCACACATTGAGTGTTCAAAGGAAATGAATTGCAGCTCCTTTGAACATTATGCACCATCTGCCGAGTCACAACAAAGTACTGCAGTTGATTCTCTATTATTATAGATCCTCCAGATATTATTGAGAGAGGCCTTACCCTTTATTCCAAAGGTCAAAGGCGAGAAGGGTAACTTCCAAATTCTGATTCATCAGTATTGAACACAAAGCATGCCTTTGATGGATCTGTCAAAGCACTTTCTTCATAGACAACCTTTGAGATTGTTAGAAAAGTCTTACACCAAAGTCATCAGGCAAAGTATTATTTTTTCTTGCTGTCTGGAAGAGTTCTGATTTCTTCAGAGTGAAAGAGATGGGTGTTCCATCATAAACTACCCTTAGGCTACCAGTTCTCCCCAGGCTATCCATTTGTAAACCTGTTTTGAAAGTTGTTGGCTTTAATATACTCTAACAAGACTGAGGAGTTCCCTCTTGTCTACAGGATACCCCACTCTGGCTCTCTACAATAACACAGACATGGAGTGAAATATTATTTAGATACAATATGTCATAGATAAAAGACTGAAATGGCTGCTAAACACAAGTATGTGAAAAACAAAGAAACCACAAGACAAAGAAAACCATACAGACTAATTAACCCAAAATCCAAACAAAACAATAACCTGAAAGTACTGCTCTACAGAATAATTATTAGACCAACCATTAAATACGCAGCACCAGCATGAAATGAAGCAGCAAACACCAACCACAATAATCTACAAATTGTACAAAACCACACACCATGAACACAATACTTTACAGAAAAAAACCACAAAAGATGATTTAAACAAGGAGGCCAAACTTGAAAAACTGAAACAATTTTTCAACAGAATCATAGTAAATTTTACAAACAAAACCAGGGTGTCTACTGGTCAGGGAAAACCTGGAAATCCTGGAATTGTCAGGGAATTTTTTGAGACCGAAAAAGTCAGGGAAAAGTCAGGGAATTTTGTGAAAAAACACCATAAGTCAGGGAATTTTGTGAAAAAACACCAAAAGTCAGGGAATTTTTTTCAAGATCCAATTTTGTCATGAAAATGGTAAATAAAAAAAATTCACCTGCGGCGCCACTATAATCCAGGCCGTGTGATAATGCATCTTTGGTAAGAAACACAAAACACTATTAACCCCTTTTTCATAAGATTAACGAAATTTTAGCAGGTTTTTTTTTGGGTTTTCCCTATCTAAATAAGGATCTACTTTTTACTTTCCTTGTCTTATTGTGAGGTAAATATTTCATGTAATTTCTTAGGAAACATCATCTTAAGTACCTAAATTATAAAATAAGAAAAAGTATCCTTACGTCTGAAAGTTCTTCAAGTTTCTTTAGGGTTCCTATTTTTGTGTTGATTTATTACATTTAGTTTTAACTTTCCTTATCCTATAGTGAGGAAAGTATTGTATTCGGCGAAATTTCAAAAAATATAAGAATATAATTTGTGTATTTCTTTGTTAACATTCCTAACAACTCGAGGCGACAGTCTAAATAAAGCACTACTCTACTATACTATTCTTGGTAAGAGCTACCGTTAGCGAACTTTTATCAAATTTACGAGAAAAGAATTGGTGATTTCCTAGAAATAGGGTAAGGAAAGTCTTGTGGTGATCACACTAGATTTTTTATTTGAAAAAAAAGCGAGGAGCCAAACACGTTTTCTAAAAAATTCAAAAAGAAACATGTCTAATTTGCATTTTTACTATAATATCTATTATTTTAATTTTTTTTTTTTTTTCATTACCTTTTGTGTACTAATAATCAAT
Source organism: Bactericera cockerelli (assembly GCA_024516035.1). Lineage (NCBI taxonomy): Eukaryota > Metazoa > Arthropoda > Insecta > Hemiptera > Triozidae > Bactericera > Bactericera cockerelli. The sequence continues at coordinate 26,934,588 of CM044957.1, read as the reverse complement.
CAGTACATGAGTAAGCAATTTGTACATAATATCCACCTATTCGACATCCTGCTGATGTCTATTCCCCATTATTAAATGTTGATATCGTAGAACGTACCAGAAAACTCATTCAATTTTATTGATTAAAAAAAAATGTTTGGTTTGCAAAAAAAAAAAAACACTGCCAATTATGGACTCAATACTTCCTCGTGACTGTTTCACATTGTAAACTAGTGCCAATTTTGAGATTTTATACAAAATTACTTGTATCTCCAAACGACTGAACCGATTTTCTTCAAATTTGTTTCATATGGTAGAATACTGTTTATTCTACATTCTAGATTCCATAAAAAATTCTGTATCGGCAAATCGTGGTCCTTATTTTTTGACTTTTTTGTCCAAAATTTCGGATTTTCTTAAACATCAGAGTCAAATTATAATTAATTAAAAAAATAAATATAATTAGCCTCTGTAAAACAATAATATGCATATACATACAAAATTTCATCAAAATCGGTTGTACCGTTCACGAGATATAAGCGTTTAAGTAAAAAGTTAGTGGTCAGGCGCATGGTCTCTTTCACCCAGAACCCCTAGTACGAATTCGATGAATTTAAAATGGGACCATCTACAGAATGTCTCCTAGATGTGCGCCAAATTTCATCAAAATCCGTCCAGCAGTTTTCGAGATTTGCGCGTTACAAGGAATCGTTTTAACAGACCGACGGACACAAAACCAAATTTGCTCAGGAGGTTATGAAACGTCCAGAAATATGAAAAAAAAAAAAAAAAAAAAAAAAATGAAATCGGAGCAAAAAAATATTTTTTTCTACAAAAAACAAAAACGAACACAATACTTCCGATTTCTAATATTAGAAATTTTCCGAAGTAATAGAAGGCAGATTGAGGTCTTATATAATATACATTTATAATGTCTCCTTAAAAATGTAGACTGGAAAAACTGGAAAAATGGTCTGGAAAACCTGGAAAAGTCAGGGAATTTTACTTTGACCAATTAGTAGACACCCTGAAAACCAAGAATAGTGATAACAAAGAGCGCACGAATAGCTCAGTGGTTAAGCACTCGCTTGCCATGCAGAAGGTCCCGGGTTCGAACCCCCGCGCCGACAAAAATTTGTATTCAAAATTTGGTTACAGTTGTTTGTAAGGGATACCTTCCGGTTCGCTCGTGTTGACCCAGCACCTAAATGGGAAGCATTGTGTCACTTCTCGCCCATCAGAGGGGAGGCATACTACGGGATGGGCAGGCTACAACACAGACCACAAGCGTCTACAGTAGCTCCTGTTTCATGGCTACGAAACAAAAAAGGCTGTGAAACACTCATCTTTAAAAAAAAAAAAAAAAATCAGTAAGAAAACAAATCAATACAAGAAGCTTTTATGCTGCCAGGGAAAAATTCCTATGTACTTGAAAAAAAAAAAAAAAAAATAGCAACCTACCAAACATAGGTAGCTAAAAGTCAGACTTTGTCTTATTTTTCAGGTTAGTGATTCATTTTCTGTTTTAGATGAGTCAATTTGGAACAATTCTGTAGAAAGCCAAAATGATTTTGATGTCTCTAGTTACACAACTTTGTTTCCAAAAAAGTCCAACTTTTGCTTAATCTTCAATTCAGTACTTTGTTCCTATTCATGATGAGTTGATTCTGATCAATTCTGTAGAAAACCAAAATGATTTTGATGTCTCTAGTACACCACTTTGTTTTTTATGGTTTGGTTTGTTGCCTTTTTTACACCTGAACAGATAAAAAACACCTGATGCAACTTATTACTCCATGAAAAACTCAACATTTGTCCGAAATTTTTTTGGCACAGACACTAGCAAGTTTGATAAAAGTTGGCGGCCACACCGAGGATGCTAAGATGCTAAGAATAATTTTACGATTTTTTGTCATGTGATGTTCTGGGAAAAACAATTAAATATTTGCCAAAAACTACAGAAATCCTAAGAGTTTTCTAGCTATAGACTGTGTAAGGGTCTTATATTGTTAACAAGTTTGTTTACATCCTTTTTTTAATACTGCAGTCTCACATGTTTTCATCAACTAGTTTAGGAAAATTCAAATGATAATTTTCGTGCTGTCCAGACTATTAATTGGTGTTGATGTGGTCTTGGTTGCATGACCAAGCTTCAATTCTTGACAGTCAACATTACTTTAACTATCAATAAAAATTTCATGTGAATACTTTATTCATAGGGCTGGCTTTTTTTACTCAAAGAGTAATTAGCTAATTTGTCTGATAATTTTCCTTGGAATTAATTAAAGGCCAGTCAAATTAATCATTTTATGTTTCTCAATGATAGTGTTCAAGCATATTTTCTGCATTCTGTGTAATATTATCTTTTAACTTCTTGAGATTTTAAGTACAAGTTAAATATTATGTATTCAGATGCTGAAATGGCAGTTATGCATTTAGCATATGGAGCTGCCAACAAGAACAGGAGGCAAGCTTTGCATTTGTATGAAGCATCCCTGGGAGAAATGTCCTGTGTAGTTTGACAATGCAAGCTATTGATAAAAGGTAAGACTATTTTACTATCAATTAAATAGTAACATGAAACTTTAACAACAACTGCTATTTTTTATGGTTGTGACACAACTTTAAGTAAAAAACATTGTCAGAAGAACCATTCATGTACACTTTTCACCTCATGAAATCTTTACTATGAAATTGTCACAGAATTTAAACTGCCTTGGTAGGTCTGTGATCAGATCATTAGACTACCTATGTATCCAGTAGACACAGGTTTGATATCAACCCAAGGTATTGTTGCCCCCTAGAGATTTCAGATTAAACAACAACTTTATTATAAAGGTATTATAAAAAATAATAGTAGGTACATTGATTAGCACATAGTTAGATATTATACTTTTCTGGATAGGTACTTTTTTGAGTTTAACCAAATGGTTCAATTTAAGAATTTCCTAGGACAACAAAGTATGTTCAAGTGGGGTCTATCACTGTATTTGTACAATTGTATAACTTAGTTCTCCCCCTTTAGCCAACCTCAGTAGCTTGTTCAATAAGGCGGTGGACTTGTAACCTGGAGGTCTGGTTCAAGTCCCAAGTTCAGCAAAGATATAATAAAGCAAGCTTGAGTAATAGTTGTGACATCACGAAAGTGATAACACAATTAATATGATAACTTTTTAACTTAACAAAAATATAAAATGGACATTAAGTATTATTATGTAACAGCATAAGCCACATAAAAAAAGTATTCAGACAATTACAAAGACATTAAATTAAATTGTGATCATTCAGGTTACATACATTAAGGTGAATGCTGAGAGACCAAGGACTTACAGAACACCCACAGCCGAATAATTTTATTTGGAGATGGTCCAAGCTGATCCCAGGATCAGCTTACATACTGTGGCTTCAGTAGTTGCTAGCAACAAGAGCACAGTGTTGTGCGTTCTGAATGATCATGGGATGCATCCTTGAAAGTTCTCATGAAAGTGCAGAAGCTAACAACTGATGATTATGATCCCCAGACTGGCATTTTCTAGGTAAGATTATTTATCTACTTCCACCTATTTATTCTTAGACAAAGAACTTCCTTTCCCTGGGGGTAGTTGTTAAATTATTTGATTAATGAGAGAAGACAATTTTTTTAATTTTCAAACAAAACAATTAATTCTTAAATTTCCTTTTGATAGGTGGTACCGCGACATATTCCTACTGGATGATACTGAAAAGAGAATTTTATGGACTGACAAAGCTACATTCAGCCAGAACAGGATGTTCAATGTCCACAACTCCCACATTTAGGTGGATGAAAATCCCTATGAAATTCAATGGTGATTTACAGTTAAAATGTGGGCAGGTAATAAGAAATATTAGCGAAAGGGTCAGTGTAACTGTTGAAAATTTTGGTGTAGAAACATCAGACTCTACCACCTTAGTTGTACATGTTTATTTTGCCTTTAGTCCCACCACTGCTCACATAATGCAGATACTCATTTTTCCTCATGAGGTATGAGTGGACCCCAAATAACCAAGTTCAGAACAAAAGAAATCCTTCCCGCTGGGAATTGAACCCATGTCACCATGTGTGTGCAATGTGATGATAATAGGTGTATAAGATCCATTCATACTTAAGACCAAATTTACATTATTATTAAAATAATAATTTCGATAATTAATTCATAAATTGTTTTAATTTAAGGAATGGTGGATGACCAAATCACTGGGCCCCAGACATGCTCCCAGACCAACTAGGTGGTCAAGCTTACTTTGTGTTTTTGAGAGATATTCTTCCTGCATTGATGAGGGATGTCCTCCAAGACATTCAGAACAACCTCGTATACCAACTCAATTGTGCTCCCGTGCACTTTGCTAGAGCATGAAGAGTCTACCTGGACCAAACTTATGGTGGTCAATGGATTGGCCGAGGTCGTCCGTTCCCATGGCCTGCAAGGTCTCTAGATCTAACTCCTCTAAATTACTGCATTTGGGGTCACTTAAAAAACGGTCATAGTTTAAGAAACCCCTGAGGAGATGCACGAGGAGCTGGTAGCAAGAATCCTGTTGGCATTTGATGACCTGACAGAAAAACTTTGAATCTTCTGCAACATCTGACGGAACATGATGAAGAAGGTCAACCATTGCATCCAGGAAGGTAGACACTGCTTCTAACAGTTCCTCTGAGGGAATTGAATGGAGAGAAAGAGAGAAAGAGAGAGAGAGAGAGAGAGAGAGAGGAGAGAGAGAGAGAGAGAGAGAGAGAGAGAGAGAGAGAGAGAGAAGAGAGAGAGAGAGAGAGAGAGAAAGAGAGAGAAAGAGGAGAAGAGAGGAAAGAGAGAGAAAGAGGAGGAGAGAAAGAGAGAGAAAGAGAGAGAAAGAGAGAGAAGAGAGAAAGAGAGAAAGAGAGAGAGAAGAGAGAAGAGAGAGAAGAGAGAAAGAGAGGAGAGAGAGAAGAGAGAGAAGAGAGAAGAGAAGAGAGAGAAAAGGAGGAGAAGGAGAGACAAGTGAGGAATGGAGAGAAAGTATGAGTTGGCAATATTGTAAAGGTAAGAAGGCTTGGCTCACAATAAGTGCTTACTAATGAAAACATAGTGGCACTCCAATGTCTAAGACAGCATATTAAGCACAAATTTACTATTTCTGCAAAACTATTAATAACTCAACTCCACAGTTCTGATTTAGAACTAATTAGTTAAGTTATTAAAGTCACCATTGGCTCCAACAACTTGTGTGAGGAGAATCTATACAGTATGTTTCAGAAAAGGTGGCCACCCCCTCGTAACTTTTGAACGCGACGGAATTTTTCAATTCTGTAAAGTCCTAAGTATAGGAAGTGCCCTATGGCCCATCCTGTGGTCATATTTAATTTTGGCCCCGGTCGGCCCTTCCGGCTTTTAGGCCATATTTTTTCAGTTTTCTCGCGAATTTTAAATGGAATGCTATATTTTTTATTCCTGTTAATTAAAGTCCACGTTAGGTTGAGTATAATGAGCTTTTAAAATTTTCAAAAAACTTATCAGGGGCGGAGCTAGTAAGGTGCAAGTTTCAAAACTGTTACACGCTGTATTTCAGCGTTAGTAAGATTTTTTAGTACTTTTTCTATTTTCATAGGTTCAAAATATTGTTTTACACCATATGAAATCAAAAAAATATTCTTGTTTACTTCTAATCAGGGTCATAGTAAGGTTTTTGTAAAAGTACTTTTTTTCTCACGTCAATTTTTCCGTAAATTATTGGTGTTCTCGAAATTGGCATTTTTAGAGGTGAAAGTCTGCAGTGACATATGTTTTTTATGCCTGAAATCGAAAGAAAACTTAACGGAGAAGCGATTGAGATCATAAAAAAAGCCATTTAACCTGCTAGTTTTTTCACGACAGTGTCCGGTAAAATGGGTGAATTTCGTATTGGATTTTTTTGTTGTTGAGGAAACAAAATTGGCATAGAAAATAAATAATATCTAATAAGGGAATAATACTTCAATAAACATAACTAAATGCGAAATTAAATGAAAATTATTTCTTCTAAATCAGTGCCGGATATTTTTTATTTTTTTATTATTATTATTTTTTTTTTTTCTCTCTTTTTTTCACTTTTCGAAGTTCAGGTTGTATCAAAAATAATTATCGGATAATGCTGCTTCTAAAGTCGGCCTAGGGGTCCCTTATTGAGACAATTTTAGTTGGCAAGTTGGTAAAATCTGTAGAAAACACATTGTCAATCATTCTGGAGTCAGTCCGATGGCGCTTTGAATGCAACGATTCTTGTAGAATCACCGAAGTTAAGCAACGACCAGCGAGGAGAAGACTTCGTGATGCTGGCATTCCGGCCTAACCCAGGCTGGGTGAGATAAATGTGTTTAGCAGGTTGGTGAGTTTCTTGCGAATGGAGGGTAACACCCCCGTTATGATATGACCATGCAGTTGAAACGCGATATTAAACCCAAATTAAAAAAAAAGTCATACTGGTGTTGCTAGTAATGAATACCAGGTCTCTAAATAAAAATCTAACTATCTCGAAATTTAAGAGAAAAAAATACCAGGTCAAGTACCAAACTCTTGAGGGTGAAAATTAAACCAATTCAATTATTATAAAGAGGAGAAGAGAGAGAGAGAGAAAAAAAATATATCCGGCACTGATTTAGAAGAAATAATCTTCATTTATATTCGCATTTAGTTATGTTTATTGAAGTATTATTCCCTTATTAGGTATTATTTATTTTCTATGCCAATTGTGTTTCCTCAACAAAAAAAATCCAATTTGAAATTCACCCACTTTACCGGACACTGTCGTGAAAAAACTAGCAGGTTAAATGGCTTTTTTTATGATCTCAATCGCTTCTCCGTTAAGTTTTCTTTCGATTTCAGGCATAAAAAACATATGTCACTGCAGACTTTCACCTCTAAAAATGCCAATTTCGAGAACACCAATAATTTACGGAAAAATTGACGTGAGAAAAAAAGTACTTTTACAAAAACCTTACTATGACCCTGATTAGAAGTAAACAAGAATATTTTTTTGATTTCATATGGTGTAAAACAATATTTTGAACCTATGAAAATAGAAAAAGTACTAAAAAATCTAACTAACGCTGAAATACAGCGTGTAACAGTTTTGAAACTTGCACCCTACTAGCTCCGCCCCTGATAAGATTTTTGAAATTTTTAAAAGCTCATTATACTCAGCCTAACTTGGACTTTAATTAACAGGAATAAAAAATATAGCATTCCATTTAAAATTCTCGAGAAAAATGAAAAAATATGGCCTAAAAGCCAGAAGGGCCGACCGGGGCCAAAAATAAATATGACCACAGGATGGGCCATAGGGCACTTCCTATACAAAGGACTTTACAGAATTGAAAAAATCCGTCGCGTTCAAAAGTTACGAGGGGGTGGCCACCTTTTCTGAAACATACTGTATTGTGTAATATGGCTGAATAAAAAAAGGCAACAAACAGTCTTTTATTTTGTAGTCATGAAACAAATTACTGTATTCAAATTTCTTGTTGGATCTGGGGTTCAAACCCGGGCGGGTCCTTTGCATGGCAAGCGACTGGCTTACCACTGAGCAAATCATGCACTTCTTATAATTTCTCATTGAACATACTAACACAATAAATTTTTAAATACCTTATTTGTTTATACAAAAATAGTATAAAACATAAAGACGGCAAAAGTTTATTTATTTTACAAAATATCTTGTTTTTTTTTTTAGATTTCTGTTAAGAGTAGGTAATGGGTAAATATTTGTTATTTAATTAGTATTGTTTATGATAGAAGTACCTTCATACATATTTTACCTGGCTTTATTTTATAAAATCTTTTGTCGTTAGAAAAATTTCCGAGGTTTTTTTTATCTCTTAGGTAAGCATAAGAAAAACCAACCTTACATTATCACGACAATCTCTCAGGGGCTTACATGAATAATAAACATGCTAATGATACCAATAGTACATACATACATATCCATAATCGTTCTATCCTAAGGGACAGGTCGATGCACAAAGCCTCTCCACCAAACTCTATTATTATATTTTTGATTATTTTCAATATCCCCCCAATCTCCCTGTTTCTTCTCAACATCTGATTTAATGACGTCACTGTAACGGTATCTTGGGCGTCCCTTTGGTCTTTTTCCCTGCATTTTCATCTCATACATTTTCTTCGGTAATCTTTCACCATCCATCCTCTTCATGTGTCCATACCATCTGAGTCTTCTGTTTCTCATTTTGTCTTCCAAACTGATCATGTTTAATGTTTTTCTTACATCTACGTTTCTTACTCTGTCTTTTCTAGTTTTACCTAAAACACTTCTTAAAAATTTCATCTCAGCTGCTTGTAGTCTGCTAATATCTTTCTTTCTCATAGTCCACGTTTCACTTCCGTAGGTTAGTATTGGGATATAATATGTGTTATATAGGACTTTCTTACATTTTTGTGGTACTTTTTTATTCCAAATCAACTCCCTGCACATCTGATAAAACTTGCCTCCCGATTCTATTCTCTGAGTGATTTCAACATCAATATCTCCTTGTTTTGACAGAGTACTTCCCAAGTATTTAAATTTATCTGTCTTCTTAAGATTTACTCCATCCATTACAATTTCACCTTCAGTGTTTTCAGACCGGTTTTCAGAATTATATCGGTTTTCAGACCGGTTTTCAGAATTATATCAGATACCAATAGTATCTGATATAATTCAATTTACACATTGTATTACCCCCAAAAAATAACATAAGCTGTTGGTGTTACAACAGGTCTGATGCAGATAATTCAATTCAAAGATATAATTCAATTTACACATTGGTGTTACAACACTTCTGATTATTGATAGTTAAAATGATGTTGACTGCCGAGAATTGAACTGCGGTCATGCGATCAACACTCCTAGCACTACCACATCAAGCTAACACCACTTACAATCCGTACAGCTAGAAAATTATCATTAAAATTTTTCTTAAATGGTTGATGAAAACATGTGAGACCGCGGTATTCACTAAAAAGCAATGTAAACAATACAAGACGCCCTTACTTATTCTACAGCTAGAAAACTCTTAGGATTCCTGAAGAGTTTTTGGCAACGATCTAATTATTTTTCCCAGAACATCACGTGATAAAAAATAATGATATTAAATTATTTCTTAGCATCCTCGCGGTGGCCGCCAATTTTTATCAAACTTGCTAGTGTCTGTGCCAAAATTCGTTCGAACAAATGTTGAGTGTTTCATGGAGTAAAAAAGTTATATCAGGTGTTTTTTTTCTGCGTGTAAAAAGGCGACAAACCGAACCGTAAAAAACAAAGTGGTGTAACTAGAGACATCAAAATTTTGTTGGCTCATCTTGAAACAGGAACAAAGTACTGAATTGAAGATTAAGCGAAAGTCGGGCTTTTTCGGAAAGGTGCAAAAGACACTTTCTAGTCACTTTGAGTAAAAAAAGCCAACCCTATGAATAAAGTATTCACATGAAATTTTTATTGATAGTTCAAATAATGTTGACTGTCAAGAATTGAAGCTTGGTCATGCAACCAAGACAACATCAACATCACTTAAGATCTGGACAGCACGAAAATTATCATTTGAATTTTCCTAAACTGGTTGATGAAAACATGTGAGACTGCAGTATTAAAAAAAGCAATGTAAACAAACTTGTTAATAATATAAGACCCTTACACAGTCTATAGCTAGAAAACTTTTAGGATTTCTGTAGAGTTTTTGGCAAATATTTAATCGTTTTTCCTCACACGACAAAAAATCGTAAAATTATTTCTTAGCATCCTCGGGGTAGCCGCCAACTTTTATCAAACTTGCTAGTGTCTGTACCAAAAAAATTTCGGACAAATGTTGAGTTTTTCATGGATTAAAAAGTTGCATCAGGTGTTTTTTATCTGTTCAGGGTTAAAAAAGGCAACAAACCAAACCATAAAAAACAGTGGTGTACTAGAGACATCAAAATCATTTTGGCTTTCTGCAGAATTGATCAGAATCAACTCATCTTGAACAGGATTAAAGTACTGAATTGAAGATTCAGTACTTTAATCCTGTTCAAGATGAGTTGATTATTTCAAATAAAACACGGGCACAGATTATTTCAAATAAAAATTGTTGAAATGTTTTTTGAACACTATTGAACTAGCATCTCATTACCACGCACCTCGGAAGGAGCACATTCTTCGCCATAAAAAAGGCCAAGTCAGTTACTTTTCGCTGCTCGTCCAGAATGATTTTCAAACATTATTGCAGGAAAAGTAAGAGAACACAGATTTTGTGACATCAAAGCTTCACAATACTTTTCAATCATGTATGACTACTGTACTCCCGACGTACTTATGTGAAAATCACCGAAAGGGTCCAGATTTAGTACAGAGTTTTATTGATTTTGTAGCAGTTAGTGAAAAAACTGGATTGGGTCTTTCTCAAGAAATTTCACAGGAAATCGAAAAAGATGGCTTAGATTTAAAGAACTGCTGGGGCCAGTGCTATGACAATGGTTCAAACATGGCTGGCAAATACAAAGGCGTCCAATCTAGGATTCTTGCCGAAAACAACCTGGCTTATTTTGTGCCTTGTGCGGTTCATTCTTTAAATTTAGTAGGTGCAAATACTGCTAGAATGTCAGGGGAGGTACAGTCATACTTTGGAACTCTTTACTGCTTGTACGATTTTTTTTGCTTCCTCCACCAAAGGATGGGAGGTTTTATTAAAACAGGTCCCTCTATCTCTAAAACTACAAAGTAACACCAGATGGTCGACTAAGAGAGAAGCTGTAGAAGTGATATACAGGCTTCTTGGCAAAATTATAAATGCTTTAAATGACCTCCGAACAAGCCGAACTACCTCAGAAGAAACAAAAACTGAAGCAACTAATCTTTTGAAAAATGTCAAGCAGTTTGAGTTTATAGTTCTCTCCTGTTCTTGGTACTGTATTGTTTCCACTTAGGATGACTCAAATATATTTGGATAAAATTATAGACTATAAAAATCAAAAGAAAAGAACTCTGGTTACTGAAGTGTTTTCAAGAATGAATCAAATTTTTTTTATTTTTTTTTGTTTTGTTTATTTTCACAAGTCTCACATATTGCATAACCTAAAATATCCCATTCTTATTGTAGGCGTATCACTACAAGACATCACATGTCCCCTCTTCTTCTTTTTTTTTTTTTTTTTTTTTCTTTTTTTTTATAAAAAATATGATATCTAGAGTAAATATAGCAAGGGATATTTTTTTTTTTTTTTTTTTTTTTTTTATATTAAAAAAAATAATTTTTAAATTTTAATTATTATAAAGATAAAGATTACTATATTAGTGTGACACAATGTCACCAAACCAATCTGGTCTAATCCTATCCCTTTTAGGCCTTTCACTCTCAGGAGTCTTATTTAATGTGGGAGTTTGTTGAGGAGAATGAGGAGTTAAAGAATCTGATTTTAAAATATGTTCCCTATTTCTCTGATACTTGACACCCTCAGGTGTTTTAACCTCATAGCTCCTATCAGGTATTACCTCTCTTGTGATAGTGGCTGGCACCCAGTGTGCATTTGGATTATGTTTGAAATATATATTTTCACCTACATACACCTTAGGTAGTGGCCTAGCCTTTCTATCATGATAATGTTTAACATTAGCCTGTTTTTCCATAAATTTATATTTAACATTCTTATGAGACTCAATAGAAGGCTTCAGAACTGATGTGGAGCTAGGTATCAAACATCTGAGATTTCTTGACATCAAAAGTTGAGCAGGGGACCCTATTCCACAAGCTTTTGGTGAATTTTTAAAGTTTAATAACCCTAGGTACACATCACTTCCTGAATTTTTGCATTTATGAAAAATATTTTTTACAGTACCGATGGTACGTTCTGCCAACCCGTTACTTTTTGGGTAATATGGGCTTGAAGTTACATGATTAATATCCCACTGAGAACAAAATTCTGCAAATTTTAATGAATTAAAAGGTGGACCATTATCAGTTATCATCTCAACAGGGATTCCATGCCGACAAAAAATATTTTTCAATTGCAAAATTACATTCTGACTATTATATGTATTTACCAAAGGACTGACTTCAAAATATTCAGAGTAATAGTCCACTACTAAGATATAGTTTTTTGACTCAAAATGAAAAATATCTACCCCTACCTTTTGCCAAGGTAGATCAGGGATCTTGTGTGACATCAAAGGTTGTGGGGTATTGTTTTTTCTATATTTTATACAGGTTTGACATTTTTGTATGTAATTTTCAATATCACTATTCATATTAGGCCAGTAAATAACTCCTCTGACAAGACTTTTAGTATTTACTATCCCTAAATGACCCTCATGCATTCTTTGTAGCATTTCTTGACATAGTGACAAAGGTATGACAATACTATTCAACTTAAATACTATACCATCAATAACATGTAATTCATGTTTAAAATTAAAATACACTTTTATATCATCATGAACCATAGATTTTCTTTGAGGCCATCCTTGTTGAATAATTTTAATAAGTTTTTGCAAAGTAACATCTTTACTTGTTTCTGACCTTATCTGACTTAATTTATTTTGACTGACATGGATGGAATTTACAAGAAAATTAGCATGGACTCTCAAATCATCATTAAGACTGTTTAAAATATCATCTGTATCATCATGACTTATATTATTATAATTAAACTTAGCACGGCTTAATGTATCTGCAATATACATATTTTTGCCGGGAACATGAACAACAACTAAATCATAGTGCTGCAACTTTAACATCATACGTTGCAGTCTTTGGGGAATTTCTGACATTTTTTTCTTAAAAATAGAACAGAGTGGCATATGGTCAGTTTCAACTCTTACCGTCTGACCATAAATATAGCGGTGAAATTTAGTGCAACCAAAAACTATGGCCAAAAGTTCTTTCTCTATTTGGCTATAGCGTTGCTGTGAGTCATTCATGCTCTTGGATGCATAAGCAATTGGATTTCTGCCATGTAAAATCACAGCTCCCATTGAACTTTGTGATGCATCGACTGACAAAGTCAGTGGTTTCTCATTATTATAAAAAGTTAAAACTGGTGCTGAAGAAATCAGCTTTTTCAAATTTTCAAATTCACTTTGATGATTTGGATTCCAAAACCAAGGTACATTTTTCTTAAGTAATAGTCTAAGATTAGTTGTTATTTGACTAAGATTTTGAATATACTTTCCTAGATAGTTTACTAGACCTAAGAACCTTTGTAGTTCTTTAACGGATGTTGGTGGACACATGTCATCTATAGTCTTGATAGTTGATTCCTGAGGTCTAATTCCTTCAGGACTCAAAATTTGCCCCATAAATTTGACTGATTTTTGACATAACTGAGTTTTGTTCTTGTTTAATTTAAGACCAATTTCTCTAGCTTTTTCTAAAAAATTAACTATGAGTTTTTCATGTTCTTGACGAGACTTTGAGTACAAGAGAATATCATCAATAAAAATGACTAAATTTGGTATATCTGACAATAAATCTTGTAGGGCATTTTGAAAAATCTCAGATGCTGTTGAGATTCCAAAAGGCATCCTGAGAAATGAATAAATACCATACTCAGTATTGAAAGCTGTTAATTTTGAACTTTCCTTGTCTAATTTCAAAGACCAGAAACCTTTGCTAGCATCAAAAACTGAAAAGTACAAAGAACCGTTAAGTTCTGATGTAAGAGCTTCTATGGTAGGAATGTTCAACTTAGGTCTTATTATGACTTTATTTAAGTGTTGTGGATCTAGACATACTCGTAAAGTCTTGTCTGATTTTTCAACACACACAATTGAGCTAACAAATTTGCATGGCTCATTTACTTTTTGAACTATACCACTTCTAATCATTGAATCCAATTCATTTTTAAATTTATCTTTTAATTTAAATGGTAATTTCCTTGGCGGATCTATGTGTCCATCAACACCTGACAGAATATTAATTTTGTGTTCACCTGGTAGTAATCCTACTCCTTGAAAAACATCTTGATATTTGCCTAAGATGTGAATAGGTGCACTATTTGACATATTTTCATTATGGTTGACATTGACTGAATAGCACTTTTTAACTATTCCTATTTTTTCACATGTTCTGAGACCTAAAATAGTTTTTTGATCTAGAGACGTAATAACAAAATCAACATATTGTGACTGGCCTGGCTTGATTACACATAAAATCACAGCTCTCCCTATTACTGGGACTTTATTACCACAGAATGACATAAGTTCAGTATTTGACTTCTTAATTTTATGACCTGATAGTTTTAACACCTCAAAATAAATATTTTTGGACATAATATTCAATGGGCAACCTGTATCAATTTGGGCTTCAATGGACTTGGAATTTACAAAAATTGTTGTTTCCCATGTGTCTGCTGAACTGAAATTGTTGGTCATCTGTCCTACAAAAAATGAATTTTGATTATGATTTTCCTCATCAAAAAACTCATCCTGACACTTATTATTAATATTTTGACATGACTTACAGATTTTGATCTACACAATTTTGCATAATGATTTAGTTTTCCACATATAAAACAGGTCTGACCTTCTGCTGGACACTTGTGTTGGTGAATTTGCCCACATTTTGGACATATTGACTTATTTGACTGATATTGACTTGACTTGTGACTATTGTTCCTTGAACTTGACTGGCTGAAATTTCTGTTTGGCTGATGATGATTCCTTGATGATTTGAAATTTGACTGACCTTGACTCTTTCTTGAATTGACATGAAACATTTGACTTGATGACTGAGAATCCAGTTCTGCAAGATTTTTCCGACTGACCTCCAAGTTGTTAGCTATTTCAATAGCTTTTTCTAGCTTCAAGTCACTTTCCTCCAGTAACCGTTCTTTGATGTAGGAGTACTTCTGATGTAGATTGCATACAAAAATATCTCTGATGCATTCCATGCTTTCTTTGAACTCGCAGCCTTTAGCTTTGATTCTCAGCTCCGTAATGAAGTCCTGTATTGACTGGTCATCTTTTTGTCTTGTTGTGAAGAAGTTGTGTCTCTCCACAATGAGGTTCTTCTTTGGAGTGAAGTAGTTCTCGAACAATTGAATTAGCTCTGTGAATTTTACTGTGTCTATGTTTTTATTGAAAGACATGAAGATTGGTAGGCATGCACTGCCCATGTGGTGCAGCAGCAGTGACACCAGCCGACTGTCATCCTCTCCTTCCAGGGCAGAGGCTTTTATGAATATGGTGAATTGTAGTTTCCACTTCTTCCATTCACTGGCTTGGTTGCCGGCTGACAGTTGCAAGGTGGGCAATGTTGACGAATATGACATTTTCGGGGACGCCTCCTTTTTCTCGTCTTTCGTCATTTTTTACGGTTCGCACTTGACACACTTGACGCACTTGGCACATACGCGATTTACACCTGACACCATGTATTGTTTCCACTTAGGATGACTCGAATATATTTGGATAAAATTATAGACTATAAAAATCAAAAGAAAAGAACTCTGGTTACTGAAGTGTTTTCAAGAATGAATCAATTTTTTTTTATTTTTTTTTGTTTTGTTTATTTTCACAAGTCTCACATATTGCATAACCTAAAATATCCCATTCTTATTGTAGGCGTATCACTACAAGACATCACAGGTACAAGAATTGACCGGCATTGACATAGTGAACAAGCTCCTACAAGTGGAGAATATCACTATCGCTAGATCGATGGTATACTTTTTAAGAGGCCAAATAGGTGTTTGCCCCGGGTGCTGAATAGCCTAGTTACGTCCCTGGTCCCAACCAACAGTTACGTGCTCTACTTTATGATATAAATTGTTCTGATTTCAGCAAGTGGACAACATGAAGGCAACCAAGCGTATAGCTGATAAGATGGAAGAAGACAGAATCGAACCTCAAGAACCTGCTGCTAAGAAGGCAAAACAAATTGACGTGAGGAAAATTGCTGTGCCGAATCACAGATATGGACCATTGAAAGAAAATTGGATAAAAATATTCACACCTATTGTAGAGTATTTGAAATTACAAGTTAGATTCAATTTAAAATCCAGAAATGTAGAAATCAGACCTTCATCTGAGACAGGAGACATATCAAACTTACAGAAAGCAGCAGATTTTGTTAAAGCTTTTGTATATGGGTTTGATGTTGATGATGCACTAGCACTACTTAGGCTCGACAATCTGTTCATAGAATCATTTGAAATTAAAGATGTTAAAACACTCAAAGGTGATCACTTATCAAGAGCTATAGGTAGACTCGCAGGTAAAGGGGGCAGAACTAAATTTACCATTGAGAACATTACAAAGACACGTATAGTTATAGCTGATAGTAAAATTCATGTATTGGGTTCCTATCAGAATGTTCAAGTTGCACTCAGAGCTTTAAACAATTTAATCTTGGGAAGTCCTCCAAACAAAGTGTACGGTCAGCTAAGGAATATAGCTGTCAAGATATCAGATAGGCTGTAATTAATTTTTTTTTAAATGTATTATAATTTGTAAGAACATTTAACTATGTAAATATGTTATGTTATGTTATCAAATAATAAAATAAAAGAATAAACTATTTTGAATAATGTTCTTTACCATATAAATTTTTGTCACTTTTAAAAGAAGCAAGACAGCAACAAAAAAAAACTCATCATGGACCTTTTCGTGTTTTGAGACGCGACCCAAAGTTCTTTGATCTTGAATAACTTGATGAAAAGAAAGTTGTCTCCATTGACAAAACTAGCATTCCCTCTCAATTTTGATCAATATGAAAACTATGCTCCACCTATATCTGGCTCCCAGGTTCTCAAGTTTTGGGAGCAGAATTTTTACTCTTACCAGACATAATTTATTCTAGGGGGGAGGGGGGGTACTGCGGCTGTAAAACTTCTCACTATTTCATAGTTTAAAATATTATTAATACATTTCGTACAGCGAGCGGTTAGCTGCTCGTCAGTATTACTATCATCTTTCTCGCCAGTGTTTTCTTGTATAAAAGGTGAATAATTAAGTTGGCGCAGCTCATGTGGAATTTTAATGGTTTTGTTAGTGCCATCGTTTGTTCTTTGTTTGTACCGGATTACACCGTTGGAATTTTCGTTTATAACCATACCGTTCTTGAGATATTTTTTGTGGGCTGGGTCAACTTAAAGACAGTCTAGCCCAGTCGGGACTTCTTTCAAGAAATGGATAGTTAGTACTGTTGAAATTTTCGTTTGGTCTAGAACTGTTCTCGAGATACTTAAGTTTAGATTTTGGGTGCCAGCCCAGCCCAAGTCACTTTTACATGTTTGAACTTTTAACACTATGGGAGAGCGAAAGGAACGATCTCAGTTCTTGGAGGCGGAGGAAAAGTTCTGCTCAATAGTCCTCGGAATAGTCCTGCATTCTCTGTTCAGTCCCATTCGGGTGTATGGTATTTTAATTTGAAATATTGTTATTTCGATGGTTCGAATTTGAATGGTCACCCATCCAAGCCCTAACCTCGCTGAACGTTACTTTGCTTGACTCAATGAGTCTACTAGTAGTTCTGCGAACTGTAAACCTCACACAGATTATATTATCGAATTATAAATGTCATCTCAAACCTGAGAACATCGAGACCTTTCATTCAACACCCCACTTGATGTGTTTTTTTTTTTATAGCTACAGTTCGGCCCCCATGGCTCCAAATATCTCTAATTTTATATCTATTTATGAAATGTAATTTTTAATTAATCTTCTAAATTTCAAGAGCCTTGCTTTATTCAATAAAAAGAGAAAAATCGTTTTTGATTTTAACCAAAACGGCCCCCATTCGGACCCAAGTGGCCGATTGAGTTCGATCCCCGGTTGGGGCAGAATTTTCTGTGTTGAAAAGATATCTTAAACCTGGATAGAAACATGTTGAAAGGACCTACACGCGTTTTTCAAAATAATTTTTAATTTTCAGTGGCCCTTGTTTTTTTTAGCAGTAGGTAATACTTTCACTATCGCACTTCGCGGTATAACTAACTTTATCGCAACCAACGCACTTAACAATCGCAATAATAAACTAACCACTGAGATCATATAACACAAAGGGAACCTTACCTATCTTAAATAGAACAAAACAACTTTGAACAGCTGATGGTCCCTCTTACAACAAATCCTGGCCCTCTTGGTTCAATTTATTTGAATTTTTTGTTTACCTCATGCAGTGGCGGATAACTAAACATTCTTAGTTTTCAGGTCTTCACCTTTTTTCAACAATTTAAAAAGGTAATCTTTTGTTTTTACATGGATTTTCGATAAAATACTGGGTGAACCACTTCAAATATTTTTTTTTCTTCATACCTATAATGCGGTAGACCAAGACTTCGGTAAGTATAGAGGTAGGTACTGTTTAAGTACGTTACCTACCAACACTCGGTTGTTTTAGCATTTTTGATCCCTTCGCAGGTAAAAGAACCCTTTTTAATGACATTTTGGCCCATCTGATGAAGTCCGATCGATATCTCTCCTCTGATAATTCGCAAAGTGAGTGACTTTGTTCTTCATTTTAACACGACTTCACTTACTTACTTTAACATCCTTCTACAAATTATAACAATATATCAAGATTTCTACGCGGACTGCACAGATTCGAGTAGAATATTCCCTCTGTGGGATTGAGGAAAATCTTGTATTAAAATACCGAACAGCTGACCGACAGTCAGCTGATAAAATCTAAGGGTCGGCTTAAATTTACTAACGGCCCTAGCGTCAAGAAACAAAATAGATAAAGTTTAATACTAAAAAATCAACGATGTATTATTATATTTTCTATTGTAACTTGACTTTTTATAAATACAAAACTGACAAATGGGGTTTTAACAACAACAACACATCAACATTTAATAAATTGTGCTTACAAAACATAATTGATTTGCAGACAAAAATAAGAAATAGTAATAATAAAAATAATTATACTATCTTTCCATTGAACTTAAAAAAAATTGTATGAAGGGAAAGTATTTTCATTTCTTGCTCATTATGTTAGATACACAAATATACACTCAATTTTAAATGCAAATTTGAGGAAAATTATGGGGAAAAAATCAGTAATCTTTATATAAATGTACATTACCCGTAGATTGAATACCATATTTGTAATGGTTAAAATAGAAATGATGTGAGTTTGTTATAAATTTAATGTTATATTTTGATTTTTCTTAGATACCTACACGAGAATGAACATCTTTCAAATAAAAGGACATGTGTAAAACAATTTTTACAAAAATACAATTGATTTCTTATAAAAATTACTGAAACCTCCAGAATTAAATGTATGATATCTCCGGCAGTTTTTGATTAAAAATATCAAACTCATCTTAAAATACTTTTAATTTCAAGTACTTTTAAAACAGGGTGGTTCCATTTAAGATTCTAAAATTAACTCTCCTGGGGCCGATAACGATTAAAAAAACAAAAACCTAGTTAAAAAGGTTACCCCCTTGATATAATGGCTTATATTTCGGGAACGGTTTGTCAGATTATAGCAATATAGGGCTCAAATGAAAGCCTGTGATATTTTCCGACTGTTTCTAGAATATAAAATACTAGCGGGCCGAGGCATGGCCGTGAAAGCAAAAAATCCTTTTTCGCCAATTGCAGGTGTTGTAGTGGGAGTTTCGAAAAATCCCGTCTTATTGCACATCTAGACTATAAGACAAAGCTACCTACCAAATTTCCGCTTCCTAGGACTTACCAGTTCGGAGAAACAGTGATGAATCAGTGAGTGAGTGAGTCAGTCAGTCAGTCAGTGAGTGAAACTCTCTTATATAAGTATAGATAAATTTCTGTGCAATTCCAGGAAAATTGTCAAAATTCCAAAACCTCCTCGAGTATTGCCTTAAAGAAGGGTCCGATTTTAAGTCAGTCTTTGCCTTGGAACTTGAATTTATCGCGATGATCTATTGATTTATTATTTAATAACACAGAGGACAAAACAAGCTTTCATATAATCATAAGAAAAACAAAACGAGGGTGCTATATACTTCCGCTAAACTTAGTTCGTAAGTATTTTGATTTGTAGTTCTGACCATTTTAGACAAAAAATAATATTTTTTTTCCTTCATATTTGGATTTGTCTCATTGAGTAGAAGGGGACTACTTTTTAATTGGCTTTTTTCTGACTACTACCGCTTTTACGAACACCCCTAAAATTAGAAAAGATTCATACTTTTTTTCTCACCTTCGGCATTACCACGGACATATACAGGGTCCGCCAAAAAAAAGGAGCCACTCGAAATATCTCAAGAACGGATTTGAATTTCGAAAAACGCTAAAACACGTGTTTCATTATATGAAAGGGGAACCTTTTTCTACTGGTTTATGTTTTTTTATCATTACCAGGGGCGGCCCCAGGGGGGTCAAGTTTGGAATCTTAAATGGAACTACCCTGTTTTGAATACAAATTTGAGAAGTAAATGACAATAGAAGTATTTTGAGACAAGTTTGAGATTTTTTCACCAAACAGGGCCGGAGATATCGTAACTTTTGTTTCAGAAGTTTCAGCCATTTTTTCATGAGAAAATTATTTTATATCTGTAAATATTGTTAAACAAAATGTCTTACTTATTAAAGTACTTAATTTCTCAAGTCTTTTTGATAGCATTAGCTTTACCAGGGGAGTTGTATAGGGGGTCAATTTTTTTACAAGTAAAAACCATCCTTTTTCTAGTATAATTTGTGATAGCTTCACGCAATTACACATGTTTCAATCTACAAAAAATATTTTTTTAATCAGGGCCGGATGTACTTCAATTTTATATGGAAACATAGAATATTAATGAGAAAATAAATCGCTACTTCAAAAGAGCTAGTAGAAAAATAAGGCCAGTTACATTTGAAAAATTAATATTTATCTGGCCTTAATTTTTACTAGCTCTTTTGAAATAGCAATTTATTTTCTTATTAATATTCAATGTTTCCATATAAAATTGAAGTACATCCGGCCCTGATTAAAAAAATATTTTTTGTAGATTGAAACATGTGTAATTGCGTGAAGCTATCACAAATTATACTAGAAAAAGGATGGTTTTTACTTGTAAAAAAAAATTGACCCCCTATACAACTCCCCTGGTAAAGCTAATGCTATCAAAAAGACTTGAGAAATTAAGTACTTTAATAAGTAAGACATTTTGTTTAACAATATTTACAGATATAAAATAATTTTCTAATGAAAAAATGGCTGAAACTTCTGAAACAAAAGTTACGATATCTCCGGCCCTGTTTGGTGAAAAAATCTCAAACTTGTCTCAAAATACTTCTATTGTCATCTACTTCTCAAATTTGTATTCAAAACAGGGTAGTTCTATTTAAGATTCCAAAGTTGACCCCCCCTGGGGCCGCCCCTGGTAATGATAAAAAAAACATAAACCAGTAGAAAAGGGTTCCCCTTTCATATAATGAAACACGTGTTTTAGCGTTTTTCGAAATTCAAATACGTTCTTGAGATGTTTCGAGTGGCTCCTTTTTTTTGGCGGACAATGTATAGTTAAACTTTATGATGCGAAATTTTGGATTTAAGTTTCAAATGGGTGTATCTTACAATTTTTAACAAACAAAAAAAAATGTCCGCGGTCACTTAATGGCGCTTTAGCGATATGTGCCATATCTTGGATACCGCTAATGATGGAAAGCTGAAATTTTGTAGGTTAGATCTTTGATAAATTTAGAGCTCATTTTGTTCTATGTACTTGTTATATTATCATAACTATTTATGAGTTATAGCACTTTTTGTTGATATTTGATTTTCACCGACCTCTCTTCGCGTAATCACATGAAACGCTAAGGCTTTATTGTATTGAGCTGAAATTTTCAGAACATGTTCCTGAGTATTGGCAGATGATTCCTCGGCAGAATAGCTATCTTCTAAAAACTTACCGTTTTTGAGTTACAATCTCCTAAAGTCATTGGCAGCGCACAATACATTTTGGATTAAAGTATCTTCAGAGCTCACAGTATATCGACATAACATTCACGTACATAAAATTGAATGAAGTTATTCCTGAAGTATAGGGTGTGATAGATGGTTTTCTTTTACTTTATTAATTTCTCAGGGAAAAAAATATATCATAGATGTATTGTTTTCCGAGTAGTTAATTTTTTTAATTTTCAAAATGTGAGTGAGAGAATTATTCAATGAAATACACAATAAATCTTTAAGGCTTTTTAGAAGGATTGATCGATCAGTTAACAATTATGTCGAAAGAAACTGAACATAAGTAAACACTTATTTAATTTGTAATGTTTACAAAATAAAAATAATTATAAGTATGTAGGTACTCCATTCAAATAACGTACGAGTACCCATTAATTTAAGTACATGTAAAAGTCATCCTTATTTTTAGTATACATATTGCAGGCTTGGAAGCCGAGATTCGCCAGTTTGAGTTCTGTCTGACAATTTAGCCACCATACGGTAAACTCATGTAATACGATTAGCTCAGTGGTAGGATCCTCGCTAACCATGCGGAAGGCTTCGGGTTCGAACCTTAGAGCCGACAAAACATTGCATTAATAATTGGGTAACAATATTAATATATGTAAGGGATCACGGTGGACATGTGTTGTCCCAGCATCTGAATGGGATTTTATAATAACACAGAGGATACTTAATACCTACACATACATAACACGGGTATAGTCAATGTAAAAAGAATTCCAAGAAAGTCAATCATACCTACCCTGCGGTTAAGAAGTTACGAGTTCGAATGTACATCATGTTTGTTTGTAGTGTTCTCATTTAAAAAAAAAAATAGGCTTGATTTTCCATTTAGGTACCTAGACACACACAAAAGGTTAACGCCAAATGAATAATACAATAGGTGTACCTACGTACTTTCTTGCGAAAAAACTCACTTTTACTTTGTTCTACCAGTCAAACCAGTCTAGCACGTGGAAACAATGGGTCCTTAATAATCTTAATAATGAGTCAATTTGTAATTGGAATAATCCCTGTCTAAACATAAATATTGTTAATATACGTAGTAGAATCTCGCTAACTCGAAATTCGATGGACAGGTTGAAAGTTCCTTTAACTCGGTAGAATTCTTGAGCCTTTTTGAACTTCGCTCCTTATTTGAAATCCCCCGATAAGGCAAGAATCTCGATAGCTCGAAATGAAGGTACTGTACCTTGAATTGCGAGTTAGCGGGATTCTACTGCATTAGGATAAGAGTACATTAAATCAACGTCAACCCTGTTAAAGGGCCCCAATGATTTGTGCAATTGTCTTCTGACAAACAAAGCTGGTAATGATTCTGTTTAACATTACACAACGAGACGTTCTAAAGGGTCTTTCAATAAGAACGCCTCATTTTGTTTTGTCAATCTGAGCGAACCCCATGGATTGATTTGAATTAATTTGATTTCATTTTGTTTATTAAAGTATGCCATTTAGTCATGGTACAGGAGCGAGCAAATTTGTCAAAACTTACTAACTAAATTTTAATTCAAATTAAAATTCCGAGTTTCATCTAAAGATCATCTTCAGCGATGTTGTTCATTAATGCTTCATGGCCTTGTTAAAATCAAAATATGCTCCACTGGGCTTTTGAAAAGTTTAGTCATGAGAAACCATTAAATGAACAAAAACTGACCGTTTGGTGTGGAACACAAAATCAATGCAATATTAGTAGATTTGTTTGAAAAAGATGTCGAAATTTGGGTCAAACTAATGGACTCCAACAAACAAAACAAGCGGTCGGCATGTTATGACTAAAGTTGAATATCATAATGGCAAAGGGTGTAGGTGTAATAAAAATACATTTTTTTGTGCTCCAAATATCCTGCGTTTTATTACCATTTAAAAGTAGGGCGCTCTTAATGGAAAACCCTTTATATACACCTAGGTATGATTAATAAATCACAATATATTTTACCATATTTGTATTAATCACTTTCGTACTGACACAACTACTGAAACTCGCTTTACTAAATCTTCTCTGAACCCGGGACCTGAAATATCGCTCTAGGTTACAAGTGTCGCCTTATCGCTCAAACTACTGAGGTCGGTTAAACCACAATACAGGGTGTCCGGAATTAATCCCTGAATATTGTTACAATCGATTCAGGAAGTCACAATAAGACTAAAAAGTCCCCAGAGCATTTACCCGCAATGCTTCCTCACCGAGGTATCAAGCAAAAAAGGCAAAAGGTCTATTTTCTCTACTTTTCTTACGAATGATGCTCACCTTTGATTTATGAGGTTAGAATAAAAATAAAATAGTCGGAGGTCGTAAATTAAAACCACAGTTAAAGCCCTTAGTCAGAAAAAAATCAAACTAGAAAAAAGATAATTATGAAATGATGTTGAAAATACTCGTATCTTTTTAACATCCTCTCCTCACATGTGGTCTATACCGTTCTTCAGATACTATGATTGATTATAAACACGCACACACAGCCTCGAACGTGTTTTGACTCGTAACTTGACATCGGAAATTTTAGACCTTTAGATTAATTTCTATTTTTTTATGGCATAAAGAGAGTAAAAAGAATTTTAATATACTAACATTAAAACTTATTACTAAACCAACAAGCTTACCAAATTCTTTAACTATAAAAAAATAATGAAATAGTAAAATTATTAGATAAATGAGCAGCACGAAACTTACACACTAACACGAAAATATCTCATTCTAATATGATTTTGACTAAAACGAAGAGAAAATGAGCTAAATATTAAGCAAAGAGTAATATTAAAAGGCTGTTTAAACTGGAAGGTGGTTTGGTAAACTGCTATGACTAGTTTCAATGGGGGGAAATTAATTCTCATGAATTTTAATTGTTTACCCTACATAATAATTGCAATCTAGACAGTTGTTTGAAAGAAGATTCCTTGTTCTATCCGGGAGATCAATAAATTGATAATCAAAAGTTTTGATTTTTAGAAGAAATCTCTCTGTACTAGACACTTCTTTTAAAATGTTTTTTTTTTTTTTTAAATAACTTTTTTCTCTCATGGTTAATGAAACCTAAACAATTTTTCGCGCATTTCTTGAAAGTTTCGTGCAAATATTTTTAGTTGTGTTTAAATGATAAATATTTGATTTTTTCATTTTGAAAATACGTAAAACGCAATACATCATAAAAATGAAAGACCTTTAGTTTTTCATCTACGAAAGATGTGATACTTTCAGGAACTGAGTAAATTGTTGAGAATGTTGGTGCAAATTTTCCAGAAGATTAAAAAAAGTTATTACAAAATTAAAGTGTTGTTGGGTATGGACAAAACCTTTGATATCGAAGTGCTAGATAATGATTATTTTACGGTAACTTCAAAACGTTATCAAACTATTTTTTTATATAAAGAAAAGTCTGAATCTGAATTCTATCACGCTAGGTAAAACTAACATTATAAATCATAATGTTCCGCTAACTTGATTCGTATCAAAACAATTAAATAAAAGCTCGGATTAGTGTAAATATCACATCTAATAGCTATAGAAGATACGAAAAGTAGCTTGGAATAGACTTATAGAAGATTTAGATCCTCAATGCTAATGGAGTTATCATCTATTTTCTGATTGGATCTTGGTTTCTCGGAGTTTTCCCGTATACTCTCTTTTAGTAGATTTAATTTGTCTAAACTTGCACGCACTACTTTACTTGTATTTTCTTTAGTCTCGTCTTTTTTAAGTAAACTCTCCTTCTCTTCAACTCGTCTCAGCTGGTCTACCTTAATGTGATTAAGTTCAGCCGCTGTCTTGAACTCCGGAGGAAGCTGCGAGGCCCGGGTTGCTTCCTCAATATATTCTAATAGTTGAGGTGCTTTCGATGGCAGATCTTTCTTCCCTCCTTCTACATGGAGAGGAAAGAAGGGCAGCCTATCTTCTTTCAGAAATATGATCAATTTATCCAAATCATCAAGTAAGAGAAACTTTGTGAAATTCTTAGCTTCTGTAGGTAATGCATCAGATGAACAGTAAGGCAGCATTACAGCAAGAAATCTTGTCATGCATGGGATTTGAACGAGACGATGTCGGAGTAGGGAAACAGCATAAGCCTCCATGCCGAGGTACATAGAGGTGGAGATCTTGGTAGCCGTGTTGGGAGGGGAAGCGAACACTATCACGTATTGAGCAGAATGGAATGCGTTAAAGTACCACTTCATGGGATCCTAGAACAAATAGTTGTGATCGAATTAGTCCATTTTGTTATCCTGCAAAATAAACTGATGTGTACAAAACCACAACTTTATGTTGTGAGATACTTTGTACACACACACTCACACATGTATGCATACGCATACACGCAGGTACACAACCACACACACACTTTTATTTCCCATTTATGTATTTTACATATTGTATTAATAATACAGTGTCCAAGAAAAAAGCACAGATACCTTCATCATGGTGGTCAATAGATTCTATGGTCCCATGTCTAGGTTCCAATTTGATAAAAATCACACTCACACACACACACACACTCTTTCTCTCTCTCTCACACACACACACACCTATGTGTGTGTGTGTGTGTCTGTAAATCTTTTCGTTCGCCTATGAAATGTAGTAAATTTGAAGGAATGACTACTTACATTAGTTTCTGAGGCAGGAATGCTCTGTTCATCAAGGAGAACCTCAATATTGCAATAGCTCTGCAGGTAGTTCATAAGTTCTTTGATCACTTTTATATGATAGCCGCAGTTGACATTGTAGATAACTAGCACTTTGGGTGGAGGCTTCTCTGGTTCATCAGGCGGATGAAGTTGACGACGCAGGAGGAAAAATATCAAGATCAGAATGGGAGTGAGAACTACACAGCAAACGATACATATCAGTATCGGATAGCTGGGACCAAAAGAACCTGCAAAACAAAAGAGGTAACCAATTCAAGTTTAATTTATTTTATTTTCAAACGAGTTGTGTTGCAGAGAATTTATAAATTTCATGTATAGTGGATATTACGGCATATTTGTGTGTTTATGTTTGACTCGTGATTTAATTTGTAATCCTCAAAAATTTGAACTACCCAGTTTTTCACATTTCTGGAAGAACCATAGCCTCAGGATACCAAAACAGTTGTTTTCGGCCATTGGTCTGTGCGTGTGTAATTGTGTATGTGTGTTTTTTTTAATGTGTGTTTGTTTCAGTGAGTGTGTATGTAAATGTGTAAGTGTGTGTGTTTGTGTGTTTGTTTGTTTGAGTAAGTGTGTTAGTGTACACGCGCGTGTTTGAGCGTGTGTGTGTATATGAGTGCGTGTGTGTGTGTATGTGTGTACACGCTTGTGGTCTGTGTTGTAGCTTGCCCATGCTTCCCCTCTGATGGGCGAGAAGTGACACGATACTTCCCATTTAGTTGCTGAATCAACACGAGCGCACCAGAAGGTATGTTGCAGTTGTTGTACAAATCTATCTGTAATTGTGACGATCACCTAATAGTAATTGAAATCGTGGCTATCACTAGTACAGACAGATTAACAGAAACAGACAGATTAACAGAAATACTAATATAAATAGAACCTTAGAATATTTTTTGAAACCCCCCCCCAGGAATATACCTACCTCTTCGTGGTATAAAAAATCCCCGCCAAGAAGTCTTCGGTACAAAAAATCCTGAAATCAAGTTTGGACTCCACTTCATGGTCCTGTTTTACACGTTTTTATATTTTAAAAATTGACCCCTTGACATCAAAAAGGTATGAAAAAATAACTGACAATAATTCTCTATGAGAAAATTCAAGTTCATTATTGATGCGTTTTAAGTAATTTTCCTGTTGCAAAGGAGACTTTTTAAATGAAAGACTTTTTAAATGAACCATTGTTTTTTAAATAATTTATTCTAAAATTAAAATTTAAACTCAAGCCTTACGTATAGGGATATCAGGAGTTTGGGAACGATAACATCGGTTCGTATTGTCCTCAGCCAAATGGCCACATCTGTCATGCACTGGTACCTGCAATTAGATATCCGTTGGTTTTAAAATTAATGTTGCCGCCCGTATTTTTATCACCATGGTACATGTTGTATAATGATTTCTGACGGAAATCATTATACAACTTATTATTTTGCGGATTACAAGAAAAATTGGTACACATGCTTTAATAAGATTTCTTTAAAATCCTTAATCAGGACTAAAAATTGAGAATAACTAAAATACATTGTCACAACCTACACCCGAATCCAAATAAATAATGACAAGTAGTCTGAAAATCTCAAGAAATGATTTGACACAAAGCAGAAAAATCAATTTGAGAACTATTAAATCTAGTATACGAAAAATAAACAATCATGGTTGGCCTTTAATTCAACATGTACCATTTGATATTGTTATCTTTTTGTTTGTGTTATCTTGTTATTTATTTTATTTCTTAAGTCATTAAATTGTTTTTTTAATTCTGAATTTTGTGGAGTCTTCCTAAAAGAAACCACAAATAATTGTTCATATTGCACTTACCACAGTGAAAAAATAGATTCCTGTCCGATAGTCCGTCATGTAGCTTACACTTAGCATGTTATTTACACTCTCATGCGCAAAAAGTGCCTGCGTAAACACAACCCAGGAGTTGGCGCCTTGGTGTCTATGTAGCTGCACTATGAAGAGGGAGATGTTCAGAGCGGGAGGGGGCAGCTGTACGTTGAGACTTAAATAAGGCTCCACACTTATGTCTACATAGATAAAGAGTTCCCAATTGTGCCATTTGGTCCTGTTAAAATCTGAAAAAGTAAAAATGAATAGGCGTAAAAAATTATATTGATCTCATGCAAAAAAGTTTAGGTAAAAATGTAATTCGAATCCAAACAAAATTTCAGCTCAATCCGACTTGTGGTTCTCGCGTTACAAACATACGCACAAACGAATCAGTTTATAATTTTACGAGGCGCGTTGCGGTCATTCGCATAGTAATCATTCACAGGTAAAAAAAATCGGTCCCAAACGAAAATATTTTAGAACAACAACACTATTGTTTTCAGCGGCTTGAGGATAGAAAAGGTTCCATTCTCATTACCAAGATCTATTGGGATGACCAGATTTGCGTGTGAAAAAGCTCAACTTTTCAAAAATGTATATTTTGACAATCTTAAAGGTGCGTCTACATTATGTCGATCGACAGTGTTAATACTCCAAAGCCTCGATCGACACGTCTACACTATGTCGATTGACACATTCGACATAGTGTGGACGTACCTTAATAGCTCTTATACACTGCCATTACAAACCATACTAAATTTCAGCTCAATCGGAGTTGAACTTCGCGAGAAATGCCAGTAATTGAATTAAGATCATTTAAAAGTTGAACTTTTGGAAATATAAAGATTGTGAACTGAAAAAACATTGTGAGTTTATTGTCTTTTGTTACTGGATAAACTTTCGATACGAACCTTTTGTGGTTCACAGTGTCGTACGCTCACGACAAGTCTGTCTACAAATGCAACTCCTTAATTTTTGTTTTTTGTTTGTACTACATTATTTTGTACTTCATACAATGGTTTTACAAAAACGTAGCGTTCTTGAGATATAAGCGAAAATCCGAAAATATGGCCTCTTTTCACCTACTCTGAGACACTTTTTTGGGATCTTGAAAAAATAAAGCAACAGTCAGAACTCGTTGCAAACTGCAGGACTTTCCATCGAGACGCGAAGAAGGGATTAAAAAAGTTTCCAGATTTGTTGGCATTTTTGGGAAGCATACGAGTAAGTCTAATTAACTGAACACAGTGAGATTCTGTTTTAACTTGGGTACTGGACGAGCTGGCTTTCGTTTGTCTGTCTGTTCCACGATAACTCTCGACTAGATTCTTCAAAGTTGTTCAAATTTAGTATACATGTTTATTGAAATTGTTGAAATTTAGAATACATGTTTAATTTCAGTATTAAAAAAACTGTATTAAAAAACGAAAAAGGGCCCCAAAAAGGGGCCGGTCGATATTTTTTAATTAAAACCCATCGAGTGGGGTATTGAATGAAAGGTCTCGATGTCCTTATGCTTGTTGTGACAATTATAATGCGATAATAGAATCTGTGTGAGGTTTACAGATCACAGAACTACTAGTTTTATGTTACTTAAACACAAAAAAAAAACAATAAAAATAAAATCTTACCAATTCTCTGGCTATTGGGCACTTTAAAAACATATTTGGTGATGACCTGATATTCTGTCAGATTAGAATTATACGCTAGCGATTGAAAAGTGTAATTCTTATCTTCATAATCCCGCAAACTCCACAAGCAGTCGTAATGAAGTGTTGTGCCAAATGATACAGCTTGGGATAGTTGGAACATTCGGCATGATTGTGGATCTGGCAATGGTCCTATAGTGTATTGTTGAAACCACATCAAATTGTCTGAGGAGGATTAAAAACAATCAAGAAGTATTAATAATTTATGTGTTCTCGACTCTAGGTAGAGCGATTGAGAGTACACTAGTTACCGAATAGTCAATCATACTTCTAGGTCAAAGTTATGTCTGTAGGTTGCATTTTTTTTTTTTTTTTTTTGAAAATTTGCAGGATTGATGGAGCTTAACAAATTCTATGAAAAGTATCTTATCTCCCGATAAGTATACAGGGTGATTAAAAAACTAGGTTAATCCGTTAACCACATATACAGGGTGTATCAAAAGGTAAAAAGAAACCACGTATAGTAGAGCTCAAATAAAGGCCACTTAGCTTCAGAAACCCCTATACGGTAATGGACCCTGAGATGGCACTTAAAAATCGAATTATTTTGCGATTGACTTGATATTTTGCATGACGTCTCCGATTGTTATCATGTTAGTGAGTATTTGGCACTTTTTCTCCGATCAGGGTCGGAGTTATGGGGGGGGGGGGGGTCATGTATTGGCCCTAGCGATTTTAGGGTCCATTTTCGTATAGGGGTTTATTAAGCAAACTAGTCTTTATTTGAGCTCGTGGTTTCTTTTTTGTAAATATTCACATTGAATCCTTAGGTAAAATAATTCCACTTCAAATTTCTAGTACTTGTGTTGGTTCGAGAAAAAAAATATTCTCACCTTTTTTTGTGCACATTGGAACCAATTGGATAAACGTAGTTTAAATTTAATCATTTATCAAAAAGTTATAACCAATTTTCTTTTAGTTTTTCCTTTTGTGGCCGGCCCTCAAAATATGTAATGGACATGCTTTTCTCGTCAAAAGAAAGCTGACAACTCGTATCGAGAGTGAATTTTTTATCACGTTCCAATAGCTCAAACTGGTAGGGCAAAACAAAAAAAAATCGATGAATTTTTTTCAACTTGAGAGGCGTGTTACTCTATATAGATCAAAAGCTTTTCCTTCTATGGAAGTAAAAGGGATATGTGATGTACAAAGCTGAAAATAAACTTGCAAACATTTGCTTTTTAAAAAAAATATTTTCTATGAATACGGCCCATTGACGTCGAAACCATTATTATGTTTTAACATTTAAGACTAAACTTCAATATTACATTACTTTCCTTTCTATTGTACATTACTTACCAAACCATGAAATATTGTAAAAGGTGACATTGAATGCTGTCATCCGATAGTTCTTGTCAACAAAAAGGTAAGTGGACAGTTGTGTATGTCCCAAATTTGATGTCGCATTTTTGGTATTCCAAGGCTTACTTATTTGGTTTCTACATCCTGAAAAATATTTATTAGAACAATTATACATTGGTTTAATATTGCACATAAGTAATAGAACACTTTCTACTAGTAATAGAATGGTAGTGCGCCAGGCCAAGTTCCGGCTAACGCACTCACTGTATACAGGGTCCGCTAAAAAAAGGAGCCACTCGAAATATCGGGAGATATCAAATCCTTCGCGATTGTTCTAAAAAGTGAAAGAACAATGTGCTGGGAATTGCGAGATGCTTCCTCTCTCAAGTGGCGAGATATATAAAAGAGCATTGTGATCAAGTTAGTTCAGTTTTACTTGCGATTGTGTCGAGTGATAAAGTTAGTTATTCCCCGAAGTGACTTGCGATAGTGAAAGTACCTTACGATACTACAAGTTTAGTGAATTAGCAATCGATTGTGATCTGTTTACCTAGTTGTTTATCTTCGTGATTTAATTAAGTGAAATATTTATTTGTGCGTTATTTGCAAGTGTTTTCCATCACAGCTATCTAAACGAACCCAGCTATTCAGGCAAACAACTTTATTTTAATTTCGGCCCTTAGTATTTAATTTAGGAGGTATGAAGGTATTAATGATATATCCTGCAAAAAAAATATTATGAGTTAAAAAATAGAATATCTCTTTTATATGAGACATCATATCAAAATTTGAGCACTCTATTCAAGAGTCTCAAAGCGTTGAATAATTATCACCTGTGACAGACAGTGCGCGGAGTTCAAAATTTGGCTCCTGATGAGTTTTAATTTTTTTCTTTCGAAAACTAGCCAGGCACGCGCCGGTATGGCTGCATAAAGTCCGGATAGAATTTCAAAATTTTAAGCATCAAAATTTCAATTTAAAATTGTTGAAAGAAATTGACATCTATCCAAGGCTTTTGTAGGACGAGTGGACGAGCTCAAGGAGGATAGGTTGAGTAAGAGTGAAAAATGTTATGAGAGGCAAAATGTTTGGGAAATAAAATAATAAAATTATTTTCCTTACTTGAAAAAAAAGAGAACTGGTAAAATAATTACCTTGAGCATTTTCATACTGATAAACGTAGCATGAGTCATCAGGATCTTGGAACTCTTCTGGGAACTGAGGAGAAATCAACAGAATTAAATTAATTCCATTATTCGAGCGTACAATTAGCTTAGTGCTAAGATCCTCACTACCATGTGGAAGATCCTAGGTTCAAACACCATCCGGTGCACTCATGTTCACGAAGTACCTAAATGGGAAGTATTGCATTACTTCTCGCCCCCATCAGAGAGATGCATACACATACACAGATCACAAGTATTTAGTTGGTTTTTAGTCGCGGTTATGCTGGTGATAGTTTTTTCTATACGAAGTTCGGTTTTTTTAATGTCAATTTTTGTTTTCAAAAATAACAAAAATTTTGTTTACTTAACTATCGAGAATATTATCTAATCTTAGATATGGGAAGTATTGCGTACCTTGATATCATAGATATCAAATGTGTAGTGAAATATCCAGAACTTTTTTTACAAATCTAGTGATCGTGCTGTCTTTAAACTAATGTTTGAAAGTTAGATGTAACATCAGTACATTTCATATTTGTGATTTTACATTTCTGGCCTTTTTGGTACCAAAACTGATTCATTATGACTTAATTGAAAATATCAGAATACTATTCACCAAAAAGTACTAGGCATTTTTATTTATTGACCCTCCCCCTCATACTTCTACTTCTGATACATAAAATAGTGATTCTGAAGCTGACCAAACACACACACACACATGGACCAATGGCTGAAACTTTGTATTTAGGCTCTGGAAACCCTAAAATGCAGATATTAATATAACACAGTAAGTAGTCACCACGATGATGGTGGTGGTGTTGTGTGTGTGTGAGTGATTGTCCCCATAACACTTTCCAAAAGTTGAACTTTTAAATAAGCTTTTTGAATTACTGACATATCTTGTGAAGTACAAGTCAGATTAAACTGAAATTTAGTATGGTTCCTAGTGGCAGTATAAAATAGATTTTTAACTGTTCAAAATGTCCATTTTTTAAAAATTGAACTTTTTTACACCCAAATCTGGCTGTCCTAATAGGTCTCTGTAATGAACATTCTTGGAATCACTAGATAATGCACAAAAGGTTTTGTTCCCAATATTTTTTCTATCCCTGCATTATGAAAGACAGTGAAAGATTTTTTTTTGTAAACAGATGACTATTTTTGAATTTTCAAAAGTAAGTACCCTTTGTTTTTTTTACAGAACCTATCAGGTATCACAGGACATGCAAAAGAGGGACTGTATTTATTGAATTTGCCTAGAAGTATTACAATACATTATTCTTCAATTTAACAATATCTTATTCTTGTATTGTGGAACATAAAAATACTTAACATTCTATTATCATTATGTATAAATTACAAGTTGGCCATTACTTTTCTCTATAAAATTATAGAGAAAAGTAGAAACATGTCAAACATGGTGATTCTTACCTGAGACAAGCAGGACACATTGCTGTTGAGACAAAGACCACTGGTGGGGGAGTGAACAGCTTGTGGGAAGACCAGGTCTACAAATAACATGAAAGTAACTAGGAAATTATCGAACATGGTCTTGTCTCTTCATGAGAATGCAGATGATGGAACATTGACAGAACAAGGCACATAGAAGGATAAGCACAGCCACTACCAATATACATCTCTTCAGTGGGTCTGGTGTATCACCATAATTATCTGTAAAGCAAATTGCAATTTGTAAAATTAATTTTCCAATTATATCTAATTATAACTACTATCTATTTTGAATGTCAAAAATAATGTTAAAATTGTAACCCCAAAAATATCTCTTTTAGGTATAAAAATTCCCCAGATATATATCCAGGTGTACTAAAGGCAATAAATTGTCTTCTGTCATACATGATTTTTAATATTTAATTGAACATATTAAGTCAATATGAAATCTTGAAATGATTTGGAAAGAAACTAAAATGAAGGAAAAGCAGGAAAGAATATTTTCATTGTTACCTCCTGATAAAGAAAGAAAATGATGCAAAGGCATCAGATTAATTAAATGTCATACCTAAGGTGATTGATAATTTTGATCTTTCACCTGATCAATTTTGTGATGCTTTAGCCTTGCGATATAATCATCAACTGAAAAAACTTCCACAAGTTTGTGAAGGTTGGAATGATACCATGAGTAACCCCCATGCCTTGAATTGCAAAAATGGTGGGTTGGTGAAATATGGGCATGATGGTATTATAAAAGAACCAATTATGAAAGATTCAAGCCCAAATGGTCCAGCTTTAATAGCTGATTACAAGATAACTGGTGTGTGGGAGTCAGAAAAGACTGCGTTTTTTGATAACTGCATGATAAATGCAGAAGCATATTCCTACTCCTCACAATCTTGGTCATTGGTATCTAAGATACATGAAAATTAAAAGCACAAGAAATATAATAAAATTGCTGAAGATGTGAGAGCATCTTTAACATTTACACCATTGGTCAGCTTGTGTGATGTGGCACTACATGTAGAGTTTGAGCAGTTTATAAAAAGATTGTCCCAAGCACTGACTGACAAATGGAAGAGAAGTTATTCTCAAATTTTCAGTTGGTTAAAAGCTAAGATCCAAGTAGCAATTGTCTTTGAGGTTCACAGGAACATGACAAAGTTTAAATCAGAAATAACTGAAGATAGTGCAGGAGTAGAATATAAGGTAATTTCAGTTAACCCGCAATCAGTACAGTTGTGAGAGATTTCTCTCACAACTGTATAAGTTACCGTGCACTGATTTGTTACAAAACCAAACCATACTGATCCCGGGTTAAAAAAAACTCAAAGCCCTACTTTTAAAATAGAAATGAAACACAAATTAAGAAAAAGAAGAGGCAATTGCATTTCTAAATAATAGCTTTACAAACACTATACATAGTATAATTACTATGATAGTGTACCTACATGCTCCTGTAAATGCTATGCTTTGTTGTATCTACCTATACCACAAAAATTTAACTTTACCATCAAATATGATTTTAAAAAAATATATTTCAGCTGACTCATATCAAATTGTGTCACAAGAGGAGTTATTTTAATCAAGTAATTGTATATCTCACCATTTTCATGATCAACAGTATGAACACTAGAATATCTGATTGTCTGAATTTGATGAACTCTGGATCATCATATCATCAAAAACAAACAGTCTAAACACCTAAATAAATTAATGATTTTTCAAAATTTCGCGGTAAGATGTTAACGTTCATTAGTCTGGTTCCGGGGAGGTAAAAAATGTCCAAGCAATGTCCTTAAAAAGGGACTTTTTTTCTTTAAATATTCCCACACAGTTTCATCTTGTTTTCTTCCCCTCCCACTAAACTGGTATAATTCCTAAAGAATGGAAGATTTTTACTGTTTTCTGATTTGATGTTCATGAACAATGCCATTATCACATAAGAATCGCGAAACGATGCGCGCTGGTGCAAATCCTGTCGCAGGCCCCTATTTAATTTATTTTATTTGAAAAAATATTTAGCCCTTTTTTGCATTAAAAATTAAACAATAAATAAGGCGAGAGTATGTATTTATGTGTTAAAAAAACTCAAATCTATGCGTGGCTGACTATGTCTTCTTAGGGGTTATCTGTTTATAACTCCACATACCATAGTCCGAACGATAACAGATATTGAAATTTACATGAGAGTTGACCCCCTAGACCACCGTCACACTACCTAGAAAATTATAAAAATTAAAAATTTCGCTCCTCCAGACTAACACCTTTGAATCCCTCGGAATGTCAGAATATGGCTTAGAATGGGTTAAATGAAAGCTTGTTTTGTCCTATGTGTTATTAAATAATAAATAAAAATATAAGTAATCGCATCGCGATAGATTTCAAGTTTCAGGGAAAAGACTGTC
Organism: Bactericera cockerelli; assembly: GCA_024516035.1. NCBI lineage: Eukaryota > Metazoa > Arthropoda > Insecta > Hemiptera > Triozidae > Bactericera > Bactericera cockerelli. Next base: position 26,898,212 of record CM044957.1, on the reverse strand, counting down.
TAAAAATCGGACCCTTCCTCACGGCAATACTTCAGGAAGGTCATAACTTCACGACGCGCAACGGTTGCGAATTTCATACTTTTGAAAAAATTCCTGGAATTGGATGACAATTTTACTAGAGGTCATCTCCCATCAATTTTTGCTATCTCTTACCATTTTGCCTAAACAATTTGGACACACAAAGATACATAGGTACATACTTACAAACCCCGCCCATATTTCTCATTTATAAATTAAGATGGGCCAGCAGTCACTCACATAACATAATACATAACACGAAATAATCGTAGGTAACGTTTTCATTTGCTGAACAGTATTATTCTAAAAAGAATTTTATTTATGCAGGCCAAGTGCCACAAATAATTCAGACTTACTTGATTTCATAACCTTATTACAATCACGCATTCGCGACATAGAGCGTTCCTTCCTTTTTGACAACTTTAGCTTCTCAATTAAACCAATGCGTTGAATAATGAGGATATAATCCTTCCTACACGAATAACTCTCAGGTTAAGGGATTAGGTCTGGTGTATGAAATCAGAGATACGAGGATAGCAACCCCCCGCTGTTGCATTATTCTAAAAATGTGAAATATTTATTGTTCTAGTGAAAGAAGATTATAGTTCTTCAAGGTTTTAGATGCGCCTAGGCCTCACCTGAGTCGGGAGCCCAGTGTGAAGAATAAAAACTATGCGCTGAAGATCATCACGCTGATTATAAAAATAATCTCTATACCTATATCAATAAAATAAAGCTGTCTGTCTGTGTGTACGTATGTATGTTCTTTATACAAATCCACACCGTTTGACCGAGAAACTTGAAATTTCGCACATAAATAATATGATTATGTAAGTCCTTTTGGATCAGGGAATTAATTCTTCTAGGCTAGGTTATATCTCTCTAGGGCTAATTAAGTTACAATGAGTAATAGAGTATGGATAAAAAATGGATGGGTGACACAAAAAATATTCACGTTTTTTTTTTTTTTTTTTTTTTTTTTTTTTACCTCAGTGATATTTTTTCTCGAATTAAGCTTTCAATTGACATATCGATCGATATGTCAATTTAAAGCTTAATTCGAGAAAAAATATATGTCTGAATGTCTGATGAGCCGTTCTCGAGGTACGCCGGGTAAGGTAAAAAAAAGGTCTGAAATTATACAGGGTGGACCAAAAAAACGTTTACACCCGTTAATGGTAGATTACTGACGACATTTCTAGGACGGATCTGCAATCCGTTTTTTTCGGATTCGCCTTTATAACTGCACAAAGTGATTTTTTGCAACTTTCTGAAAAAGTCCGACTTTGGCTTATTCTAAGAGGTCAGAACTTTTTTCTTGTTTAAGATGAGTTGATTCTGAACATTTCTGCAGAAAGCCAACAAAATTTCGATGTTTCTAGCTACACTACTTTGTTTTTTACGGTTTGCTTTGGCATCTTTTTTGACACCTGAATAGAAAAAAAATTCTCATGTAATTTTTTTACACTTTGAAACACTCAAGATTTGCCCGAGCAAATTTTGGCACAGACATGGGCAAGTTTGATAAAAGTTGGCGGCCTACCCAAGGATGCTAAAAAATAATTTTACGATTTTTTATCACGTGATCTTCTGGGTAAACAAACCAGGTAAGTCTCAAAAAATGATGTTCAAAATCTTAAAAGTGTTGACCGTGTAGGGTTGTCTTGTACTCAAAGAGTAATTAGCTATTTATGTTTGATAATTTATTATTTTCCTTGAAATTAATTAAAGGCCAGTCAAATGAATGATTGTTTGTTTCTCGATGATAGTTTTCAAGCATATTTTTCTGCATTCTATGAAATATTATCTTTAAACTTCTTGAGTTTTTTTAGTACAAGTTACATTATTATAATTCGGATGCTGAAATGGCAGATACGCATTTAGCATATGGAGTTCCCAACAGGAACATTTGGGATCACGTGAAAAACATAGTTTACGAAATCTGGTAGCAAGAATCCTGTTGGCATTCAATGACCTGACAGAAAAACCTGAGATCTTCCGCAACATTCGACGGAACATGATGAAGAGGTTCAACCTTTGCATCCAGGAAGGTGGACGCCACTTCCAACAGTTCCTCTAAGGGAATTGAGAAGGGAGAGAGAGAGAGAGAGAGGCAAGAGAGAGAGAGAGAGAGAGAGAGAGGCAAAAGAGAGAGAGAGAGAGAGAGAGAGAAGGGCAAGAAGGTTGTCCCTCTACCTTCTGAGTTAGAACTAAGGTGCTAAAGTCATCAATGGTTTCAAAAATTTGTGTGAGGAGAATCCATAGTGTGTACTATGGCTAAATAAAAAATGGCAACAGTCTTTTAATTTGTAGTCATGAATTTTTTGCTGGCTCTGGCGTTCGGACCGGGTGGACTAGCTTACCACTGAGCTAATCGTGCGCGTCTAATCGTTTCTCATTGAACATACTAACACAAAATGTTTTTTTAAATACCTTTTTGTTTATAATAAAATAGTATAAAACATAATAAAGACTGCAAAAGTTTATTAATTTTACAAATATTATCTTGTTTTTTTCAAGACTTCTATTAAGAGTTGGCAATCGGTAAATATTTGTTAATTAATTAGTATTGTTTATGATAGAAGAACCTACCTACATATTTACCTGGATTTATTTCATAAACTCTACTTTCATTAGGAAAATTCGCTAGTTTTTTTTTCTCTCGTAGGGAAGCATAAGAAAAACCATCCTTACATTATCAAGGCAGTCTCTCAGGGGCTTACATTATGTGTATTGTGATACCAATAGTATCTGATATAACTCAATTTACAGATGGTATTACCCCCAAAAAAACCATAAGTTGTTGGTGTTACAACAGGTTAGATACAGGAATGAATAAAATATTCCATCAGATTTTTTTGATAATTAAAAAAATATTGACCGCCGAGAATTGAACCTTGGTCATGCGACTAACGGACTAACACTATTAGCACTACCACATCTAGCTAACACCACTAACAATCTGAAAAGCACGAAAATTATCATTTGAATTTTCCTATTGTCGGTTCTTCACCTTCAAAAAAACACCGTGTTTTTCGAAAAATGTTAGTTCCAAAGGATTCTTCAAGATAGCGCCAGTAGAGTTTTGCTCTCGCGAAACGGAGTTGGCGTATTTTTTGTGAAATACGCCAAAGGTAGCAAAAAAGTAAAAGCGCCAAAATTTAAAAATTCAAGAACATAAACAGAAAGCATAAAAACAAGAAAAGCTAATGTACCCGAAGCTACCAACGTCTTGAAATTTTTATCGAAATTTCTACAGGGTACGGCAAAATATTTTAACTCTTATTGCTGAAGTTACCAAAGAGGTACTAATAATACATACCTCAGTCACAAGATTTTTTTACTAAGATGTTTTTTTTCTCGCAGAGTAAATATAATCCCACTACTAATAGCAGAAGTCATTTGCGTTCTATTTTTATGATACAAATTTTTAAATCAATTTTGTAATAAATTGATTTAAAAATTGAAAAACACGCGCACTAAAACTTTTTTTATTATTGTTGCAAATATAATGGCCTGTAATTTAAGGCAAAATAACTCGATTATAACCTAACGGCACGCAGTCATATCCGACATTGAAGGAACCAAAAGGTCTGTTGTAATCGTCTGTCGTAATCTTAGTTCCTTCAGTGTCGGATATGACTGCATGCCGCCATCTATAACATTCAATATTATTTGCAAGAAGAATATAAAAAGTTTTAGGGCGCGCGTAACTTAGTAATAATTACAAAAAAAAATATTTTACAAATAGTATACAATTATATAATAATAATTCCGTGTCCGTGAGATAGGTATTGATACCTAAATCACGGTGGTGAGAGGATTATATGGACGCCCAAATCCAATGTCTAGGCTCCTTTCATGTCCATAGTATACAATTGATCACAAGCTAGATTACGACAGACCTTGGTTCCTTGACATTCGTATATAATATATATATGACTGCGTCCCGCCAGGTTTAAAGCAATAATCTTTTAGGGCGATCCGAATTTCGTTGAAACAAAATTCGATTTCGACAATTTTAAATTTATGCACAAAAATAGACCAAGTGCCATGCGCGATCTTCAAAACATTAATCTCAGCGACTTCACTTTACCTCATCGCCCTCATCGGCAAGTTAACAGATGAAGAAATATAAAAAAAAAATGAAGCTGGGAAGCAATGACTGTAGTAAGGTAAAAGAGAAAAAGGGATAGTTTAATGAGAATTAAAAATGAATTATTCTAGAGAATTTTTCGTAAATAATGTTTATGGTTGTTTGTTGAACCCTGTTGAATAATCAAATTCGTTGTTTATTTCTATAGAGTAAAGATTATTATATTTAATTATTTGACAAATGATCAAACACCAAATACGCCTCAATTTCACATAGTGAAGGTTTTTTTTTTAAATTACCGCCACAATTTTGTTTATATTCTTGCCAATCCCTGAATTTGCAAAAAGTAAGCGTATTTCGAGCGAAACGCTGATTTTGAGGTTAAGTGAAGAACCCATCACTAAACTAGCTGATGAAGGCATGTGAGACCGCGGTATTCAAAAAAAGCAATGTAAACAATACAAGACGCCCTTACACAGTGTACCTGTACAGCTAGAAAATTCTTAGGATTTTTGAAGAGTTTTTGGCAAACATCTAATAATTTTTCCCAGAAGATCACGTGATAAAAAATCGTAAAATTATTTTTTAGCATCCTCGGGGCGGCCGCCAACTTTTATCAAACTTGCCCATGTCTGTGCCAAAATTTGTTCGGACAAATGTCGGGTGTTTTATTTAGTAAAAAAGTTTTTTTGGGTGTTTTTTTTCTGTTCAGGTGTAAAAAAATATGACAAACCAAATCGTAAAAAACAAAGTAGTGTAACTAGAAACATCGAAATTTTGTTGGCTTTCTGCAAAATTGTTCAGAATCAACTCATCTTAAACAGGAAAAAGGTACTGACCTGAAGAATAAGGCAAAGTCGGACTTTTTCGGAAAGTTGCAAAAAATCACTTTGTGCAGTTACGAAGGCGAATCCGAAAAAACGGATTGCAGGCTTGGAAATGTCGTCAGTAATCTACCATTAACGGGTGTAAACGTTTTTTTTGGTCCACCCTGTAGACATTCTTCAGATTGACTCTGTATCTTAATAGGTTAGGGTAGGTCGTAGATAACTGTCGTTACCGCCCAGCCTAAACTGCCACCCGCATCCGAAATGTTTTGGGCTCAAAATCAATCCATTAAAAAATGAGGTAATCTGTATTTAATCGCATGTCGATATCTTCCGTTGCTCTCGAGACACAAGGGATAGGGTGAGGCTTTATACTCACCCTGTATTTATAATATTGTACTATAGAAATTAAAATAGTTACAGTATAACTTTTTGAGAAGAACATTAGATGAAAATCGTTTCTCGAGTAAATTCAATACGGGCCCGTCTGAGTCCCAGTCTGAGACGCATTGTAGATATTACGCAAGAGTTTTTTTTATACATACCTCATACATAGGTACTTGTGTATTATATTATGTATATTTTCTGTTGATCATGCTTGTTGGAGTTCCAGCGCAGAGAAAGTGTAAATATACGGCGAGTCTGCTCTTAGCTCTTACTATCCACACTGTTAAGCTGTTAACATTTTATGTTATCATTCAATCATTGCTTGACTCTCTTGCTTAGTAAACACAAGGCACGCTATCGAACTCTGAATCGCGGTATAATATGTGCATTCTACCACCTATCGCGCCCTTAATTTAATGTCAATTTCTGCAGTGTCTTATAATAAATTTAATCACAATTTTATTTTTGTAATAATTCATTTTAATTTTTTTCTTGATAAATTATCTAAGGTATTCTGAGGATGTGTAATGTGCATAGGTTTTCCGAATATAATATATTATTGTGCGCATTTTTTCCATCAAAATTTAAATAATTTATTCTCAACGAAATTTAGATAAGAAATAACTAAAAAAAATAGAAATCCTTTGTATATAATATTTTTTGTAATAAAAAATAACGAATTTATTTATTTTTAAAAATAAAACGAAGTTATTATAACATAGAATTGTTACATGTTGTTTCCATTAGGAGATAACCTCTTGACTACAGAATTACAGATAAGTGAAAGTATTTTGATTGCTATAGCTATGCTTGTTGGATCGATATAATATTATTATCAAGACAATACGACATAATTATTATCAAATAAATAGGTAATAATCTATCTTTTGGTTACATGAACAAATTCAAATAAATGTCGACACCTGGATAAATTTTCATATTCTAGTGACATCAAATTTTATTCCTTCCTTCTGGTAAGTGAAATCTACAAAGTTAATTATTAATATACCTAGGTACCTACATAATTATTCGGTATGGATATTATTTAAGAATTAGCAGTTCCAAACCCACTCATGAATATAAATATACTAGCCGCGTAGCCGCGCTGCGGTTGCGGCCAGGCCTGCGGGGCGTGTGAGATTACTTGTAATGAATTCCTATGTATTTAAATTGTCTCCAGTTAATAGTTCAATTGGAAAACCTGAGATACTATAGTAGAAAAGTTATCTCGACGAATAAGATATTGTATCTAATATTACTGGGGAAATCACATTAATATACAACACTTGTTAGTCCTACGAACGTGGTCACATGTCAAGTGATATCTATCTTTCTTCACTAATTAAAATAAATCATTGCGTAAGTAGCTAGATCATAAATTGAATAGTGCATTGTATCAATAAACTGGTGTGACACCACACGACTTTCCTTATCACTCAGAATAAGGCAAATTCCGACACTCATGACTCAACGGTAACAGTTAGCTAAAAATTAATGTCAAATTCGTAATCAGCACCTCAAAATTATTGGAATTTGATATGTCACAACCCCCATCTAGGATGAATCATAAAAAAGTCAGTCCAAGCAGTACCGGTATATCAGGGCCTCGTTCCAAAAATTTTGCGATCAATATGTCAAATGAAAGCTATTAAAAAAAATTGTGTCGCCCATTCAATTTTTAGGACTCGCTTTTTCCCTCGCGGCTGGCGCCCCAGTTTGAATATAATAAAATCCTTTCATATTGCACAATATAAAGTCAATCTTTATATAGTTTTTTAGCCACCAGAGATTTACCAGTACGGAGAAACAGTGATGAAAAGGTGAAAATTGAAAAAGCGCGTTTTTCATGTAAATGCGCCCTTTTTCCCACGCGGCTGGCGCCCAGTGAGCATATTCCTTTCTTAGTGCCCACCTAGGACCTAAAAGTGACCTGCATGCCAAATTTCAGCCTCCTAGGACATACCAGTGTTGAGAAATCGAGATGAATGAGTGAGTGAGTGTTAACTTTCGCATTTATATACAGGGTGTCCCGAGTAATTTGAGGTGTCCAACTTTGGTGGGACACCCTGTATATATAGATTTACAAAATGGGAATAAAAAAATCGAAAAAATCGAAGAAAAAAAACAAATGAAGTGAATAAAACGAATAGTTTTCTCTTCTATCGCGATCTGGCTGCAAATATTTTACATTTTCCGCCATTTTTAAACAAAAAATAATAAATATTTACTCTTCCATCGCGATCCAGCTGCAAAAAAAAAAAAAAAAAAAAAAAAGAAAAACATGGCGGAAAAAGTAAATATAATTTTTTTTATATTCATAATTTTGGAAAATACTGGCAGCATGGATCGCAATCTGACATGGATCTGACTGCAAATATTTTTCTTTTGCCGCCATGTTTTATTTGGTTTTTTGCAGCCGGATCGCGATGGAAAAGTAAATATTTATTTTATTTGCTTAAAAATGGCGGACAATGGAAAATATTTGCAGCTAGATCGCGATTGAAGAGAAAAATATTCGTTTTATGAATATAATATGTGATACTTAAAATTTACACATTACATGTCGCACTACTCCTATACAGGGTGTTCCAGAAAAACGTTGACACTCGTCAATTGTAGCTAATAGAGATACGGTTATTTCGAATAAGGATCTATGAAGTATTTTATTCAATCTCTCTCTGTGAGAAGACGCACTTTTTTAGAAAAAAGAAAAACCCGACTTGGTTTAAAAAACGTTGACATGTTTAACAGGTGTCAAAGTTTTTTTTTGTACCTTGTATACTGAGGTAAGAAACCAATTATACACTTTATTAATGTGGACATAATCGTTTAACCTTTACAGATTTGCCTGGTATGAATTGAGCGATGGCCAACACCAAAGATGACGATGACACGAACAAAAATGAGGCGTCATGTCAATTGTTACCTGCCCAGGTGAATGGCAATGTAAAATTCATCAACCCTGGACAAAATAATGGTGATGCGTACCTCACGGGTTGTGAATCGGACGATGATCTTCGGTGCGGCCTGGGACCTTGTGCGCCAAAATGGTTGGATATGTTTGCCAACAAGAAGGCATTCCTAGTGACGTTCTGTTTAACATGGGTACTACAGGGAATGTATTACACTTACTTTGTGAGCGTCATTACCACGATAGAGAAATTATTCCAACTGCAAAGCAAAACTACCGGAATCATCATGAGTGCGACGGAAATAGGCCAGATTGGATCTTCTCTTCTCCTAACTTACTACGGCGGCCAGGGCCACAGACCTAGGTGGATTGCTTGGGGAATGGTTGTATTCGCTCTGTCTTCCTTGTTATGTGCTCTTCCTCATTTTATTTTTGGGGATCAGCCATTACATCTTCAGAATTTCAAGATCCAAGCCGACAACGGATCCATTAACATTATACATCCTAATTTATGTACTGTCCCTGACTTCAATAGTCCCAGCATATACAATACTACTCTAGATGTTTGTAAACAAGAATTATTGGATGGACAACAGGCACAGAAAAAAATGACCACTATAGTTTTAGTTCTTTTCTTCATTAGTCTATTAGGTGTTGGGTTTGGGCAGACCGCTGTATATACCTTGGGTATACCTTATATCGACGATAATGTCGCTAACCGAGAATCTCCACTTTACTTTGCCATCACCATAGGTGTTCGAATACTAGGACCTTCTCTTGGATTTGTACTAGGATCATTCTGTACTAGAATCTATGTCGACTTGTCTTTTACTCCAGACATAAACCCATCAGATCCTCGCTGGATAGGAGCATGGTGGTTAGGTCTTGTGTTGGTATCTGTCCTGCTAATCCTAGCATCCATAGCCATGTTTATGTTTCCAAAGACGTTGACCAAAACTCCAGCTACTAGCGGAACAGTGGCTGTGTCAACCAACAAAGACTTGAAAGAGAAGAATCCAAGTTTGAGAGAGTTTCCAAAAGCTGTCAAGAGACTCTTGAAAAATGACATATTGATGTATCGTACAGCAAGTAGTGTATTGCACATCCTACCTATTGCAGGCCTGTACACTTTTCTACCAAAATACTTTGAGTCTCAGTTCAGATTACCTGCTCACTCTGCCAATATGGTATCCGGTAAGACAATTACTTACTATATTTACCTCCATAAGAAACATAATTGTAAAGTAATAGGGCCGGACTAGCATTAAGTATGTATGTAATAGGAAAAAGTATCTCAAAAACCGATCCATAGTAACATTTTTAGAAAACCTTTTATGGAAACGAAAAATAAAACCATGAAGGTTCTGGAAAACGCCACTTTTTAATATCATGGAGAGAATTATAATCAGAAAATCAAAAGAAAATATCACCTGAAAACAATTTTTACATCTGAAAACCATTTTGAAAGGAGACTAACTTCATAGTAATAGGACAAAGTGTCTTGAAAACCGATCCGCCATAACATTTCCTAGAGAAACAAAAACAAATTGGGAACCCCCAAAAAAAATACATTGCCAATTATGGATACAATTCTTCCTCATTCATGGCAATCATAATTTTCAGCTTTCTATTTTATCGCTAGAGTCAGACTTGAACTACTTCTGAGAAATTTCTTGAATTACTTCCGGAAGTATTGTGTTCGTTTTTGTATTTGAAAAAATATTTTTTTGCTCCGATTTCAATTTTTTTCATAGTTCTGGCGTTTCATAACCTCCTGAGCAACTTTGGTTGTGTGTCGGTCTGTCTGTCAGTCTGTTAAAAATATTCCTTGTAACTTGTAACGCGCAAATCTCAGAAACCACTGAACGGATTTTGACGAAATTTTGTACACATATAGGAGACGTTCTGTAGATAATCCCATTTTTAATTCACCAACTTCACACTAGCGGTTCTGGGTGAAAGAGACCATGCGCCTGAGCACTATTTTTTTACTTGATCTATCTCGTAAACGGTACACCCGATTTTGAATAAATTTTGTATGTATCTAGGTATTAGCGTCTTATGTAAGATAAATGGCCTATGTAGGCCATTTTTATAATACTTTTTTAACATTAATTAAGATTTAGATCTGATACTTAAGAAAACCCAAAATTTTGGACATAAAAGTGCAAAAATGAGGTCCTTGACTTGCCGATACAGAATTTTTTGTAGAATCTAAAATGTAAAAAAAACGATATTATACCATGTTAACCAAATTTAACTTAACAGACAGACAGAATATTGCTCAGGAGGTTATGAAGCGTCCAGTAATATGGAAAAAATTAAAATCGGAACAAAAACGAACACAATACCGATTTTAGTATAAGGATTTTTTTGGAAGTAATATATTGAGGCTTTGTCATTTATTCAAGAGAAACCAGGCAACAATCTTTCTTAAAAGCTAATGGCAAGATTATGTTCAGATTAGCGTCGCGTCACTTCAGTAAACATAATCTTAAAAACAGAATCGTACCGCAGAATTCTTCGTTAAATTGCTAAAAAATTATATTATATCGTAGAGAACATGAAATTTTTTCGATTTTCCGTCGAGAACAGAGAACATATATTATAGTGATTTTAAAAAGTGTACACTCTGTATGACTACGTCTTCTGTTATGAAACATATTCAAACATTTCGTAAAGGATACTCTATCGAATTTTAAAATAAAATAAAATCATTTTAAATTGTGATAGAAAGTCAAAAAAAGATAAAAAAAAAAAAAAAAAAAATCGAATAAGAGTTCGATTCTGCTTAAGAAAATATGCACTTTTTGAAATTCATGTTAAACTTTTCGCTGACTGAAAGTACATGAATTACAAGGGATCTAACTTTACCATTGAAAAACGATGAGGGTACAAAAAATTAAGAAAATGAGTTATTGGTGGTTTTGGATATTAGGGTACTGTAGGTTTGATGTGTGGTATTCAAAAATTGCAAAAAAGATGAGGGTACTGAGATATCTTAATCGAAAAAATATGATGAAAGATCACACGGAAAGAATGATGAAAGTGTATCAGTCACGTCAAGAAATACTATTTTTTCTTTAAAAAGATCCAGTAAAACTTAATTCATTAAATTGCGACAGAGCTTTGAACTTTAAATCTTAATTTTCTCGAAAAGAAAAATCGTAGACCTTCATCTTTCTTCCCGTGTGGTCTTCCATTACTTTACACTCTGCCGCGCTGTCTTTTACTTTGTATAGGGCGTTCTTCACACCTCGTTCTTCATTTTGCTCTCATATATTCTTCTCCTGTTGTTCCACATTAACCAATTAGGTAGTAGTTACACTAGTTACATCTTAGATGTGTCTAGGCGTCAATTTGATAGTGACAACCATGTGAGTAAATGTATTAATGTCCTTCCTGTTTAGTTTACACAATAAAGAACTTGGATCGATATACAGGGTGGCCCTGTAAATAATTTTTCCTGTTTCAAATAATGAAAAATAAAAGAAAACGTATTTATTTTACTAAAAAATCTGGTGTGGCGTCACACGACTTTCCTTATCCCCCAAAAATAATTCGAATTCCGCACTCGTGACTGAACGGTAACAGATAGCAAAAAGAATGCCAAATTCGTAATTTTTGTAAAAATAATTATATTTGTTCTATTTTAATGAAGTTTTTAGAATATCCAAATCTATTAGTATAAAAATGCCCTGTAGACGAGTTTTTTTTTTAAATTTAATAAACAAAAAATGGCGACTTAACGCAGGCTTGCTGACGTTAATCTTGTTACTTATGATTATGATTTTTCAATCAAAGAAACGTAACACACCAATTTGATAATTATGTTGTTTCGAGTCGAGACACAAAAACGTGATTTACAGATTATTTGCCTATAACCATTGAGATCATATATTATACAATAGAGGGAACCCGATGTTTCAAAACTTGCGACCAAGAGGGACCATCAGCTGATTTGAAAATCAGTGCCGGATCCGTAATATTTTTTCTCTCCCGAAGGAGTGGGGGGTGGGGGTACCTAAACTACCTAAATAATATTTTTACTTTTTTCATACTTACCTATTAGTTTTTTGTCTTTGCTTCCTCATGTACTTTCCTTATTTTCTACTTATTATGTAGTGATATAAAATTTGGTATCTGACGTAAAAATTAAGGTTGTTTAGTTATCCGCTACTGCATGAGGTAAACAAAAAATCCAAATAAATTGAACCAATAAGAGGCCAGGATTTTTTGAAAGAGGGACCATCATATGTTCAAATTTGGACGCACAATTTTGTTCTATTCGAGATAGGTAAGGTTCCCTTTATGGTATACAGGTATGATCTGAGTGCCTTTAACAGATTATATTCCCGACCCAAATCAGGCTGGGTGACTTTAATCGAAGGTTTCATTTAGGAGTTTCCAACAAAAAGAATATAAAACGTCATCTAGATTCTAGATGATGTCTTTTGCAGTTAACACGTTCGTTACCGAACGGCTATATGTGGATGTTTTTGTGTTTTTCTTTGGGACCGAAAACACACATGTGGTTGTTATCAAAATTTTAACGAGGGACCGGACATCCATATATGGCCTTTTTGAGGTAGGTTGTTAGTATGAGAACAGATATAGGATCGATTCTTGTACAAATACGATGCCAAATATGCAAAAAAAAAATTTGGTCCCCAGGATGCAACAGCAACTTCACCGCCTGGTCCCTACGTAAAACTTGAAAAAATTGGCTTGGTAACGAACGTGTTAAGAGAAGAATACGTAAGAATAAATAATGAATTGATAGTTTAGGTACATTCGTGAATGTCAAAATATTGCCTGTAACTCGATATCCATTTCTCGGATTGGGATGATTTCTCTTGAATCGCTTTATCGTGTAGTTGTACCTCTAAAAAGTCCTTTTCACTGAACGATTATCTAACAAGGAACCATAATAAAGAAAGAATAGACACAAAAACGTGATATACAGGTTTTTCTGTATTATCTACATTCAAATTTTCAGAACCGAATCAGGCTGGGTGACGTTAATTTCAGGTGTCATATTTGAGTTATCAAACAAAGTAACATAAAAAGCCATGTAAAAATCTCTTTTGCGGTTGAGAGATAAACGTAAAAATAATTGAATGAATAAATGGTCAAAGTACATTCGAGAAGGTCGAAATTTTGCCGTAACTTCACAACGCTTTACCGGTTTTTAACGATTCCTCGTGTATCGCTTTTTAGTGTAGTTTACCCCTAAAACTTTTTTTTTCACTCAACTTATTATGTAACAGGGAACAGTAACAAAGGACGAATAGATTAAGACCTTCTTCAGAAGATTGTACATTTTATTGAAACTAGAACATTTTAATTCTGTTATACTATACCCAACAATAAAATGATAGAAACAATCAATATCGGATCTTGTGTAACATTCCAGGTGTGGGAGGAATCCTGGTCATGGGAGTTGGTATCATATTATCTGGTATATTCATTTTGAAGTTCAAACCAAACGCCCGATTTGTAGCCGCCTGGATAGCTCTCACAGCTGTAATCTACGCTCTGGGTAAGTGAAATAAGTGCGCTCATCACATAGGCCAGTCAGGTAGTTTCAGATGGAAAAAGGTTGGAAGTTTATGAAACTTTGGGATATTGTTGAAGTATTGTTAATTAACATTTCTATTACATTATGATTAAATTTTACTATTAATAATTTAATTAAAGGGTGGAATAAAAGCTTAAGGAAATTTTTTTTTTTTTGAGGAAAATCGAGTATTATATTATATATATTATACATGTGTGTTTAGTGTGATATAATGGTTTGTAAATAGACACTTATTCATACTGCTCGTTTATGTGTAAAATGTCTATTATTCAATCATTTATTTCGGCAACAAAACAGCCATTATCTATTACGAGTCAAAGTCTCAAATAAATCAATTCATGCGTTTTTTTCAATTTTAATCAATTCATGCGTTGTTGACTCAAACAAACGAATCTCTGGATCATTAGACTAACGCCTTAACCACTTGAACACCAACACGTGGTGTTGTGGATTCAATCTTCTAAATTTTGACCTTCTTACCCAATTAGGTATTATCTATTTAATTTAATGATTTTGTTATTAATTTGATTCACAGGAATGGGAATACTGATGTTCATCGGATGTCCTATGACTGATTTCGCAGGTCTCCAGAACACAGATGGGTGAGTTTCGCATGCCGTAATTTCCGATAGCACTTCTCTGAAAGTTAGACATTGCGCAGGTATTGTCTACACAGAAAGATCAACACTTTTGCCGAGATAGGAAGAACGCTTTATGCAAGGGAGTGGACGCGGTAGAGTGTTATGTGCAATTATGTATTTATGTCGTAACGTTAAAGTTAGTTCTCATGCATGCATTTCAAGTACATTCGGCCAGCGAATGTTTACCATGGATTTCAGAAAATGCTAAAATGCTATTTGAATGTAGGAATGAACTTTACGTCCCGGCGTCGTTGATTTAAAATTTGTTTGACTTCCTTGACCAACGAGAATCCTATTTTTGAGAACGCTGAATCATTATGTATTGTAAAGACATGAAAAGTTGAAAAGATTCATAATCATATATACCTCCGATAATTTTTAATATAAGAAATCGGTAGTATTTATTGTGTTTGTTTCTCTAAAATAAAATAAAAATAATATTTCTGGACATGTAGTAACCTCCTGAGCAATTTTGAGTTTGTGTGTGTCTGTTATACCAAAAAAGTCTATAGAATAAATGAACTATTCACGAGGAAGTATTGTGTCCATATTATAGTTGGTAGTGTATTTTTCTTCGTACGGATTTTATGAGATCCGATATCCTCTTGATCTAGATCTAGAAGACTGAATGAGGTGTCTAAACAGATTTACGTAGGTATTTGGCCTCAGGATGATACCTGGATAAAAATTAAAATGGTGTGAACATCATTCACGACTTACTTTTACTTTAACTTGAGCAGCCTTCTTTTTTTGGGTGTGTGTGTGTGAACACGATATCTCAAGAATGGTAAGAGCTAGAGAAATGAAATTTGGTATGGAAGTTGATTTTATATACCACACGAACTACAAACCTTTTGATTGAAATCGGCCGCACTGTGCGACCGCAGAGCCAACAAGGGAAAAATCAGCACGGATTCACTTGTTATAGTATCTACATACGTATACATATACATGTATAGATGCCCCATGACCTCAGGAATACAAAAAACTTGAAAAAAATGTGATATGAGTTACCGCTCTTCCGTCCGCCCGGAAAAATCATTGCCATGAAAAATCGCGCTGACTCACTTGTTATATTATCTATATACAATGTAAGACCTCAAAAATACAACAACAACAAAAATGTAAAAAAGGTGATAAAGTACCGCTCTTCCGTCCGCTCGGAAATAACAAGAGAGTCCGCGCGATTTTCAATCAATACAATCATTTTGGGGTGCTGATTACGAATTTGACATCGATTTTTAGCTAACTGTTACCGTTGAGTCGCCAGTGGCGGACTTTGATTTCTCAAATAACTTCGATAAGGAAAGTCGTGTGGTACGTGTCACCAGTTTATTTTTTCTTTCCTTTTTTAGAAATTTCCAAAAAAAAAATGAGACGATATACAGTTAAAAAAAAACTTATAAAAACCTCTCAAAAAATATTTAGGAAAAACAAAATATTGTTGGGTGGTGGAATCAATACTCGCGGATACCGGAGCAATGCGTACTCTACCTCGCTTCATTGTGAACATATCAAATACTAGCCGCGTTGCGGCGCGGTGCGTTCACCGAGGCATGGCCGTACTGGTGAGAGAATTTTTTTTGGTAGATATGTATTAATAGTTAATTTGATACACTACTTTTTCTCACTTCATAATGCTAAAATACAGAAATATGTATGATAGTTATGTAATTATCTCTATGTTGCGACACGAAAGATTGCATTTGAAGATAATCACGAAATAGGTAATATAGTAAAAACGGGAGGTAACGAATTCTCTCCCGTGGACCTTTTCTCACCCGAGTTCTCTCCGGATTGTTGCAGGGTTAACAACGAATTCACTCCCGAAAATAAGTCCATGCTTTTTTACATTAGGTATTATAGAAAATGATAACTAGAAATTTATCATTTATCTATAAGCTTTCAGCTTTTTATAAGGAATCATCTTTTTATAAGGAAATCTTTAAAATCTCTAACTTGAGAAAGGCAATTCCTTGGGTGTATAGTAGGGTTAGGTAAAATACATAAAAAGGCCATGCCTCAGGAATCAGGAATATAGTAGGGTTAGGGATAATACATATAGAAGGCTATGCTTCGGGTTTATAATAGGGTTAGGTAAAATACATTGAAGGCCATGCCTTGGGTTTATCATAGGGTTAGGAAAAATACATAAAAGGCCATGCCTCAGGTGTAATTCAATCATACCTATTAGATGTTTCTATTATAAAATTTATGGGTAATAGGTCTAAACTATATAGGTATAAACTCAGGTAAAAAATGCAAGCAAAGGGAGAAAATTTGGTGTTGATAAAACCATGAGCGGGAGAGAACTTGTGGTACTCTCTCTACATGACCAAAAGTTGGGTCGGGAGAGAACTCGGTGACGTCCGAATAAACATCCTCTTTTTCAATGGAAACCCTTTTTCACTGTCTTAATTTGCGAAGGATGAAAAAATGTTCAAACAAATGGATTCCTTTGTTCCACAGCACGTGGGGACGAAAAAATATTTGTGGAAGTTTAAAAATGCAGAAAGGATCAGTTCTAGGAATTCTCATTCCAGAAATCTTTTGGGACGGCCAAATTTGAGTGTGAAAAAGCTCAACTTTTGTGACATCATAAAACAAATAAAGATATATATAAAAAGCTCAACTTTGAAAAAGTGGACATTTTCATTATTATTATTATTCTGTATAGGGCGTTCTTCACACCTCAGCCGAGGTGTTTGATTAGAAGAAATCGGTTGTTTCCAAAAACGACATTTGCATAAACAAAATAAGCACTTTTTAGGTAACAGATTTTAAATAATTAAGACTAAAATAGCATGTACCCTGAAAATCATCTCGATTTGACAAAACATCGTAAATTAACTGTTATTTTAATCGTAATTATGCCAATAAAATCTATCTATTTGTTTTCAGAATACCAACATTTCAAACTCTGTGTACAACGTCAAATCCGTGTGTCTGTGATGAACAAAAGTTCGCTCCTATATGTGGAGCAGATGGCAAGACATATTTTTCAGAATGTCATGCGGGCTGTAGAAAGAACACTACAGTGAATGGAAAAATTACAAGGGTAAGACACATGATATGGATACAGAGTACATTGACCCCACAAAGTGGAATGAGAGTTCCTTTTTCTAATGTTATACTTGAGAGCGGGTGAATGGCTTTATTCTATAACAGCTTCGGTTCAAATTTAAATGAGTCATTTGAATTTTTTTTCTCGATTTTTACTGAATGGTCATATTATAGGTATCACGACGTCGAACAGTGGAGCAAATAGCAGTTTTACCTGGACAATCGTAGAATGAGCTTGCCTGCTTCATCTGATCCATTTTATTATGTTCCAAATTTTTTTTTTATCTTTCAAATGTACCTAGGTATAATTAAAAAGTAAATTTACATAACGGTTTTCCCAGGTTCGATACCCGACCCTTGTATTTTTTAATGAAACACGCACCAGCAAGCGTGCAACGAACACGCTGCAAACATATTGTGCTATCTGGGGTTCTGGAACTTGGCTCTTTTTTCGATTCAATTGTACGTCACTGTCTAACTAGAAGTTCAAATCGTAATGTTTTCCTTCTATTTCGACATAGACGTCTAAAATCTTGCAATATCAATGCTATAAAATGCTATAGAAGAGAATGCCAAAGGCATTATCACCACCCTTGATCAAACTTTGTTTATATTTGATTAATTATACCTTTTGACTGTACCTGTATATAAAAATTGTAAATAAAGATTGATCTAAATTGTTGAATAATAAAAATAGTTTGGTTTTAATTTTAAACTTATCATACTTCGACCGAATTTGCTCCCTAAACCCACACCAAAGTGCCCGTTTTTATATTTTTCTCATTATTTTTCTGTTTACAGACTAACATACGAAACTTAATCAAGTCACGAAACTTAGTTCTAAAGAGTCAATATTTCAATTTCAAGACATATTCATAAAGGCGCGTATATGCTCCCCAAAAGGAGACAGTTTAATACCAGTTTAAATACAGAAGTTCGGTTTTCAGATTAATCCCTCTGTACTTTTACATTAAACCCTATCATCATGCAAAATTTCAGTTTTCTAGGTTGTCGTGAAGTGCTTCAAAATTTTGATGATCTGTCAGTCAGTGTGACTCAGTTACGAAATAGCAGATTTTAATATTACCTCTCTCCGATTTTTTTTTTAATTGACTCTTGAGATATTCAGAGTGTATTTAGTGGCACTAAGAGAACATAAGTTTTAAATTTCATAGCTCTTTGGTCAACAAACCAAAGATATAGTGAAAAGGTGTGAAAAATCGGATGAATGGCTTCGTGTAAAGATGCCGTGCTTGCTGGAACTTGGCCTGGCGCACTACGGTGCGCTCAGATACCAATGATTCGACATTATTATTTTATCTCATTCCCAAATACTATCTTGGTTGAAAGCACAAGGGCAAATGTCTATAATAAGAGCAGTTGGTTTGAGAATAAGAGGAGCAAGGAGGCTCATAAGAAGCTTACCCTACGAAGATGGAGCGGGAATGCCTCATTTTTCTATATAATTATTATTTTATGATGCAATGTGAATCAACCTGTGAAAGACCATCTTTTAGGGTCAAATTATTTTATCTCATTCAACACACTGAAACTATTGCATACTCACCATTCTTAGTGACCATCAAAACAATTGGACGAAGCTTACGCCTCTACAACACTTATTTCTCTCCTCAGTTTTCCGACTGTACCTGCATGGGTGGGGTGTGGTCCAACGGGTCTTCAGTCCCCCCCGAGCTCTCCTCCCTAGCGGCTCCTGGACCCTGCCCGAGCGACTGTGGCAACTTCAAGTGGTACATCTTTCTCTTCTCTCTCTTCGTGTTCATCCACTCCACGTCGGAGGTGGGCAGCATGCTGCTGATCCTGCGGTGCGTGGACCCCTCTGACAAGGCCATGGCCCTCGGGCTCATCCAGTTTGCCATAGGACTCTTCGGTAAGTTATGAAAGATGGCTCCGATCCAACAATATTTGGACCAGTTCTATTATTCAACAATTTAGATCAATCTTTATTTACAATTTTTTATATACAGGTGCAGTCAAAAGGTGTAATAAATTAAATATAAACAAAGTTTGATCAAGGGTGGATGAAGTTCATCCAAATTAAAATATCGTTGCTCTATCATTTACATGGTCTTTCTAGCTGTCGGGTCTGTCTTGGTAATCCAGTGGTAATTTAATCTTCATATGCGTTGCGTCAATTTGGTAATCTAGGGGCTGCGGTTTTGTTGTTAAATTTTTTGTATGTTAACATGACCATACGGTAGGGTGTTCACTCTGGCCCGTAATAAATACCGCTCATCATCAAATGGGCTCAAAGCTTATTTTTATTGCGATTTTAGTAGAAGAGAGTGATTTTTACTGAAAATGTGATTAAGGGATACAGGACTAATACTCTCATTAAATAATGCATATCCACAGTCTGTGAGAGATATTTTTGTGTCTGTGAGAGAGAGATATTTTTATATCGTGGAATAACTTTCCCAACATTAATATTATGAGTACTACCCCTATCTACAAAAATTACACTTCTTGTTAAAAAAAGAAGGAGAACGCTCTTTTTAACACGCTCATGATGAATTATTTTTGTTTTTCCAGGCAATGTTCCGTGTCCAATAGTGTACGGAGCAGTGGTGGACTCAGCGTGCCTCGTGTGGGACACGGTGTGCGGGAAGAAAGGAGCCTGCAAGTTGTACAATACAGATACGTTCCGCATGTTTTACCATGGTAAAAAACTAGAGCCTCTAGCCTCTTAAATATCTACTTTTAGTATGCATGGTAAAAAAAAATAATGAGTGACATCCAAGTTTTACTTACTTTAATTTCCAATAATAGAAACTCCCTCAAAAAAAAGTTGAAAAAAGGGCCAAGTTCCAGAGCTCCTATCCAAAAAGATTAAGCCAATGCAGGTAGTGATATCTTGTCTGCGACCATGTTCCTCATTTTTTATGTTTTTCACTGCCAGCTATCCTCTAAATTGACCAGTTTTGCTCTTTTTGGTGGTTTAATTGTCATTTATATACATTTTTCTGTAATATTCTATCTAGGTATACAACCGATATATCATAAAACTGCGAGTAGATCCCAAAGAAAAAACAACATTTTTACATGAGAATCTGTAGAAAAAGCCTTTCTCCTTGTTAAAAAAAAAACTAAAAATGGACTTATAACTGCAGCTGACGGTTTTTCATTCTGACTTGAAAGATAAAAGTCATAAATGGCATCAAATTTCAGATGTGCTGCTTTTGTAAAAAAGCTCAGCTTTTATAAGATGATCCCAAAATAAAATAATGTATGTGTATATACCTTTTCCTACTGACATTGTTTGATAGTTGATATTTTTCAAGAACCGGACTTGCCTTGCCTGGTTAACGCGCATAAGCATACAGAGGTTTTTAACAAATATTTTTCCTTCACCAGCACGGCCATGCCTTGTTGAACGTACCGCGCCGCAGCCCCAGTTTCATAAAATATCAATGTTAGCGTGGAAAAAATCAAGCTAATCCAAATGCTATTTTTTAAACATTTTTTTTTTTTTTTTAATTTATAGTTTTTTGTACTCCTATGACATCTATCAAAAAGAAAATTACCTAGCTATCTACCAAAAATGTGAAATTTAAATGGTACACCCATGTCGAAGCAAGAAGCTCCTGGAGCACGGGTGTCCTTGAACCTCCCAGCACTGTTATATTGTGATCGGCAACCTCGCTATATCGACACTACGAGAGAGTCATTAAGTTATAACTACGTGCCAAAAAAACTACAATTTTTAACTTGCTTTGTTCCAGGTACAACAGGAGGTATTCTCATGCTCGCTTTCTTCGTGGATACTATTGTATGGTTCAAAGCCGGTAGTATCAGTTTTGCTGACGAAGAAGAAACCAGTCCGGAGGACGAGTTAAAACCCATGACTGAAAAGTGCGAACCAGAGACTTGTCTTTGACCCGAGAGAGACGCTTTCTGAACTTCATGTGGCCATTGAGTCTCCCTACCTACATGCTAGGTAACACAGTTGTGTTGTTTCCCTACCTACATGCTAGGTAACACAGTTGTGTTGTTTCCCTACCTACATGCTAGGTAACACAGATGTGTTGTTTCCCTACCTATATGCTAGGTAACACAGTTGTGTTGTCTCCCTACCTACATGCTAGGTAACACAGATGTTTTGTTTCCCTACCTACATGCTAGGTAACACAGTTGTGTTGTTTCCCTACCTACATGCTAGGTAACACAGTTGTTTTGTTTCCCTACCTACATGCTAGGTAACACAGTTGTGTTTTTTTCCCTACCTACATGCTAGGTAACACAGTTGTGTTGTTTCACTACCTACATGCTACATATGCTAGGTAACAAAGTTGTGATATTCGCGCACCCTCTCCTTACAGTTAAGCTGCGTCATGAACTAACAATAAAATTACTGCCAGAACAAGATATTTTCCATTAAAAGCCTTTCACTAGTTAATTAGTGCCTCAGACCACTTGGATCTATAGGCAAGATAACAATATTTTTTTTTTTTTAAACTTACAAATATGTACAAAAAATAAAGAACATTATTAATTTTTAGTACCAATTGTTTTGTAATCCGGGGCGAAGTTTTTTTTTTATTTGCCTTGGGCATTCACTGCCACTTAACCCCGAATCTAACACTAGTTGATCAAACTGATCAGAATTCACATGAGGGAAGAACTCTTTATACAACTATCAGATTGTTTGGAAGAGCTCAAGCAATTTGAGAATCCTACGATTAAACCCTTTAAAAAAACTACTCTCATGGAAACTTGATTAGAAAGAGTGAATTCTACTTCCTGTAAACGTGAATAGGCTTACATTGTACTCGCTCAAGTAAACATTCAGCAAGCTTGTGAAACAGTCGTGTTAAAGTATTTTTGTTGAACAAACCAGTTTTTTTTGAGAGGGTGTTTGTGTTTTTGTGACTTATCAGAGTATTTTTTTTAAAAGCAATACCCAATACGACAAAAATTTACATTAGAGTTATACTCGATAATCCGAAGTAAAAAAATCTGGTGTGACGCCAAACGACTTTCCGTATCACTCGAAAATAAATCAAATTCCACCATTGGTGACTCAACGGTAAATTAAATTCTATTTATATCTAACTGAAAAAGTGATTTTAGTGCCAATTGAGAAATCAAACATGGCGCTAAAGTCAATTTACCACGAAAATTGAATTTCTTTGACTTTAAAAATTGATGACTTTTCTTGAACTCTTTTTTGGTCATAGTTACATCGATCTATGACCAAAGCTTAATATTATAGACATGAGGCATTCACGCGGTTACGCACAAGAAATATTTCTCTGGTCTTTCAATATTTTTCGATGCAACCAAATGTATTTGAAGGGTGCTACTGGCTATCATTTCTTTAAAAACGTGTATCGATACAAGTAATCTCTAAACCTGTGGGAAAAACAGGGATTTGGCCATAACTCTGCCCAAAATGCCACTTGAGCTTATATGATAGTCCACGGTGGGCTGAAACTACCCTTAAAATATGGACACCCTGTATAAAATCAACTTCTATACCAAATTTCAACTTTTCCCAGATAGCACAAAACGTTTGCAGCACGCTTGCTGGTGCCTGTTTCATTCAAAAACTCAAGCTTACCAAAAGGCTTGCGAATGCAAACCGAAAACCTGAAGTACGTTCGCTACACACGTGAAATGAATCAAACATTTTGCTGGAAGAACGTGTGCACGTGCAGAAAGGCACGATGACCGTTTACTTTGCAAGGCAAAAAATGCACGCGTACATTTTGATTCACTAGTGCACCGTATAGAAAGCTTAACGTTGCTCGCTTCCTGTGGACTTGCTTAGCAAATGAAAATCAAGTACAGATAGCCGTCCAATCGCTCGCTTTGGTTAAGCAACGTCCAGCGTGGTGATGACATGGATTTATGACCGATCTGGTTGAAAATCCATCTAAGGTCATTACGGTAATCAACGTTAATCTGGTTAAGTATAATTTGAGTAGATTGTATAAAATATGAATTGGATTGCGACCTAAACAATGTTAATGTGTTATGTAAAAATGAGAATTTCTGTGCCATACGTATAGGCTAGAGATTTTATCAAAGGGGTCTCTATATTGCTTTTCTTAGTTCTGGTTATCGAGTATGACGCTAATTTAAATCTTCGTCGTACCTATTGGGTATTGCATTTTTTCGTTTTAAAACAAAAAAGAAAAATACTGATAACATAAACTTTCAGAATATTTTTTTTCCTTCTTCTGTATGGCTTCAATAGCATGGTCATAAACAGTGGATTTACCCTTCATTTGTTGAAAACTCACAAACCACCCTCTCAAATAAACTTCACCCAGACTGAGTGGAACCGGTGAAAGTTGTTAACCAAATCAGTGATCTAATAAACTGGTTTGTTCATCAAAAATACTTATACGGTACGTGGCTGGTTCACGCCTTTGTACACATGCAATAAAAATGGTGCACGCTTATATTGCAAGCACGATAATTGACTGACAACCATATTACCTCAAGCGTGCTGAACGTTTACTTAAGCAAGTAGAATTCAAACCTATTCACGTTTACAGGAGGTAGGATTTACTCTTTCTAACTTCGCTTACTTGATTTTGAATACCTATACAATACATGTATCTTATTTAAAACCATTTTATATAACTGTTATACATACCCATATTATTTATTATAACGATTTCTGAGCTTTAATACTTATTATTTATATTGAAATTTATTATGTAGGTACCTGTTATATTTTGGTGCTTAAAATTCGTTTACACTACAGAGGTTATGAGAATAATGTTTCTGCATTTTTCAACGAGGAATCCGATAGTAGGTATATGATTTTCAGGACATTACGGACTTACGGTTCTTTACTTATGTATTAGGTATTTTTAATAGAATAAACAAGGAAATGTTACTAGATAATAACGAATATATAATTGAAAACTGTTGGTTAAGAGTTTTAAATGCTTGCAGCTCGAGTTTTTAACAACAAAAAAACTTCCGAGGTCACTCGGCGGCGCTTTGGCGGTACTGCTTATATCTCAAATGCGGCTGAAACTTTGTATGCTAATTATTTGATTAATTTACAGCTTTTTTAATTCCATGTAATTTTTATATTATTATAACCATTTATGATTTATAACATATTTTGTTGATTTTTTATGTTCACTGACCTCTCTTCACGTAATCACATGAATCGCTTTAAGGCTATATTCTATCGAGCTGAAATTTTCAGCTCGATAGAAGATGATTCTTGGCAGATGATTCCTCGTCAGAATAGCAGCCGTCTTCAAAATTTTTTACTGTTTTTGAGTTATAAGCTCCTAATGTCATCGGTAGCGCACAATATAAGTTGGATTATTAGAGTATCTTCTCCGAGTCTTGGAGCTCAGAGTACCGGGATTCCACAAATGAAATATAAGTAATGGTTGTGTTTATTGCTTTTCTTAGATCTTTTTTAGGTTCTCTGGTCTTATAGATGAATGTATCATTCTTTGTCTAGTTTTTTTTTTTAAAGATGTGAGTGAGTTATATTGAAAATACCTACTTGATCTAATGTAATATAATTTGTAATGTTTAAAAAACTAAAATAATTAGAGATAAGTACTCCATTCAAATAATGTACGATGTACGAGGCTATAAAAAAAACCACACTACGAGTATTTACTTGTTAAAGCCATCTTATGTTTTAGTTTTTTTTTTTGCAAATATGTAGGCCTGCAAGCCGAGATTCGGCAATTTGAGTTTTGTTAGACAATTTCGCAATCATACGAAAAAATTCAGATCCTCGGAGAATTGAGATCCTCGCTAAGCATGCATACATATTTCGAATTCGATTTCTGAGAATTACCGTTCTCATAAAAAAAGGCTTGACTTTACATAACTAAACACGAAATAAGGGTAAACAAACCGCAAAAGATTAATCCAATCGGTTTCTATGTAGTACCTACGTAATACATTGTACTTTTCTTGCGAAAAAGACAAAAGAGAAGTCGTTTTCTCTTGTTGTTCATTAATTTTCATTGACCCCTGATTCTAGTTGAGTTATTTAGGGTCAACGTGTCATATTCAAAACAATATTGATAACTCATAAGAGAGTGTATTATACCTACCTCTTTCAGTTTTTTTTTTTTTTTTCAGATTGCATATTATATTAAAGACTTGGTTTCATGCGTGTACAGCTGCACACTGTACAGTACATAATTTTTAAAAGCATTTGATTTCCGAATTCGTGCAATTTTTTTACTTTCTTTATTCTACGAGTATAATATATTAAATTTGTTATCGTCGAAAATTTGGCCTACCCTGTATTTCAAGATTTTCCATTTTTTGGTGGAATTGGAATTTTACAGGGTGTCTCAAAAGTAGTGAAACAGGCATAAACTTTCGATTTTTAAATGGAACCCCCTATTTGTTATTTGATATTCAAAATCTACGTCAAATTCTACACACTATTGATATTTTTATAAAACGAATCTTCGATGAACCTCGCGGAATTATGAACTTTTCTTTGGGATAAAAGTGTTATAATTCAGAGTATGATACATCAAATCAGTGTAATTTTTCATGCTAAATCACGTGGTAGCTTTGGTTTTCTCATATTTTACACTTCTGTCCATACAGCTAGTAATTAAACTGTTGTCCTCCGAGAATCTCGCTCGAACACTAGCTGTAGGACCGGGCTTGTAAAATTTGGAAGAACCAATTCCACCAAGTAATTTAACATGAAGCATAGCGTGTCACGCTATGCATGAAGTGTGGAAACCATAGATTTAGAAAATAGATATCGCACAGTTGACACAAAAGTGAAGTCGATTTTGAGAGAGAGATTGAGAGCACTCTGGTGAACATTCTGGGAGCGATTAGGGCAAAACATTGGAAATTTTCCATTGGTTCTTATGGAAAAACCCGACCCTTTTGTAGTTTTCAAATTTATTAATTTTTTTTTGAAAGCGCAATTACTATGGGATGTGATCGAGTAAAGATGTTTATTGTTTAATTTTTTAATTCCGCTCAGTATAAACTGTTAGAATCCATTCCTAACTCCATTTTTGTATTTTTGGAGATATTCATTTTTGCATGTATGCTCCTCATTTTATACAAGGTGTATGGTTGCACGAATTCTTCCAAAACTCAAATTTATAAAATATAGAGGAAGGAAAAAACTCAAATTTACAAAAAAAAATTAAATTTTCGCGCGCGTTACAGACACTCGAGGTAGCCATGATGTGCTGAACATGAAAGTAGGGGAAGTTCCCTGATATTTTTTGGCTTCATCTGAAAAGCCTGCAGGGTATAGTTATAGGATACTAGCGGGCTGTCGCCCGCTTTGCGGGCCGAGGCATGGCCGTGAAAGCAAAAAATCGTTTTTTTCGCCAATGGCAGGTGTTGTAGTGGGAATTTCGAAAAATCCCGTCTTATTGCACATCTAGACTATAAGACAAAGCTACCTACCAAATTTCAGCTTCCTAGGACTTACGGTTTGGGCTGTAGAGCGATGATCAGTCAGTGGTCAGTCAGTCAGTGACTTTGGCATTTATATATTAAGACTAGCGGGCTGTCGCCCGCTTTGCGGGCCGAGGCATGGCCGTGAAAGCAAAAAATCCTTTTTCGCCAATAGCAGGTGTTGTAGTGGGAATTTCGAAAAATCCCGTCTTATTGCACATCTAGACTATAAGACAAAGCTACCTACCAAATTTCAGCTTCCTA
This sequence comes from Bactericera cockerelli, assembly GCA_024516035.1. Lineage (NCBI taxonomy): Eukaryota > Metazoa > Arthropoda > Insecta > Hemiptera > Triozidae > Bactericera > Bactericera cockerelli. The sequence goes on along the minus strand of CM044957.1, from coordinate 26,871,022 downwards.
GGACTTACCAGTTCGGAGAAACAGTGATGAATCAGTGAGTCAGTCAGTCAGTCAGTCAGTCAGTCAGTCAGTCAGTCAGTGAGTGAAACTCTCTTATATAAGTATAGATATTATGCTACCTCCCCTCACTAAATCCTCCTAGGGCTCGGCCATTTCTAAGGGAGGTATGCAGAGTCCTCACTGTAGGGATGCCTGGGTCATTTGTCCCTTCACCTGATTTTGTTATTCAGAGACGTTTGTTTAAAGCAGTGGTTCTCAACCTTCTGTAGCATAGTGCCCCCTCTGCGAAAATTATCCCTTTCATCGCCCCCCCCCCCTTCCCCTCCTCCAATTCCCCCAATCAGTAAATAGGTTAAAATCAGTATCCATAGTAAATCAAAACTACACTTGAGAGCAGAAAAACCGAATCAAACTTTTTCCTCCACCAAATCTGCAAATCTGCGATATCTTCGAAATTACTAATTCTATCAAGTCGTATGATATATCAAAATGTTGTAAATTTTGTTTTCTACAGTATCATAATTTGATTGTAAAAAAAACTTACCAGAAGCCGTCAAAATTAAATTTTACTACAGGATGTCAAAAAATAAGAAAAACATGATTTTTTTTTATTTTTAACAAAAGACGTTATAACCTGAGAAATCAACAAGATTCATTCATAACAATGGTGAATCAGTATTTTGTGTTGGCTCCCCGAGCTTTTGATCACAGCATTCATTCGATTTGGTTTTGAGTGGATCAAAGTAACCACAATTTCTTGGGGCAACCTCTCCCATTCTTCGGTGAGGGCGATCTTTCCTCGAACACTTCGTTTGAGTTGGTCCCATAGATCCTGAATCGGGTTGTGGTCGAGACTAAGAGAGGGCCAGTCCAAATTGTCAATATTCTCCTCACCCAAGAACTCCCGTACACAGTTAGCCGCATGTGGGCGGGCATTGTCGTGCATGAGGAGGAACTGGTGGACCATAATTTGAGCGAGAGGAACTACATGGATTTGCAGGATCTTATCAATGTATCGTGGACTGTTCAGGCCACCTCCCGCACCGCATGTGATGAAAACCAATTCAGTCTTTCTTTCAGTTGAAATCCCACCCCACACCATACAGGAACCACCGCCGAAACTGACAGTTTCTGTGATGCATTACTCAGCCATACCTTTCTCCCGCTCTTCGATAGACTCTTTTCCTTCTGTCATTACCAAACAAACTTTCCTTTTGTTCTGAGTCTCCTTTCCCTATGCTCTCTGGAGAGTTTGGGTCCAGTTGAAGTTCTCTTTGGTTAAATTCTAGCTCCTTGGAGTCCTGCAGACCCATGTGGTTCTTCTCGATCAAATTATGGGCGACCAGTTCCTCCTCATGCACGACAATGCCCGCCCACAATATGTGGCAAACTGTGTTCGGGAGTTCTTAGGTGAGGAGAATATTGACACTTTGGACTAGCCCTCTCTTAGTTCCGACCTCAATCCAATTGAAAATCTGTGGGACCAACTCAGACGAAGTATTCGAGGCAGAATACCGGCTCCCCAGACTGTAGGAGTACTCAAGATCGCCCTCACCGAAGAATGGGAGAGGTTGCCCCAAGAAATTGTGGTTACTTTGATCCACTCAATACCAAATCGAATGAATGCTGTGATCAAAGCTCAAGGAGGCAACACAAAATACTGATTCACCATTGTTATGAATGAATCTTGTTGATTTCTCAGGTTATAACGTCTTTTGTTAACAATAAAAAAAATCATATTTTTCTTCTTTTTGACATCCTGTAGTAAAATTTAATTTTTACGGCTTCTGGTAAGTTTTTTTTTAACAATCAAATTATGAAATTGTAGAAAACAAAATTTACAGATATCATACGACTCGATAGAAATAGTAATTTCGAAGATATGGCAGATTTGGTGGAGGAAAAGTTTGATTCGCTTTTTCTGCTCTCAAGTGTTCTTAGGTAAGTAGAAAGTAATTGAAGTCAAGAATATGTTGAAGTCAAATTTAAATCTTACAGAAAAAGAACACAGGCCTGCTGACTGAAGTCACTAGTCACTACGCACCGAGAGAAATACCTACTGTACCAAGGTTTATAAGAGGAGAAGACGCTGTCACGTGACTTTTGGTTGCTGTTGATGACGTCACATTAAGCTGTTTATCTTTTCTGAATAATATATAGCCGTTGTTGGTGCAAATGGTGACAAATTAGTGACTGGTGGAGGAGTTGGTTATTTTTGGATTATAAGATGATTAGCTTGTCAAGCCAATTTCATCGCCCCCTTATTGCCCAAAATAATTTCATCGCCCCCCGACTGCCCAAAATGTACTCATTGCCCCCCAGCGCCCCCCAGGGGGCGATATCGCCCACGTTGAGAATCACTGGTTTAAAGCGTCTGTGCGCATGTGTATTTAGATGTTTCTTTAATAAATAATTGTCAAGGTCGAAAATATTCCCTATTGCAAGGTGCAAGCTCGGGATCACCCTACAGTGAACCCTATAGGGATTACAAAATCGTCTCTGCATACCAGCCTAAAGGGGTATTTTTCTTTTGGATAATTTTTTTTCCAGGTTCGGTATTTCCAGTTTAGCTTCCCCACTATTTGTGAGAGAAAAATGCGTTTCGGTACTTTTAAGAAAACACAATGGACTTAACTTATAAAGGAACTGGAAGCATGAATTTTCTAAATTTATTTTTGTTAACCAAACTAGAAGAAGATTTTTCCTCTTCCAAAAGATTTGACTTGCTTCCAGTTATCCAGTTTGTTCATTTTATTCCAGTGGCATCCGCTTTGGTTAGGAAGAAAAATACGGCTTGAAGGAGTATTTTTCTTTTGGGTAATTTTTTTTTCCAGGTACGGTATTTCCAAATATTTCCAGTTTAGCTTCCCCACTATTCGTGAAAGAAAAATGCGTTTCGGTACTTTCAAAGATAAACAATGGATAAACTTGGAGATGATTGTAGAACTGCTCCTCAACCTATAAAAGAAATGGAAGCAAGAAATTCATAAATCCATTTTGGTTAACCAAACTGGAAGAAGATTTTTTCTCTTCCAAAGCAAAAATGACTTTCTTCCAGTTCGTTCATTTTATTCCACTTGAATCCACTTTGCTTAGGAAGAAAAATACGGCTAATTCTTATTTCTTTTAGGGCGGAATTAATAGACAACATCAATAACTTAAGTCGCTGGTAAGTGTCGGTTTTCCCTATCTTACACAGTACGCATTCGGTGACTTAGCGCCACAGAGGTATTACAAAAACGTCTATTAATTCCGCCCTTAGTCCGAGAATTCCGTGATGTTGGACGTGGTTACGACTGACGACTTTTGCCGAATGCCGGATAAATCAGTTATTTTAATTTTTGTAGTTTCATTTAATTTTATTTTTTCTACATTAGATTAATTCTCATTTTGAAAGTAAATGTGGGGTGTGAGAATCATCCAGTTCCAAATCTGAGTCACACTTTCGAAAATATTGCAGCTCTCAGCACTTTACTATTGAAAGTTGCAAATTTTTGGTCCAAGTGATCCAAGTCCCAACACCACCTAGCACCCCATTGACCCTTATTTTAATTCGATTTGAATACTTTCTCAAGAGTATACGAAAATAAAATAATAAATAATCAAATATCACAGAGGAGAAGTAGAACTATAGTAGAAGGTAATATGCATTTACTTACATGAGATTCTATTATTTCACTTAACTAGTGGGTTACACCAGCCACTTTGCCAGCCCTTCACACACATGCACATATACGCACACACACATCAATCACACCAAATGTCATTTATGTAGAAAAAGTGAATATTTTTTGTGTCACCCATCTATTTCTTGTCTTTACTCAGCTTACCTTAAGAAGGCTCATCACAATTTATTGATATTGACAAATTTCATTTAGGGGTCCATTGTGATCTTATCATACAGCTGTTTTTTTGACAGATTTTTATGAAACTTTCACAGAATACTTAGAATCTTATAAGGAAATGATTTCACACCAGAAAAACCACAAATTTACACTTTAAATTACTTTATTTTAATTAAAATATGAAGCTTTTATCATGAATACAAAGAACAAATTCCACCATTGTTCAATAGATTTTTACATGAAAACAAAAAACCAGAGGAGTACCTAAGAGAAATTCAAAAATGAATGTAGAGGGAAAAAAATGCATGTTGGACAACTGCAAATATTTTAAGAAAAAGTAAAGCCATATTTGCCATAGCCGTATATAAAAAAGTAACTATAGCCATATTTTCCTTTCTAACCAAAGTGAATGGTTGTCAGTCTAAGGGCGGAATTAATAGACAACATCAAAAACTTAAGTCCTTGGTAAGTGTCGGTTTTCCCTATCTTACACAGTACTCAATCCGTGACTTAGCGCCACAGAGGTATTACAAAAACGTCTATTAATTCCGCCCTAAATGTTGTGTTTTGTTAGACAGCTATTATAGCTTGGGTGAGGGGCTTAGGTTAGGTTGAAATTAGCGCAGGTTTAGCCTGGTCGTGCAGTGGACTAACAATGCACATGTTGCTTAACATGTTGTTATTAAAAAATTACAATAATTTCTACACACATGACATTGTATGAGACAGACATACCTGAAATTTTCAGCTTGATTGGACAAAAATTGCAGCCTCTACCACTATAAATAGATTTTTTTTAACCTTTCTTAGCCTAGCTCAACAATGTGTCACATGGTGTTATTACAAAAAAATTGTACTACAGTCTTTCAAATTATAAATTAGACTTTCTTGATTACCAAAAAGTGTGTATGTGTGTATACAAAGTATCTCAAGAATGGTAAGTTAGTCATAGAAGAAGACAATTTCATGAAAATCAGACATTTTGTTTTTGCTTTGTCTTGAAAATGAAATGGATTTCAAATATCTCGTAAACTGTAGAAGATTTTTTGGTAAAAATTTACTCTAACACATAATGTTTTAATTTTTTGGAAACCTCTGATAAAACTTTGTCAATTTTAATAGAAAGTCGTGTGATGTTCACACCAGTTTATTTTCTACAGGTATTATTTGAATGAACTAAATTATTGATTTCAGTTAAATTAAAAAAAGAAAAAAAAATGGCAGACAGTGATGACGAATATGACAGAAAAAGAAGAGACAAGTTCCGAGGTGAAAGAACAGAATCTTATTCAAGGGGTGAAGGAAGAAGGGAAGAGAGAAGGACTAGAGAGGACTGGCCTGAAAGGTAATTTTTTTGTTAATATTATGTTTAGCAATACAGTCATACTCATGTCCCCTTTCTTACTGCTATAGCTATAGTAGTGTGGAGTAAAAAACACTTTTTTGGAAAAGTGAACTGATATAGTAAAAATTGAACTGATCTGACATTCTTTTAAATGAAATAAATAACTTTTATAAGGGGGAAAAGTATTATTGTTGTTGTTGTAAAAAACCCACCCATTTTCAGTAAATTTCAATCTTTGGATCTTTTGTGTTTGAATTTTCTACTTTTTCTATAGCATTATTCAATTCTACAGTATAAGTGAGCTTAGGAGTATTATCTATGAGTTTATTAAGTAATAAACTCTCACTCCAATTTTACACTAAAGTCCGCCCGCTACCGTTTGAATTTCCACCACTGGCAAATCCATCAAAAAGTTAAAAAGTTAAGTTATCATATTTGTGTTAATCACTTTTGTGATATCACAACTACTCAAACTCGCTTTACTAAATCTATGCTGAAACCAGGACTAGATCCACCAACCTCCAGGTACAAGTCTGCCACCTCACCAATCATGCTACTGAGGTTGGTTGGCGAAACCACCAACTTTTTAGACAAAATTTGGTTGGATTTTGGGGTTTCATCAATAGTCTATGTTAGGTCAATTCACATTATTTTTATATATCTTCAACAGTTAAGTCTAAAACACCAAAATCCCCTAAATATTTTAGAGTTATAGGCTAAACGGTTGAAGATTATCAGAAAATGTTTGAGAATTGACCCCCCATAATCCATATACTAAAACCAGAAATTCAATATGATTTTTTCATATAAGTAATTGATGGAAGGTGCAGTGGTGAAATTTTGACTGTTGGCCAAATTTCAACCATGGTGTTTTTGGCTGAACATTTGGATATATCAAAAAAATTATGGGATCTCCCATAAACTTTAGATAAAACTAAGAAATCCAGCATAATTTTGTCTCCAAAGTAATAGGTGGAGCCAGGAAATTTGATGGGCTGTGGGCTGATTTTGACTTAACTTGACATTGATTCAACCCCCCTAATATATGCTTAAAACATCATATTAAACATCATATCATATCAAAAAAAAAAAAAAAAAAATCTTATTGGTGGAGTTTCAAAAGATCAAATTTCCTCTAATTACTTTTATATAAAAGTAATTATAAAAATTGTGGGTGTGTTTTTCAACTCAACTCAATTTTCAACCCCTAGGTATGATTGGTAATGACCTTGTCTGCCTTGCTGCATCTGGGACATTAACTCGTGGCGGGTGTATGAAAAACATAAAATGGACCCTATTCTGATGTCATCAAGTACAATAAAACCAGTGCCATATTACTGGGAAAGGTCCCCAGGGTTCAGATCCACAATGGTCAGATGTATTTTCTGGGGAAAAACCCTGGTCAGATGACTCTAAAGTCAGTCTTGAATGACCAATTCTTACATCACAAAGTACAAAAATGAAACTATGTAGTACCAAATAAAAGAGAATTTTCCCATGAATCCAAATATATCAAGGTCAGACGTTTTTTCTAGGGCAAAACCCTGGTCAGAGTACTCTAAAGTTAGTCTGGAGGGACCAATTCTTTCGTCATAAAGTGCAAAAATGAAACTGGTACCAAATGAAAAAGAATTCCCATGAATCCAAAAATATCAAGGTCAAACGTTTTTTCTGGGGCAAAACCCTGGTCAGACGTCCTTATAAGTCCACCCACTGCTAGTCAAATTCCGCCACTGACGGCTCCAAAAAATACTTTTTAGATTTTAGAATTTTTAGATAAAATTTTCTTGGATTCTTAAGTATTATGTATGGTTTATTGGGTGGTCAATTCCCATACATTTTTCGATATCTGCAACCGTTTCGCCAATACGCCGGTATCGGCCCGCCGCCAATCGAAATCTCACCACTGACCAATCCAAAAACTACTTTTTGAATTTATTTTTTGGATTCGTCTTTGTTATGTATGGTTTACAGGGGGTCAATTTTCATACATTCTTCAATATCTTCAACCGTTATGCCAAAACCCCATATCCGCTGAAAAGTGCATTTGGTGTACATTAGTAGATTTTGTCGTTTTTGTCTAAACAGTTGTTAATGGGGGAGTCAATTCTCATTCATATTTTGATGTATTCAGAATTCGAAATAAGGATTCTGGTGGAATGTCCTGCAGTCTAATTTTTTTCTAATTTTGAAATCGTGATTTTTCGGGGCTTGAACCTTTAATATTAAATGGAATTTTGAAATTCGGGAGAAACGGACATGTACCCCTTTTGGCGAAGGTTCAAAATAATTTTCCAAGAAACTTCAGACTTAATATTGAAGATTATTTTTTTGTTTGTTTCTTTTTTTTTCAAGTCTTTCTCGAGAAAAAGATAGTGGCTGAGTAGTTTGAATCACCCTCCCTGTATAGAAAAATAAATACTCTTATATATTATTTTTATGATTATCTTGTTTACCTACTACTTTCCTAGCTTAGACAACCAAAAAGAAAATTCAGTATGTAATTCTCCTAAACCTGAGACCACAGATACAGCCGATACTGTACTTCCTTATAATAAATGTACTGCTGTTGTTCCCTACAAAGTCCTTCTCCCCACTCCTGTTCCTTGTGCTTCTGGTATTCCTGTGCAGATTCAAGGAGCTCCTTTTATGAATGTTACCTTCAATGTGTAAGTTTGCTCACTCCTTTCGACAGTAAATCTACATACCCTCAAACTAGAACTTTTCAAAAAAGCAGTAAAAAAGGAAAAATGACCTTAAAATTTTTCAACAAATCAATTAAATGTATTTGGTAACCTGAAATGGAGGAAAATAACATGATATATAAAGTTATCATATTTGTGTCAAGCCCGATGTGACATCACAATTACTTAAACTTGACTAAGGGCGGAATTAATAGACGTTTTTGTAATACCTCTGTGGCGCTAAGTCACGGATTGCGTACTGTGTAAGATAGGGAAAATCGACACTTACCAACGACTTAAGTTATTGATGTTGTCTATTAATTCCGCCCTAAATATTTGTTGAAATTGGGGCTTGAAAGCGACCTTCGGTTACGAGTCCGCAGTTTTGTCAATCGAACCACTGACGTCGGTTACAATTTATTACTTTATTAGGGTAGTGGAAAAAAAGGAATACGATTTTTTTGTATTTTTTTATTTATTTAAGATAAGTGTTTCAGAGCTTTTTTTTATATTTTTTAGCCACGAAACAGGAGCTACTGTAGAAGTGTAGATGCTTGTGGTCTGTGTTGTAGCCTGCCCATCCCATAGTATGCCTCCCTTCTGATGGGCGAGAAGTGACACAATACTTCCCATTTAGGTACTGGGTCAACACGAGTGCACCGGAAGGTATCCCTTACAAAATAAATGTAACTAAATTTTAAATAAAAATTTTTGTCGGCGCGGGGGTTCGAACCCGGGACCTTCCGCATGGCAAACTAGTACTTAACTACTGAGCTATTCGTGCGCTCTTACTCGATATTTTTTTAATCCTAGGGATGCTTGGAATTCTAGAAGTCGAGGCAGAGTGGACTTCAGAGGAGCACCAAGAGAGAGATACAGTCCACCCAGGCATGAGCTGTCCCCTCCTGTGAAACGAATGCGTGCGGACTGGTATGTACTTTAAAGATTGACTTTAACAGACCCAATTTTAGCAATACATTTAAGAAGATTTCCAAAACAATCCACTAAAATTTAGTGGATTGTTTTAGTGACTAAATCATATCTATTTTTGGTGTTGAGAAGTTTTTTTATATAATATGTTTAATCCTTCAAAATAGAGTCAGTCGGTTTACAAAAAGTTAAAATAAATTCTGTTTAAACATATTTTATATTAATAATTGTGTGTTAATCTTGTGTTTTCTTGTAGTAGTTTAGGTAGGTCAGCTGTATTGTTATCTCGTTTTTCAAAGTATTGTAACTCTTGCAAGCTGTAGATTTTTTTTTCGAGACATTTAGTCATCAGATGTCATTGGCACCTTGTTATTTTATCTATCACTCAGGCATATCATCAAACCAGTTTTGACATGACAAAAGTTAACTTGAGCCTACTCTACGCCAAAGGTAACTATTTAGTCTGATTAAATGAATGCCTGATTTGGGTGAAAACTAAAAACCTTACAATAATGGAAAAATGTTATTCGACCGGTAAATCAATGCTATCCCCGAATACATCTCGGGGATAGCAATTCGTAAACGCGATGCGCACCATTAGAGAACGTCTGAGCTCTAAATTCATGTACCCTGCTTTGAAGCCAACATCTCCATACTGTAATCTTCAAAACGTGAATGATGATTGCTACTATAAATGGCTATTGTGCCTATATGTATTATTACAACATTTTTAAATTCAATTCACAAGTAGTTAACTTGTGCTAAACACACAATTGAAAAAGTTATAACTACTGTTTTTGTTGAAGGGACGAGGGTAGACCTCTACCATATGATAGACCTGTATACTCAAGTGCATACACTCCTGGATGGGCCCCTCATGAACCCAGCTATGCTCCAGTTGTTCCTAGGTAAGTCAAGTGGTAGGCACATTTTGTTTCAGTTACCGTAGTACAGGGCTACCACTTTATTAATTAAACAATTCTGCGCTAAAAACGGAATGGCACTAATCAAATTATTATTATTGTTCAAACATACTTGCCCTTATTATTTCATTTACATAATTGAGATACACTCACTCCCCTGTATCGTTTAGATTTCAGCTTTTGTGCTTTGATTGAATCCTCAACTTTTCAGAAAAAGTAAGCTACTTTAACAATGTTAATATTTCATGCGGGAGCAGTTTTCGCACTCATATCTCGTGAATTGTAAGTTGTAGACTCTTTAAAGTAGCACCAATCCATTTTTCAACAAAAAAAAAACGTGGAATACAATTTTATGTTAATAAGTGGGCTATTCACATTTCATCTAATGAACTGTAAATCAACTTCGCACTAGCGGTTCTTGGTGATCGAGTCCATGCGCCTGACCACTAACTTTTTACTTATGCGCGTATATCTCGTGAATGGTACATCCGATTTTGATGAAATTTTGTATGTATATGCGTATTAACAGTTTACATAGTACTTTTATTTTTTAATAAATTTTGATTGAGCTCTGATATTTAATAAAATCCGAAAATTTTGGACAAAAAAATCAAAAAATAAGGTCCACGACTTGCCGGTACAGATTTTTTTTGTAGAATCTAGAATGTAGAAAAAATGGTGTTTCACCATGTAAAACAAATTTGAAGAGAATCGGTGAGAACTTTTGTAAATACAAGTGATTCAGTAAAAAATCTCTGATTCTAGCGATAATAAAATATAATAAAAAAAAGCGATAGTAAAAATCTCTGATTCTAGAATAATAATAATAAAAATTTTTTTTTTTATTATTCTAGCGATAATAAAAAAAATAGAAACTTTTCGATTACCATTCACGAGGAAGTATTGTGTCCATAATTGGCAGTGTATTTTCTATGGCACACATTAAAGGTGTACAACTGTATAATTGTGTATAGTACATTAAAATAATTATATTTAAGGTTTACTCAGGTTTATTTTAATTTTTTATTATAATTACTTTCATCACTAGTCTAAAATGAACATTTTAAAAAAATTCCAGAGGAGCAGGAGCAAGCAGCTCCAATGAAAGTCTTGAGACACAGCCCCCCATGCTCTCACTCAAAGCTTTCATGCAGACACAAGATGACAGTGTCGGTGTGGATGAAGCCCTCAAGAAATATAACGAATACAAGCTAGAGTTCCGTCGACAACAGCTGAATGAGTTCTTTGTGGCTCACAAAGATGAAGAATGGTAAGTTGAGTTTGAGTTCTCTTGAAGTGTTTACAAACATGTTGAAGGCCTATTTAAAACTGCCCCCGTGCATTTATTCTGTTTATTTTTGTTAGTTTGTGTGTTTTTTTTTCTTTTGCAAAATTTGATTTTATCATTTTTCTCTATGTGCGTAAGATAACATCCGTTATCTTATAGAAACAAAATAATGGAATCACCCAAAAATTTCTATAGTTAGTTTCTTGGCTTAAACATGCACACATACAAACACACACACATACTCACATATACACATACGCACATAAACCAATTTCTATGTATTTTTGGATTGATTCCAATACTTTCCTCTATAAAAACCGCCAAAAAACCAGGTATCACATTTTTTCATTAAATTAAACAGGGACGAAATTATTTCTGGTGAACAAGAGTTATTGCATATAAGCGGAAAAAATGTAGAGCACTTTGACATTTATATTCATTGTAATATTGAGCTAGGTAAATTTCTTCTTTTTTTCTTTTTTTTTTATTTCTATTGTAGTGCTCTCTCAAAAGAATCAAATCTGGAATTCGGTACTTCAACATTTTCTGAAATTTATTATAAGACAGTTTGAATCAGTTCTCCTTTATTCGCGAGGTCCAGTTAAAAAATTCTGATGTTCTCAAAAATTTTGAGAAAAACTTAGCGGTTTAGTGGCAGAGAATGCCTAAGGCATTAATTTCGCCCCGAGCATCAGTTTTAAATATCTAAGTAATTATTCTCTATTTATCTTTATATTTTTCAAGTTGTTTTTTTTTTTTAATGTTGAAATCTTGTTCAATGATTGTATAAAAAAAGTTAGAAAAAAAAGGTCAACACTGGTGTATCCCATTTTATTCTCATATCAACATCTTTATCTTATTAGAATTAATATGTGCGTTCTTCCTTACAGCCTAACATCTTCGCCAAACAAATATTTTGGATCTCAAACTTGTTTTTTAAGAGTTAAAATTAATTGTTTTATATATTTTTAAAGTATAACAAATAAGGAAAGGGGCGCGCAATGCCCCTTTACCTTTTATATATGAAATACACAATGGAAAGAGGCGCGCAATGCCTCTTTACCATAAAAATAGTAAATAAAAATATCACAAGAGTCTGGAATATTTCTGAACATCTTCTCTACCTGGTAAAATTCAACCAGATGTTCTACGTGCGTACTCATACAGGTGAGGGTTCATTAATTTACTTCAACAAGCCGATAACTTTAAAAGAGTGCCTCATTGACAATCAATATGTCAATATTGTTTATCGCATTTTCTATACCTGTCACATTGCGAATTTAATTGTGATTTTTATATTTTAGGATGTCTCTAACAATATTGGTGGCACATCAAAGCATCGATATTGATCTAACGTTTAATTTTTTGGTCAATGCAGTATTGATTCAAATTTCAAAATTCTCTTGAATTATTGTAAAATTTTACTTATAATAAAATTGGTTATGATAACAATAATAATTATAAAAATTGATCTTCTGAGGCTACTAGGAAATTACTCAGTGATAAGTGTAACAGTCAACTAAAGTTATTTAAAGTTTGGTGATCGTACCCTTATTTGTTTTTAATTTCAATTTGAAGAGGATTTAAAAATAAGTCGGCCTATTCTATTGATTCGAATCTTTTTGTGGCACAAAATAAGAAAATAATCTTATAAGAAAACGTAAAAAGAAAAGCCTAACAAGAGATTCAATACCGACACCACACCAGAGGCCTTTATGAAAAAAAAAAAAAAAAAAAAAAAAAAAAAAAAATGAAACTAAAAAATGTTAAACTCTATTCCAAATATTTTTCGTGCTTGTATCACGTAATGATGCCTAATTTAAATACGACTGAGAAGTAGATCTGTATAACAGAGGAAATGTAGATTGTAAGTATTTTTTTCAAAACTTTCTCATATCAGATGGGGTTTTATCCTCCATTCGCTGAAATCTCACAAACCAGCTAATCAAAGTCTGATTCAGGAAATAATAAATGATAGTAAAATATTTGAAACAGCAATAATCAATCTGTGCTATTACTTTACAGGTTCAAGCTGAAATACCACCCTGTTGATTCTGTGGCTAGGAAAAAAGAATTGTTTGACAATTTACAGGTAAATGAATGAAGTTTATTGTTTTAAAGTATTATTTAGGTATAATGGTATAACATTATTCCCCTTATCATGTTATACCTGTAATGATAAGGAGAATAATAATTCCCCTAATACAATAATAGTTATACCTGTAATGGGTATCCGGTTTGCGGACACTTTTTATACCACAGTTCCTAACTAGATTTGGAAAAACAAAATCTTAGGTCACATGGTTTTATATTGCGCATTGAAAAATGGATTTTTTTTTCGCATACAGCATGTAACGAAAGTAAAGAAACAAGGTGTCAACTTTTGATTTTCAAATGGATCGACGTGAATTTTATTTGATCATTTTACTTAGACAGGGTCCACCCAGAAAAATGAGCCACTCGAAATATCTAGAGAACGATTTTTTTTTTTTTTTAAACGAATTATTCATGTGTATTATAACGAATTATATTGAAGAAAAACCTTTTCTTCTAGGTTTTAATTTTTTATCATTACCAGGGGTGGACCCAGGGGGGTCAACTTTGGAATCTTAAAAGGGACCACCTTTTAAGACAAGTCTTAAGATTTTTAATCAAAACAGGACCGGAGATATCGTACATTTCATTTCACAGGTTTCATTATTTTTTTATATAAGAAATCAATTTTATTTTTATGATAAAAAAAGTTGAATACATGTTTATTCATTTGAAATAATTATATTTTCATGCCTTTTTAATACCGTTAGCTTTATCAAGGGAGGTGTAAAGGAATCAACTTTTTTTTAATAACGTAAAAACCATCCTCTTTTAGTATAATTTTTGATAAATAAATGCTTTGATTCATGTTCTTCAAAGTAAACGATGGGTAGACTAGAAGAACAATGCTCCTCCTGGTACCAGCTGCGCAACCATTTATTGTTTCTCTTTTGTTTACAGCGCCGTGTTCAAGTGTTCTTGGAATTTCTAGAAACTGGCCGAATAGATGCAGTCAGAGTGGATGGAGAACATACAGATCAGCTGACCTACTTGCTGGATGGCATTGTTATTAAACTGGAAGGTGGTACTGATCATGATATGAAAATACTTGATATCACCCCAGGTAAATTGAGCCTTGTTGTGCAATAATAGTACGTGGAGGTCTTAGTTACGGGATTGTTTTCTGCCCAAGAGCAAGTATAACAAGAAATAAAGGAGTACATTAGAATTTCAGTCGCAAAACTAAAGCTCGTTGCATACAGCTATTTTTCCTTTTCCCTGTGCAAAATTTCGCCTAGAAAACACCCCACTTTCATCAATGTTTTTTAAATTTCAGTTTCCTTTTAATGACTAGGTGTTGAATGAAAACTGGTGTGACACCGTACAACTTTCCTTATCTGTTGAAAATAAGTCAAAGTACACCACTCTGACTATAACTTTTACGAAATCCAAAGGCCGAATTATAAAACAGGATTAAAGTTAAGATAAGTCAGACTGTTCCTCAACTGGCAGAAATTCCGAATTGAGGGAGTCTCTGGCTTATCTTAATTTTAATATTGTTTCATAATTTGGCTCTAAATAACACATTATCTAACTGTCTCTTTGTTTTCTTTTCAGAATCAATGGCAAAGAAGGCTGCTGCAGAAAAAAACAAACTTATTGCTTCCAAAGAAGTAAAAATGTAAGTCTAAATTTCATGTATACATTATTATTTACCCCACCTTTGTATTATATATGAAGTCACACAATACTTTAAGTTGCTGCGGTCACCACGAGCGCCCCTAAAGTTTATCAATTTTGTTTGTCGGATCTGGTATTCCGGGACCTTCCGCTTGCAAGCGTGTAGCTTACCACTGAGCAAATCAATCGTAGGCTCAATTGGGTTTGCTAAAAAAAAAAATCGACCTCTTTCTATGGGAAACGCTAAGATGATGTTTATGATGTTGATTTTAATGATATACTGGGTGTCCATAAAGTCCCACCCCACCCCCCGTATCTCAGGAACGGCTAAAAATATAGAAAAACGAAAAAACTTGTATACCTTAAATATTTGGGGGATTAAGTTTCAGCATAAAAAAATTGCCTAGACTGCCAGTCAGGCTGAGCATGGATCAACTTTAAAATCTCAATTGGAACGGTACGTTGTGTGGCACATTGTTTTAAAGGTCTCATCGAGAGAAGTTCATTGCAAATTTCTGTGAGCTGTGACTTACCGTTCTCGAGATACAGGGTCGGACGTCCTGGGTACTTACTATCCATACATTTTGACCTATAACTCGTTAACCGTAAGTTCCAGAAGAATGAAATGAAACCTTTCGAACAAGTATAACAAGTTCATGTTAGTTTCTAGTTGGTTTCGTCAGCCAGCCGGACAAACAACCGGAATTTTTTTAACAAAAAAAAAAAAATAAACCGGGTCATAATTTTTTCAAAAGCTCTCGCCATAAGGAGTTATTATTGTTTTACCCTTCTTGGACCCACGGTCAACGAGTTATAGGTCAAAATATCTGAATATTACCCAGGAAGTCCGACCCTGTATCTCGAGAACGGTAAGTCACAGAGCTCACTGAAATTTGTTGCAATGAACATCTCTCAATAAGACCTTTAAAACAATAAGCCACGTAACGTACCAGGCAAACAAAATTTTGCTGAAAATTATTCCCCCTAGAAATGAAGAAATACGGGTTTTTGCGTTTTTTGATATTTTGAGTCGTTTTCGAGTAACCCGGGCCTGGGTGAGACTTATGGAAGCCCTGTATAAGTAGAGTGTTATTTGCAATGTTTCGACTTTTTTGTAAGTTTAAATGACGTGCATGTGTCTTGCTAAGTAATCTTTATTTGATTTACTTCTTCTTGTCATTTTTTCACGATTGTTTAAATGTTTTATTTTATTTATATTTTTCTCTTATAATATTTTGACATTGTAAAATAGTTTTTTTTGTAAACCTTATTAATGTTTTGTACTGTCTTTTATCGTACATCGGGCTATATTATTATGTATTTGAAATACCCTAAACCATGGCACACCTTTGTATGGTATTGTACTTTATTATTACTTGTACAATAATTCCCCTTTTCGTCTGTTTTCACTTCTTCCCTAACCTTTTAGAGAACCAGTAGACTCTGAAAATATAGATACCGTGAAAGAGGAGAAATCAGAAGACATAAAAGACGAGAATGGAGTAAAAACTGATGAAGAAACAAAAGATATAAAAGGTAATAATTAGAGACCTCGTATGTTTTGTAGAAAGAAAGTAACGTTTAGTCACATTTCTTTTCATTTATTTTCTTGGAAGAATATGAAATCTTGATTTATTTGCTGTATGCTAGTATTATACATTATCCCCCAAAAATACACTTCGTGTGCAAAAAACGCCAAGAAAATTAGAATCTTTTGAATATTATTCCCTAAAAAACAATTGCCTAAAAAAGAACTGATATCAAATGAATGCCAAGTTTTATAAACTGGAAATCATTTGCCCGGAAAGGAGTCTCAAGCTCAGAATTCAAACTTACGATTGGACATGACATTTCTCATTATTCTGCTATTTATCAACTCTAAAAGTTAACAAAAAATCTTTTAAGTTCAAAGCATTTTTTTTTTTTTAATTTTTTGGTTGGGGCTTTATGGACACCCTGTTTATGTGTATTATGTATACTTTCTGTTATGATATTCCCAGGTTTTGGTCACATACCCGCCCGCCCACTGATGTATTTTGAATTTAAAAATAAGTTTTCCCAGCCAGTATTTTAATAATTTAATAAGAACTGTGAACCTATTTCCTATTCTAACAGAAAAAGGCGAGCTAAGTGAGGATGAAGAAAAAGAAGACGAAAAGAATCCTACTCCTGAGACCCTAGAAATAACAGAGGTAAATTTCAAGTTTATTTATTACTTTTTTTTATCCCCTTTAATTCAGTAGTATGTAGTAGTCAAAATATCAAACAAATGATCCTTGGATTAGGTAAAATCCGATCTGACCTTGTTTACTAATGCACAAAGTTCATTTTATTTAGATCACTTAATCAGTAACTAGGCACTGTTCTTGGTGAAAAAAGATCAAACAAATTCATTTCCACTTGTCCTGTCGTACGCAGGGACTTAACTACCGGTTTAAGTGGCAGAGAATGGCTAGGACATTAACTTCGCCCCGGATGACAAGACAATTCTACTGTAAAATGTTCTATGTTTTTTCCCTTGTTATTAATTTATCGTTGATTGTTTTACAAAAAAAAAGAAGTAAATAAATAAATAAAATCGGAAAAACACTAAAGAATCTTGCCTATATTACCTTCAGAATGACACCGAAGAAAGCAAAAATGAACCTCCACCTAGAGCCCTTCACCGGACTTCCTCTATTTTCCTGAGGAATCTAGCACCTACCATCATGAAAGCTGAGGTGGAAAATGTAAGTACAAAATAAATGTAAGTACAAAATAGTATTTACTCGAGCTTCAAATATTCGGGCAAATTTATTTTCGATCCTTTTGATTTTTCCATATTTTTTTTTCCTTGACAAGTTTGTTTCCTGTGAGATATTGACTTTAAGAATCATGCATAAAATGCTGGCATTATCATGCATAAACATTACATTTTCTGGGTTAGGTGGTGGCTCAGTGGTCAAGAGCATTGGTTACCGACCCGGAGGTTGCGGGTTCAAATCCCGGCCGAAGCTGAAAAATCTGACTTCCGTTTTTTTTTTTCCGTTCCCGGAATGGCATGGATGTAAAGGTAAAGTTCCTTGAAGTAATGCGAAAGCGGTTCACCACCTAATATAAAATATCTTCTATTATTTTTTTGCCAATGATTCCGCCACTGGTCTGTGCTTTACATCAAAGCAGCTACTCATTTTTCATCATGAGGTATGAGTGGACCCTGAACATCCAAGTATAGAACAGAAAAATTCCTGCCCCCCTGGGGATCCAACCCAGGTCACCATGCGTGCAATGCCTAGCGCGCTACCTCGCTCAGCCACGGTGACTAGTGAAGCTGGTAGTACAAGGTGGAGCAACGAAACTTTCTGAATTAAGTGGCGACCTCCTTCCGCCGCACTTTCCAGAAACCGTTGTCTGAAGTTTTTGTTCACTCGCTGAAGCATTCTGCAAATTTCTCTTCAAATATATTCTTTCAAATCATCTAGCGTTTGAAGACGATCACAGAAGACAAGGGTCTTAAAATACTTCAGACATAAGTTGCATGGGGTCAAATCAGGAGTTGCGGATACCGTTTAAATCTCCTTCGAGGGAAATGCTTGTCTCTAAAAAACAATTGAGCAGTTAGAAAAATATTTCTTCAACGGAAAGACTTCTTCCTTACGAATGCATTTTATTGAAATGAAAATACAACTGAACAGCAGTAAGTGATCGTAATGATACAACATTAAAGCCTCAACAAAATACGCGTTTTTTTTACACGAGATAGTTTTGATAAGTAAATTTTTAGCTTGCATAAAATTTCCAACTGTTGACTATCCAAAAACCTACAACTAAACCGTCTATGAACATGATTATCCTGAGCTTCAGGACGGCCTGTTCAAAAAGGAAAGTTTTGTTGCTCCACTCTGTCTTTAGTAATAACGATTTTAATCATATTATGTAATATAGCAGTAGGTACATTCATGAAATTATAGATGTAGTAATAACCGAATCTAATTTCTAATTTTTTGCTTGGTTTCTCCATCTTATCAGGAGCTATTTGTTCATTGAAATTTGATGAACTTTTTATTTTATTACAGCTGTGTATGCGATATAACGGTTTCTTACGTGTTGCTATTGCGGATCCACAACCTGATAGACGCTGGTTTAGAAGAGGATGGGTCACTTTCCGCCGCGAAGTAGATATTAAAGATATCTGCTGGAACCTGAACAACATTCGGGTAAGTATTGTTCCTTGCAAACAAATACGAGATGTGATGTGTAAATGTTAAAAAAATAAAATTGCTAAAACATACCTGAAATTGATATCATACATTTCAAGAAAAATCTATCCAGTATAACTTTATTTTTTTTATTATGAATTTACGAGTTCTAACACTCATTATACAATACATAAAGTTCGGAACTTGAAAAAATATTTGTAGTATAGGGTATCTCAATAGGAATGATACATTTTTATTCTCATATATCTCACCTCATGTAATGCTTTTTCTACTCTCCCAGGTATCAAATGAATAATTAGACTTTGTCATTTTATAATGCAGCGTTTAACTAATCCTGAACGTTTACAAGTTTTCAAAAATTACTACCAAAGTTTGGGTTCAGTTGTGGGTACAAATGTATAATGAGTGTTTGTACCTCGATACAGCAAATTTGGTTCAATTTAAAAAAACGTAAATGAAACGAAAACTTGATCTAACGAAAATCTCGTTACTACGAAGATAATGAATTTTCCTTTAATTTCGTTTTTACAAGATTTCACTGTAATTAAATCGCCTAGTTTTGTCAATTTTTCTGTGCATTATTAAAGGAAGACGTGAGTAAATGAATGAAGCGTCTAGCGGTTGAAAAGCGGTCATGTATTTTAGTTCAACAAACAAAAGGGTTGGGTGGAAGAGATTGCCACAGGCAATAATCCCGCCCTTAGGTAGGACATTATTGTTATTTTCTTTTTTACTTATTTATTTTGTGATTTGTTTGTTTTTTTTTTTTTTTCTTTTCTTATTTTAATTTTATATGTTACTATTGTACTTCCTCCTAATAAAGCTTGAAAAAAAAAAAAAAAAAATATATAACATTGTAGCGTATTGGTCATTTTTCTTACTTTCCATTGACATTTTTCTCCTAATTTTAGTGCTAGAATGTCTTTCGATGTTCACATCAGTTCCACGTTGTACATTTCAGCTTCGGGACTGTGAGCTGGGCGCCATTGTGAACCGAGACCTGAGCCGCCGCGTCAGAACTGTGAGCAGCCTCACCTCCCTCAAGTCAGTGGTGCAGCATGACATGAAGCTCGGCGCTAAGATCATACAGAACCTGGACTCCAAGCTGGGTAATACCACGAGGATGAAATGCCGTATTTTTCTTTCTAACCAAAGTTAACCAAACGGGAATAAAATGAACCAAACTGGAAGCAAGTCATTTTTCTTTTGGAAGAGGAAAAATTTCCACTTCCAAAGTTAACCAAAGTGGAAGCAGAAAATTCTTGCTTCCAGTTCTTTTATACCTAGGTTAAGTGCATTGTTTATCTTTAAATGTAACCAAACGCATTTTTCTTTCACGAATGACCTTGGAATAAAATGGAAATATTTGGAAAAAACGTAACCTGGAAAAAAAATTTGGTTAGAAAGAAAAATACGACTAAAGTATAGCAATACAGTCGAACCAAGAGAACTCAAGGGAGCTGAATTTTTTTTCTCTTATATCCAGGTTCCTCTTAAGAATTGACTATTTTCCCTCATGGATAGATTAGGTAACTTTGAACTGGAAATTCTTCTATATACTTTATACAATGACTAGCGGGTTACACCCGCCGCTTCGCCAGCCCATCAAACACACACAACGCACACGCACACACACCCACCCACACACACACACACACACACACACACACACACCACACACACACACCACCACACCACACACACACCACCACACACCACACACCACACACACACACACACAACCACCCCACACAAACACACCACACCACAACACACAAACACACACACACACCACACACACACAAACACACACCACACACACACCACACACACACCACAACACACCACACACACACACACACACACACACACACACACACACACACACACACACACACCACACACCACACACACCACACCACACACCACACACACACACCACACACACACCACACACACACACACACACCACACACACACACACACACCACACACACACACACCACACACACACCACACCACACCAACACACACACACACACACACACACACACACACACACACACACACACACACACACACACACACACACACACACACACAAAATGTCATTTAGGTTTGAAAAAAAACCTGAATATTTTTTGTCGCCCATCTATTTTCTGGTCTTCCCCGGCGTAGCTCAAGAATGGCTCATCAGAATTTCGCGATCAATATGTCAAATGAAAGCCTAAACCCTTGCCTAAAACTTTCTCGCTCTGAGTTGATAGGTCGTCACTTCAAATTTCGAGAAAAAATGTCATTTAGGTCAAAAAACGTGAATATTTTACATGTTACCCATCCATTTTTTTACCTTACCCGGCGTAGCTCAAGAACGGCTCATCAGAAATTCGCGATCGATATGTCAATTGAAAGCTCGAACCCTTGGCTAAAACTTTGTCGCTTTGAGTTGATAGGTCGTTACTTCAAATTTCGAGAAAAAATGTCATTTAGGTCAAAAAACGTGAATATTTTACATGTTACCCATCCATTTTTTTACCTTACCCGGCGTAGCTCAAGAACGGCTCATCAGAAATTCGCGATCGATATGTCAATTGAAAGCTCGAACCCTTGGCTAAAACTTTCTCGCTTTGAGTTGATAGGTCGTCGCGACAAATTTCGAGAAAAAATGTCATTTATGTCAAAAAACGTGAATTTTTTTTGCGTCACCCATCCATTTTTATCCTTACTCATTGTAGCTTAACCTCAGGGAGATATAATCTAGCCTAGAAGAATTTCCTGATCCAAAGGGACCTATGTGCAAAATTTCAGGTTTCTCGGTCAAACGGTGTGGATTTGTATAAAGAACATACATACATACACACATACATACACACATACAGACAGCTTTCTTTTATAGATATAGATACGAGATAGTTTGAAGCACCTGTGAGGTACTGTGAAAAACTCGTAATACAGGATCCGCCATTGATCATGAAACTTATTGAAATACCTATATTTTCACAACTGAAGTTTCAGAATGAAATTTTCTTTGATGGTATGCTAGAAAACAAAATGCTTTTAATTTGCCAATTCATATCAATCACCATGAAGATGTTGGCATTGATGCAGATAGCATGAATTCAGACATTCTCTCGTGTGCATCGCGATTACTGAAATGCCTTTGGGCTTAGCATTTATATCTTGAATTCTTGATTAGGGTAAAAACCAAATACCCTACAAAAACTGAAAAATGCTATTCGACCTCAATATCAATGCCATCCCCCAAATATATTTTGATAAACGCGATGCGTAACTTGGAAGAACGTCAAAGATTTGAATTCATGAACTCTGCATTGAGGCTCCGTATTGTGATCTTCAAAACGTAAATGTTGAGTATCACAATAAACAGCATTCTCTTTTCTAGCATCTCATCAAAGAAAAATTCACCATGAAGCTTCAGTTTAAAAAATATAGGCTTTTTAAAATGGTTCATAATCAATGGCGGACCCCTTGTACGAGCTGATGCTCGTGTAATAAAAATGAAGAAAATTTCATAAAGAGTTAACTTGAAAAAATTGTGTGATTAAAGCCAATGGCTTTGTTGAGGGGTATTCCTGGGCTGGTCAGGAATTGAACCTAACTTAGTGCCCCCCCCCCCTGCCTCTGAATTCTCTATGAGTTGTTACATAAACAAAATTTCGAGGGGATTTTTTTTATTTATGTAGAACACCATATAACAAATA
The DNA here is from genome assembly GCA_024516035.1 of Bactericera cockerelli. NCBI lineage: Eukaryota > Metazoa > Arthropoda > Insecta > Hemiptera > Triozidae > Bactericera > Bactericera cockerelli. The sequence goes on along the minus strand of CM044957.1, from coordinate 26,848,372 downwards.
ATAATTTATATACATATTTTCGCAGGACTTTGGGCAAAAGATCAGACCGAAACTAGCCAGCCAATGAGCTACACTTTGTCCTCTAAGAATCCCGTGCTCCAGAATATCACCGACTTTCTCATCGAAGAAGCTTCAGCAGAGGAAGAAGAACTGTTAGGAAAACTTGAAGAGAGCTCTGAGGAAACTGAGCAGGTAAGTAGAAATTATTGCAACATGTTATAAAAGGGGAGCTAGACCATGATTTCTTACGTCATAAAGTAAAAAAAAAAATTCAACCCCTAGCTATCATGCTAAAGGGACTAGAAACTCAGAAATCTCAGTCTGCCTGGCTGCAGCTGGGGCGTCAACTCGTGGCGGGCGTATGAAAAACGTTAAAATGGGCGCAATTCTTACGTCATCAAGTATGAAACCAGTGTCATACTAAGGAGAAAGGTCCCCAGGGTTCAGATCACTTCTTCTTTGTATATCTTTCGATTGGAGGCAGAAGAGATGTTTACAATCCAGCCAGCAAGATAGTCAGGAGGCTGCGAAAAGCTGTCTTCAAAACAGAGCTAGGTAGACATAAATAAATTTCTTTACGTCGTTGTCTTCGTTCTTTTCGTCTATTACTGCAACACTATTACACAATTTTGACAATGAACCTGCAGCTAAGGCAGAGGTGGACAATATTGATTTTCGGTAATCACATTTACCAGTGCCTCAATCGGTAGCATAAAAACAAAATATTGTCAAACAAACAGAACATTGAGGTCGTTTTTAAAGTCGAAAGATACCTCAAAATCCAGCAGATCATCCTTAGTACGTACAAGAAGAGGCTGCTAAACAGCATTAATTTTGACCTCCCTGTTCCAAACGTCCTCCTGAAGACAATCTACATATTATGTTTGTTAGTTGTTATGCTATGGATTGAAGCACTGTTAAACTTGGTTGCTGATAAACAATATGTATGTATTGTTCTGCTCTACCTAAACTGCCAATAGTGTTGCAGTATTTTTTTTATTTTTTTTATACTGCGTTCACACTTGTTAAGCGGTTAAGCATTAACAAGCAATAACTAACGCATTCATTCTCTCCGTTAGGTCACCTGGAATTGATTGGAACTCTTAGCTGGAAGGTCCCTGAAGGACTCCTAACAAGTTTCTGAAATCAATTCTTCCGCCCCTTTCCACGCACTCTAGAATCGATATTTCCCTGGAGTACATAGGTTTTTGTACATGAGTGACGAATTAAATTGAAGCATTATTGAGGATTTCTTCTTTTCCCGCAGGTGAACCCCGAAGTATTGAAAGTACTGGACCGCTTGATTCTCTACCTACGAATCGTACACTCAGTTGATTATTACAACCATTGCGAGTATCCAAATGAAGATGAAATGCCTAACCGCTGCGGAATTATTCACACCCGTGGCACTGGTCTTACTACCAAGGTAAGAAATGTTCCCCGAAATTTTGTAAGAATGCATTGTAAAACCAAAATCAAAGTCAAACTAAATAAATTATTCTTAGGGTGCATTTATTAACTGTCACTCTTTTAATCAACCCTTGGTTTTTTTTAGTAATAGATAATTTCTAAGCAGCTTCGATCAATTTACAAACCGAACGCAGTGAGGTTCTCTTTTAACTTGGGTACTGGACGATTTGGCTTTCTTTTGTCTATCTGTCTGTTCCGTGATAACTCTCCACCAGATTCTTCAAAATTGTTTAAATTTAGTATACATATTATTGGGGTCCTAATTTTATCTATTGTTTTTGGGGGCCGTTTTGGTGAAATTTAAAATGATTTTTCTATTATTATTTTTTCTATAGAGCAATCTATACTCTTGAAATTTTGTAGAGTCGCTAAAAAATAATATTATATTTCTATATTTATCGTAGGGCAGTAGATAGTAAGGATTTAATATTTGTCCCCCGGATTTAAAAAAAGTAAATGAAAATGTGTTTTCATATCACTTTCTGTCCTATAGGTAACACCCCAGGAGATCAGCGACTACTGTACTACGTTCCAGAACAAAATGTCCTCCTTAGTGTCTTCTCCTCAAGAACCCACTGCCGAGGAGTTAGAAGCACTAGGCGCTAAGAAAACAGATGCTGAAGTGGAGAAGTTCGTAGCTGCCAACACTCAGGAGATATCTACAGACAAGTGGCTTTGTCCGCTCTCAGGGAAAAAGTTCAAGGGGCCCGAGTTCATTCGGAAACACATCTTCAACAAGCATGCTGAGAAAGTGGAAGAAGTCAAGAAAGAGGTATGTATAGCGAAGAGAAAATAGTTAAAGAGTTAAACTAGCCAGCTGAATAAATTAGCAAGCTCCGAAAAGTTTTCTCCGCGATCTTTTTGTACTGTTATAAACCAGCGAAGGATGTTTGAGATGAAATGGTTAGCGCTCTATTGGATTTTCTAGATAATTATCGATTCCTGATCGATTCGCAAAGGTTCTAGATTGTGAAAGAACAATGTACTTTCAAGTGTGTGGTCAAGTAGGATGGACATCTTTACATCATTAATTGATTATATTGTAATTCTTCATTCTTAATTTTTTGTATATAAATAATTAAGAACTATTTATTTTCATAACTTTTTATCCAAATTTTATTTTAAATTTAGCGTTTTTCATAGTATGTATATAATTTGTATAATGGTATATTCTGTTAATAAATGTACCCGTATACCGGGTATTATTGTACAAGTAAGTAGTTAGTAAGTATTCATGGAGATGTACCAACTTTTTTTAATGCTTGCAGGTGGATTACTTCAATAATTACCTCAAGGATCCGAAAAGACCTCAACTACCCGAACATCCAGGGAATAAGGCCGCTAAAAAAGAACCCTCAGTTGCCGAGGGGTTACCGGCCCCTGCCTTTGCACCGCCGCCGTAAGTTCATGAATCACTACATGCTTTTTTAATTCTCAAATAAGGTCTTTACCACATCAAAAGATATTTTGTACAAATAAATAAATTATAAACAAATTAACCCAGTTTTTCCGTTTCCTGAATGGCAAATTAACCCAGTTTTTCCGTTTCCTGAATGGCATGGGTGTAAAGGTAAAGTGCTCTGCGTAATACAAAAGCGTTTCTGGGCACAATTACCTTCTTTTTTTTTAAACAAAAAAAGAAAAAGGCGTAACTAAAAATATTCGATATATTTTTTTCAATTTGAGCGGCGTGTCACTCTGTTAGAAAGCATTTTCGCAAATTTTGTTTAAAGGTTGACCCCCCCCCCTAAAATGGTGCATAAGTATTCAAATCCGTTAACAACATATTATGTTGTTAACGGATTTCCGTACTTTTTTGAATCACCCTGTTTATCTCTTCGGGTTCAATAGAATTAGTTCTTCTCAAGGAGGCATTAACCAGATGCCTTGTATTTATTCAATTATTTTTCCTAGTTTGTGGTCCATGAAACGAAGGAGAGACATGAATGAGTTGAAATATAGCTTCAGTGTTGAACACACTGAATAAAGAAAAAATGCGAGGTGAATACAAATGAACAAAAAATCCTGAAAGTTCAAGTGTGACAAGTCAGACCTTCTTAGGAACTTGAAAAAAAAATCAAAGTTCCCAAGCAGGGTTGATTATTATTACAGACTGGTTGGAGTTCTTAAGCAGGGTTCCTAAGCCCTAGTCTGTCCCGGTAGCTCAGTGGTAAACGCGGCACTCTGTGAATCCAGAGGTCGTGGGTTCGAAACCCAGCCGGGACATGACAAGTTATCCTCCCATTTGGGATTTTTACCACATAATAATATGTCTTGGGCTTACTGCTGGAATAATGGGACTTAGAGAGATTGAGAATTTAACACTTTCCATGCCGGTGTTACCGTTTGGTAACACCATTTTTCTGAAGACTTCTACTTCTCGACCCCGGTGTTACCTTTTGGTAACACATTACATGGAATAGTGTTACCAAATGGTAACACCGGCACAGAACAAGAAAAACTTCAAAAAATTTCAAGCCTGTGCCGGTATTACCATTTGGTAACACCGGGTATTACCATTTGGTAACATCGGCCAAATATCGCTACGGCACTGGGCAATAATTTTAAAATGAGTCTCCGGCACGGAAAGTGTCAAGATAAGATAGCTAAGGGTCGATCCACATTTAAAATTGAGGGATGATGTTCAGAAAATGCAACCTTTATTTCTTCTCCAACATGACCCTGCTATCCTTTGATCTATCTTTCGTTCCTTTGCATGTATCTTTTAATCGGGCAGTATAAATAAGGTGATATTATTATTATTTCTTTTCTCTGTGTTTGCTTCAGTTACCAGTACGGCGCATACCCCGCCTACCAGCCTTACCCCCGCGGCAGCTTCGGTGGCTTCTCACGAGGTGGAAGAGGTTTCGGGCGAGGGGGTAGAGGAGGGGGCATGGACTACAGACCCGTCATCCACTACAGGGACCTAGACGCACCCAGGGAACCCGAGGAGTTCATCTAGGAAACTTGTGTCATCCTGATACCAATGTTTTTCTTTATATTTCCTTATTGACGTGGATCTTTTCAATGAAACGCAAGAGTCAAGCCTTGTACTTGCAAATAAATGTAAAATGCAAGAGATTTACTTATCTTCAACTTTTAATTTTAGTACTTGTGTAACTGCTGCTTAGTGTTAAGAGATAACTTTTTATTTTACTATTTTTTTTTCTTTTATTTAAGGAGATAATGCTTGTGTTACGTTAAACTTTATCATTATTTGCGACAAAGGCTCAAGTGCTTATGCTAAAGCAAAATACATTGATTTTTCCGGAATAAAATACCATAGAGTTTGATGACATATAAATAAAAACATTAAGTTAAAAGTACTTACTCTAAAGGCCCAAGAAAAAAGTTTTTTAAATACACTGGGTAAAAAAATCAAAACCTTGGTTAAAAAATAGGTTTTCGAATCAGTTGAATGGAAGTTACAGAATTCCACAGGTCTCGGGAATATGAGAAGTACTTCAATTCTTGAATAATCAAACTGCGAAGTACCTGAAATAATATCATGCGTTGTAAAATAAACATTGTCACGCTAGAAATGTAAGAATTTGTGTTCTGTATCCTTTTAGTTGGTGTATCGAAAGCATAAGTTGTACATTAAAAGTTTTTCAAAATAAAATATCATTTTACTCCTTGAAAATGAACTATGAGAGTTAAAGTTTTCATTTTCCTTTTAAAAGCATCTCTTGCCCTTGGGCAATTCTAGTTAAACAATAAATAAAAAATGTCGTTACCATGCCGCTAGACGATAACATCAACATAATTATCAACAATGCATATGTTAATAAAGTCATTAAATATTAAGACTTTAGAAGACAAATCAAACTAACCTATAATATTGATCAAGTCACAATTCTGCCACTAGTTGTTTCCACTAGTGGTTTGATTCATCGTAATACAAAGAAAATTTTAAGAAAATGGACATTAAAAATTTGGGCTACTTAGTAAATAAAAATACAAAAGTCTCTCAACCACATACCAGTATTATCAGAAAAGTTTTTATCCAGTATTATTAGAGCCAGCGTCGATAAATAAATGATGTGAATGCACCGGTTTTCGTAGGATCACCAAAGTTAAGCAACGTTTAGCGAGGTGAAGACTACGTGATGTTCGCATTAGGCCGCAACCCAGGCTGGGTGAGGTTAATGTGGGTAGCAGGTTTGTGAGTTTTCTGCGAATGGAGGGTAACACCCCCGTCGTGATATGACCATGCATTTGCGGCGGGCCGGGGGTGAAGTTATACAAAAGCATGTTTGTATTTTTACTCAGCCAGTCAGCGAGGTTCGTTTTTTACTAAAGCGTTATCTTGTAATAATTCAGGTGCGTTTAAGAATTTTGGATTGTCCGAAGGTTCTCTAGCAGTCATATTCTTGTGCTTACTAGATAAGTGATGATTTAACAAAGATTTTGTGGCAAACTTGTCCGTACATAAATGACATGCATGTGGTCTCTGTCCCGTGTGTATTCTGCGATGCACGGCTAAAGAACTGGTCTGAGAGAATCCCTTCTCACAATACTCGCACTTGTAAGGCTTCTCGCCGGTATGAGTCCTCAGATGCACCACCAGAGCGCTACTGGTCCGGGACGCCTTGCCACAGGTAGGACACACGAAGGGCCGCTCGTCATTGTGGATTCTATTGTGGGCGTACAGAGCCTCCTGTGAGTTGAGGACCTTGAGACAGATCTTGCACTGGGCGCCGCGCTTCAGATGGACACTGGCGATGTGGCGGGTCAAGTGGTTGTTCCCGGTGAAGGACTTGCCACACGTATCACACTGGTGGCTCCTCGTCAGAGATGAATGCAATTTCTTGTGAGTCGTAAGGTTAAACTTGTTGATGAAGATCTTCTTGCACACCGGACAGGTGTGAGGCTGCGCATCATGCTCCTTGATGTTGTGAACATTCAGTTCGTTCTTTGACAGGAAACCAGCATCGCATTTCTCGCAGAACACAGTGTACTCTTTGATGTGGCGGCTTTTGTGCTTGATAAAGTAATACTTCTGGGTCGTGCTGTAGTCACATCTATCACATGAGAACACGCCACGAGTCGCATGTCCCTTTCTCTCGTGTTTCTTCCTCTCCTTCTTAGTGCGAAACACTTGGGGACAAAGACGACATTGGTACTGAGATATTCTGTCGTCCGCTTCTTCAGTCGTGGTAATCTCTAGTTTTACTTTTGATAAATTAGTTATTTTATCCAGAGTAATGGTCTTCATGCTTTTTCCATTCTTTTTGTTTCTCTTTAATTTTCTAACACTAGATTGCCTGTAACATAATAAATACACAATTTTAAATCTGCAACTATATTCAATATGTATATTCAGAAGGATTCTGAGAATACATAAAATAAATCAGTTCAAACACTCTTCTTAGTGCGCGAACACATCGCGTCGGAGGCCTAAACGCTGGAATCTGGGGTAGAGCCAGTACCACGTAAGTAAAATAATCTAACCATGTTTTTAAATGTAAGAAAACACAAGTCCCATCAGTGGAGCAAGGTATTGTTTACAGGTTGGCTCTCAAGTCTAATGACAAGAGGGTCAAACGCGCAGTGCACCATGGTAGGAACGGAGCAACATGGTGGCGGCTCAATCATGGTATGGGTGGGCATTACTCTAGGAGGCCGTACCACGCTGTATATCCTAGGGGGGGGGGGGGGGGGAATTTTTTGTCTTCTTCCTTGTTGGCATCCATATTTCTAGTTAATTTGAAAAGGAAATATCTTCCTAAGTAAATTCGCCTCAAAAATATTCAAGATATTTTTAACGTTTGTCTAATTTTGACGTTCAGTGTATTAGAAAATGTACGGAAGTAATAATAGCATACAATTTTCATGATGACCCAACAGTATACGATGTACCACAACTTCGAAGAATCCAGTCGAGAGTTATCGCGGAACAGACAGAACGAAAGCCAAATCGTCCAGTGTTCAAGTTAAAACAGAACATCACTTAGTGATATCTAACTAGTAGTTCTGCGAACTGTAAACCTCACACAGATTTTCTAATCGAATTATAAATTAATGTCATATTAAGCATGAGGACATAGTAGAGACCTTTGATACAATAACCCACTTGTATAATTATTGTACCAGCTTTGCTTTGGTCATCCCAAGTCAAGAAATGGTCAGTAGGTGTAAAATAACACGCTTCGAAAATTCCAAAGGTTCAAAAATCTCTCAAAAATCATTTTTTTTGATACCTACCTTGAAATTTTTGGAACCTGGGGACGGGTTCCAAAAATTTACTGGTATTTTTGAGGTTCCCGCTTAAACTAACTTTTTTACTATTCATTTATGATGGGGTTTGTGACATATCAAATCCAATGATTTTGAGGTGCTGATTACGAATTTGACATTGATTTTTATCTAACTTACCGTTGAGTTAGTGGCGGAATTAGTGATAAGGAAAGTCGTTTGGTTTCACACCAGATTTTTTCCTTTGGGACTACCTCAAACGGCTTGGATCAGATTATTCAGAGTGACGTTGCCCATTTGCCAAAAAGTTGTTCAAAACCAAATAAATCTAAATTTCCAATGTTTACATGTGAGAAAAAAATAAGCATCATTATAGCTATACTAGCGGGTTACACCCGCCGCTCACGCCAGCCCACAAACCACACACAATCCCACACACACCCCACCCAACCACACACACGCAACACACCACACACACACACCCACACACACACACACCACACCACACACACACCACACACCACACACCACACACACACACACCCACACACACACACACACCACCCACCACACACACCACACACACACACACACACACCACACACCACACACACACCACCACACACACCCACACACACACACCACACACACACACACACACACCCACACCACACACACACACACACACACACACACACCACACACACCACCACACCACACACACACACACCACACACACACACACACACAAAATGTCATTTAGGTTTGAAAAAAAACCTGAATATTTTTTGTCGCCCATCTATTTTCTGGCCTTCCCCGGCGTAGCTCAAGAATGGCTCATCAGAATTTCGCGATCAATATGTCAAATGAAAGCCTAAACCCTTGCCTAAAACTTTCTCGCTCTGAGTTGATAGGTCGTCACTTCAAATTTCGAGAAAAAATGTCATTTAGGTCAAAAAACGTGAATATTTTACATGTTACCCATCCATTTTTTTACCTTACCCGGCGTAGCTCAAGAACGGCTCATCAGAAATTCGCGATCGATATGTCAATTGAAAGCTCAAGCCCTTGCCTAAAACTTTCTCGCTTTGAGTTGATAGGTCGTCGCGACAAATTTCGAGAAAAAATGTCATTTATGTGAAAAAACGTGCATTTTTTTTGCGTCACCCATCCATTTTTATCTTTACTCATTGTAGCTTAACCTCAGGGAGATATAATCTAGCCTAGAAGAATTTCCTGATCCAAGCGGACCTATGTGCAAAATTTCAGGTTTCTCGGTCAAACGGTGTGGATTTGTATAAAGAACATACATACACACATACATACATACATACATACACACATACATACATACATACACACATACAGACAGCTTTCTTTTATAGATATAGAAGTTACGAGTGAGTCATAATAATCCGCGTTTTTCTTTTGGATTAAAAAAAATCCAGGTCCGGTTTTTTCCAAATATTTCCATTTTCTTCCAAGTTTAGCTTCCCCACCATTTCTCCTCCTTTGGTTGTTTTTTTTTTTTTTTTCAAAAGAAAAATGACTTTCTTCCCATTCGTCCATTTTATTCCATTTGAATTCACTTTGGTTAGAAAGAAAAATACGGCTTTATTTTGAAATAACAGGGATTATGATGATGACAGTGCAGGACCGCTGGCTGTCTAGTCCAGTTTTTATTCTGGACTGAACATTGAAGTTAAGGGGAGGGGGGTCGATGAGAAATCAATGAGAAAGAAGAGAGTATAGACTATAGATTACACGGTAAATATAAATGATGTATGTATTGTATATACATATATTTAATGTTCCTGGTATTACTTACTAGGAAGCAAAAGAAAAAATCAATATCAACAGTTTGTTATTTACACACAGTAACTATTATTACATAAGTTTAAACGGTAACGGATATACAGGGTACGCCAAAAAAGGGGCCACTCAATAAGCTAGGGGGGCACGGGACCCAAAATAATTCTAAATTCTAAGACCAATAAGAAATAACTAAATAATATAGTTGTCAAATCCACACAGATTGTCCGAGAAACCTGAAATTTTACCTATAGGTCCATTTGGATCAGGGAATATATCTCTAGGGTTCAGCTTTTTTTTTTTCGACCGAAATTACATTTTTTTTTTCTCAAAATTTATCGTGACGGCGCCACGGCGGCGGCGTATCAACTCAAAAAAGAGAAAGTTTTAAGCAAGAGTTCAATTTTTCATTTGAGATATCAATCACGATATTTTGATGAGCCGTTCTTGAGCTACGTTGAGTTGTTGAGTAAGGACATAAAATGGATGGGTAAACAAAAAGTATTTACATTTTTTGACCTGAATGACATTTTTCTCGAAATATGTCGTGACAAACTATCTACTCAAAGCGAGAATGTTTTTGCAAGGGTTGGAATCTTCATTTGACATATTGATCGCGAAATTCTGATGAGCCATTCTTGAGCTCCAGTAAGGAGAAGAAATGGATGGGTGACACGAAAAATATAGACATTTGTGTGTGTGTGTGTGTGTGTGTGTGTGTATGTGTGTGTAATAGGCTTGCGAAGCGGCTTGCTAGTTAGGTATATTGTGCGATTGTGCCCCCCCAGTACAAGAGGGCTATATCCGCGCATGGTGGCATCTTCAAACAATTCATACTTAAACAGACAAGAACTATAATTCGTCTCAATCAAGTAGTACTCGAGTCCACAATTTTATCAAACGACCCTTGTAAATGTGCAGTTGATATATAATGAATATAGTTGCTTAGTGCTTTTGTTCATCCCCATGAGAGTCAATTCTAGTAAGACGGTATGACTGATGAACATCTTCAGGTGTTCACACAAGTTTGTTATTTTACTCACTTCAACATGGTTGCTGTTGATGTCGCTTTCGAAAATGATAACTGAGAAATGCTTTTGACACGAACTTGGCTCCACATAGATCACAAATAAAATCCTTAATGTTCAAATGTAATTTTCTATGGATATTAAGTGTGGATTTTTGTGTAAACTGTTTTGAACAGATATCACAAGCGTACGGTTTGTACCCAGTATGGACACGGTTATGCTCCTCCAGGTAGCGCTTCTGAATGAAGCCTTTGCCACAGACCTCACAAGTAAACACGCGATTGTTGGCATGAATTAGCATATGAGTTTTGAGACGATAGGGAGAGCTGAGGTTCTTGCTGCATATGCTGCAGGGATAGTAAGTGACAGAGTCATCATGCTGCTTCAAGTGGCGCTTGTAGCTCGTTTTGAAATTAAAACTCTTCTGGCAAACACCACACTCGAAAAATGTCTTGGCGTGATAGTACTTGACGTGCACCGTAAGGTTTCCTTTGGACGTGAATGGCTTGGAGCAATGTTCGCAGATAAAGGCAGGTAGGCCGTGCACTTTTATCCCATGGGAGTGCAGGTGCGTGCTGCTGTAGAACCCCACGTTACACTCCTTGCAGAACACCGTGTAGCCTACATGTCGGCGCAACACATGAGAGCCCAATGTTTTCCGGTTGCTCGTTGTAAAGTCACACTGCCCACAGCTGTGCACACCGTTCTGGTCATTCTCATCAGTTGGACTTTCCGTTTTTACCTTCGCAAGGCGTCTCTCTTTCAAATCTTTCCGTTCAATATCAAGCGTTTTCAAAAGTTCCGCCATGTATTTCTTATTCGTTCTCTTTTTCCTCGCACGCTTTTTCTTGGGCCTAGAAAAGAAAAGAAATTTTGGTTGGTTCAAATTACTCGGGGTGCAACAGCTTTAATCACTTAGGAGCTCATTTCGAAGTATTTAACACCACAAATTATTATTATTCACATGATTGGCAGTCTTTAGATTTGCTACTGTATGAAGGTATCACTTGATGATATTCGTATTGGTTACTACCTAGACCCCGCACTTTGTCGCCGTTGAGATTTCTCGCATGGCTGCCGTCCTATTACTCCTATTTGGAAATTTAAAAATACTTCCTTAGTACGCACCTAAATTCGAAAAAGAAACTCCGAGTCAATTTTTTGGGGGTTCAACCCTCAAATCATAATTCAACGAATTATGATTCGGCCCTAAATATCTACGATTTGTTAATCCACAAGCCACTATATCACTTAACAGCTGATATAAATTTACTGTGAATGGTTGAAATTCCCACTAGAGGGCGTATTAAGGGCAAAACAGGAATAGATTAAGGGCGGAATTAATAGACAACATCAATAACTTAAGTCGTTGGTAAGTGTCGGTTGTCCCTATCTTACACAGTACGCAATCCGTGACTTAGCGCCACAGAGGTATTACGAAAACGTCTATTAATTCGGCCCTAATTCATTCTGGTTCATTATTTGGACCTAAGACCGCTATAATGACTTCTCACAGATTCACCTGCGGCTAAACAATCCTTACACCTACATACACCGGCGTGGATAGGGACAAATGTTGATCGAGTTAAAACACTCACTTCGTTCGCAAATATTATATTCGAAGGATGTATGAAACTATGGAACGTATCCGGAAAATTTGAGTAGATATAATTGGACAAAAATTTCAGCTTAAAATACGTTAAATAGATTTGACCCGTTTGTTAACATAACTCCACGGCCCAAAAACACCCTAAAAAATATAACCCTAAAAATTTCAGCTTGATTGGACAAAACTTACGGTTTTCTCGCGTTACACACATGCATAGAATAGACATAGGTACAACTGTCACCCGATTTAAACCATACTCACTTCGTTCGCAACAACTCAGTCCACAAGCGTCTTAATTAGATGCACTATTTAGGAAAGTCATGTGATGTCACACCAGTTTATTCCCTCTCAATATTACATTAGGACATAATAAAATATGTACTTTCAGCCAGCTTCGACGGCGCGTTGAATACACCGGTGCTAGCATTCCGGCCCAACCCAGGCTGGGTGAGGTTAATGTGGGTAGCAACCAAGTTTAAAAAAAATACTTTCAGTTAAGTAAGAATATAATTAAAAGAACTACTATACAAACAGAATTGTGGTACATATTAAGAATCAATTTTATAGTTTATTGATAGAGCCTGATACAATTTTACAACTATAAAAATAACAACTTAGTAGATTTATTCATTTATTTACATATTCCAATTCACCAACATAGGTATAATAAACAAAAACATATTTACGGAGCACGACTGTTTAAAAATCTATAAAATTACTAGATATACAATTTTATTATACATATATCCTTATAGTAAATTCTTAGACTCAAAGTCATTTTATTTCAAAATCACCGGACCAGAAGTCTTGTTATATCACTGCCACTCTATCTTTATAAATTTGAAAACTAAGTACACAAGATAGATTGAGCAATACAATATTAATTTAATGTCAGCAATACCAACATGATATAAATAGAGCAGATTCTTTTAAAAGGCAAAATCATTGGAAAATTCATCAACAAAAATGTATTTTCAGATGTTCCTTCAATTTGAGTTTTGAAGAGAAACTCTCTCGACAGAATTCACACTCTACAGACTGCGTGGCCCCTGAGTGTTTCTTCAAGTGGAGTGTGAAGGCACTGCGAGCGGCAAAGCTGTGTCCACACTCATTACACATGTAGGGTCGCTCGCCACTGTGCTTCCGCATGTGGACCCGCAAGTACCATTTATCTTTGAAAGTGTTGCCGCAAAATTCACAAGCGTACGGTCTTTCCCCAGTGTGAACTAGCATATGCTCTTTCAATTTCCCTCTTAATTTTTTCCCACAAATGTGACAGCAATATTTTTTCTCTCCTGAATGGGTAATCATGTGCTGCTTAATGCTTCCTTTGATTTTAGCACCGCATATTTTACAAACGTGACATTTGTTGCCATGTACCCATTCCAAATGTTTTTTTAGTGCATGATTTTGCGTAAACACTTTGTTACAGAGCTCACATCTGTGGGTCATACTCTCTGGCAGTTGTCCATTTTCTCTCAAATGCTTCACCTTATGTCTTCGTAGATGTTTCATGGAGGAATAAGCATTATCACAAATGTCACAAGTAAATTTGTTGCCTGTATGTGTATTTAGATGATCCCGTAGCGTATATTTATTGGCATGGGCCTTTCCACAGATATCACACACAAAATCTCCTGGATTTTTTATTCTACGGAAGTTCTCTGAGTGCTGACGCTTTTTATGTTCTCTTAAACTACTTTTTGTGCTATATATGTTTCCACATACATCACAAACATGATTTTTCTGTGACGAATGAACTTCACGCAAGTGCTTTCGCATATATCGAGGAGTATTAAACTCTTTATCACATTTGGGACAGTTCTTTACTTTATTTTGAACGAGTTGTTTATATTGGTCAGGTGACATATCTTGTATTTGGTGATCTTCAACAGGCGGTTTGTATTTTTTAACCACATGAATCATTTCATGACGTTTCAAACCTTTCTTACTTGAGAAACTTCTACCGCAGGTATGACAGGCATGTATCTTGAGATCCAAGTGAGAACAGATGTGATCTCTCATGAGCGTTTTGTTGGACTTGGTTGCACCACAATAATGACATTCTAGTTTCGCATTATACTTAATAATTCGACGTCGTATACCTTTGTGAATACGTTTCTTGTGACTTCTCAACTTGTCACTTGAGACGAATTTCTTGTCACATTCATCACAAGAATACAGTTTGTAAACAGGATGTGTTTCTTTCAAATGTCGCCTCATAGATTTTGGAGAGAAGAAATGTTTATTACATTTGGGACATGTTTGCACTTGGTCTCTCCGCAAGATTTCCCATTCTTCCCGACTCAGCACTCCGATTAAACAATTTTCATACCTGAAATGAATGCCACAATTCAGATCGTTTAAATATAAAATTGCACGGAGACAATGCTTGATGTACAAAGGAAAAACAATATAATCGAAATTATAACCTAGACTTGAAAATGCCAATTCCTCTTGCTACTCCACGCAGCTAACTGTGGCTATATTTAAGTAATGATCAAGTACAATATTAAAGAAGAAATTTTGTTTACAAATTAATCGTTTTAAATAACATTTTTTCACAACACAAGTAAAAAATTGAAGTACATTTCACAGAGTCAGAATAAATAAAACAGGATTAAAAAACGAGTAAAATATGACAGTCGCAGCATCTAAACGCCAAAATGTTTACGTATGTGCTCATTTAGGGTTTCCTCGTAGGGAAAGAAGATCGACAAAGTTGACATTGGTGATTTTGAGGGTCAGGCTTCTTTTTCTTTGTCTCATGTTTTTTTAAGTGCGCTGTATAGCAACTTCGTGCAGCAAATTTTTGTCCACAAAACTCACAAGTGTACGGACGGATACCATTGTGGGATCTCATATGCACTGTGAGGTACCATTTGTTTCTAAATGTACCTCCACATACTTCACAAGCATAAGGTCTATCGCCAGTATGTGTCAGCATATGTTCCTTAAGCTTGCCACGCAGCTTCTTACCACAGATATGACAGCAATATTTTCTCTCTCCAGTGTGTGTGACCATGTGCTGCTTAAGACTTCCTTTGATTTTGGCACCACATACTTTACAAAGGTGGAATTTGTCACCGTGAGCCCAGGCTTTATGTTTATTTAGTTTCTTTTTTTCAAAGAACTCTTTCTCGCATAAATCACACTTGAATTTTTCAATAGGAACCCCGGTGAATTGTAAATGAGATTTGATATTGTGTACTTTCAAACTTGCAGCACAAGCGTAACCTTTGTTACATATCTTACATACGTGGTTTGGAATACCGGTGTGACTAGAAATGTGATCAGACAAAGTGTATTTATTAATATATTTAGCCCCACAGTAATAACATTCATAATTATAATCTTTTTTAATCTTTCTTCCTTGATGTTTAATTTTTATATGCATATTTTGGGAATCCCGAGATTTGAACGTTTTCCCACATTCATCGCATCCATATTTTCTTTCCGAGGTATGAACTCGTCTTAGATGTTTTCTCATATTTCTAGGAGTCCGGTAATCTTTATTACATATGGGGCATACTTTAACACGACGTTTTATGAAATCATTCCACTCATCTAGTGAACAGTCCCCTGTGTCTACGACCAAATTAGACTTATTTTTAATGGGCGTTTCTTCATGGAGCAGCAAATGAGCTTTCAAATATTGTTCTCTTGCATAGTCCTTATTACAGATATGGCAACTGTACTTCTTTGCAGCGGCATGACTTTCCATATGATCCGCAAGTTCTAACTTTCGAAAGAAGGTTTGATTGCAGTGAGTACATTCTAAGTTTCCGGTACGTTCTGACTTGACTTTAGAACTTTCACGCTCAATATGCACATCAAATTTGTTAGTACAGTGCGTGAGTTTTAAATGTTTCTTCAAGCTGCGAGTATGGAGATAACTTTTCTTGCAAATAGGACATGTCTTGGATTTGTTTTTAATTAGGGCTGTCCACTCTTCTGCGGTAATGACTTCAATATTACTGCTGCCAGATCTGAAATGAAGTTTAATTATGGTTTAGAATTTGGTCCCGGTCAGTACCAAATAATCTTGCACAGTTAACTTGATCTTAAAATAAGAGAGCAGTCAAATTTCAAATACTCTACAGTGTGATAAATATCCGTTGCGTAAGAGTTTGAACCAAGAAGTGAAGTTGAATAGGGCACAGCCGAGCGATTGGTTAGTAGTTGCGAACGTAGGTGTCATAACACGACGCTTTGCCTTTATCTCTTGAGAGCTTTGTTGACAAGAAAAAAGGTAGAAACGATGTAATCCCAAAAAGGGTATATCATTGATTTATTAGAAGAGAGGAAGAGAATAGCACAAAAATAAGTTGAAAATTGAAATGACTTAGTTAACAATAGGTATGAACATGTACTATTGTTATAATTAATTAAAGTAAAATTACAAGATGATTATTGCAAATATTTATTTGGTGAAATCTTCAGTCGCTATTAGCATTAGACGAATCAGGCCCGAATTATTAAACAGGGTTAGTTAATCTTAGTGGACCTTAACTTTCACATTCACAAAAACTGTACAGGTCATATCTAAGACGGGCTTTGTAACTGTACAGTGTACATCGTTGCCAGCCTTCGTGACGGAAAATCTTGTTTTAAAATACCTATCGGTCAGCTGATAAAATCTGAAGATCGGCTTAGATTAAGTAATCCTGTTTCATAATACGCCTATTAAAAAATATATACTTTTACAAACATCTAAGGTAGACATTTTCTGAATTCACTTCTTCGTTACTTCGAAGGAATCATATATGGATTAGCACGCAGAATGGAGTAAATGTCGACTAGGAAGAAAACTTTCTACTCTCTTCTATGGATGTCCGGAATCCACTCACTATTCCTTGTGACTGGTGGGGACAAAAATGAGTAACGATCTGTGGCGGCCTTAGCATAGTAAATTATGATTAGATTTTAGAATTTAAAAACGTAATGAAACTCTTAGCAGTGCTGGATGTGCGATACCCAGAAAATTGTCATATACTATAATTATCTAATATTATAAAATGATTCGTGTGTGTATTATAAACTCGAGAACCACAAGTAGGTTTAAGCTGAAAGTTATTGCATGGTTGGTTACCAATGACATTCTAATTGCGGTCGTGCAATATTCAACACTGTCTTTTAAGTCATTTATGTATCAGACTGGTAGGTTATCTAGGAATGATTAGTTGGATACTGCACAAAAGGCAGTATTATTTTTTTCATTTTTTATTTTGCAAACAGATAATCTTTCTTATTTTTAAATTATGTACGCTTTTGTTCATTTTTATTATGGTCTAGCTAGCTACTTACGCAATGATTATTTCAAAAGGTTAATAAAGAGAGGTATCACAGTTGACCACGTTTACATATTTGTCAGGTTAAATTTTCTACTAGAGCATCTATGAATTTTCAATTGAACTATTGAGGACAATTTAATAAATACATATGTATGTATAAAATTACAAGTCGGCCATGCCTCGATAATCTCACACGCAGCGCAGACCTGGCCGCAACGCGGCTAGTGTACTCTAAAGTAACAATGCCAAGAACTTTATTAATCAAGTAGGATTTAGCTTATTTAAGTGACTTATTTTTTATTTTGATTTTTAAGATAACAATAAAATATAACTTGATCATATAGTCAACTTTGAACAGTGCGTACTGAATTTTTTATTTAAATAGACAGCCCAAAGTGTTCGGTGAGATGGCGATCTAGTGTCTCTTCACTTGGGAATCGGTTTTTGCATATCTGACATTCGAAATTCTTGATATAGCCATGCTCAGTGTGTCTTTTTAAATGTAAAGTAAAAGCTGAGCGTGCAGCAAAGCTGTGGCCGCAGTAGTTGCACACATACGGTCTCTCGCCTGTATGTTTCCTCATGTGGACTGCCAGGTAGTACTTGTTTTTGAATGCGCTGCCACACATCTGACACCCAAATGGTTTTTCTTCTGAATGTGTCATCAAATGTTCTCGTAGTTTACCGCGCAGTTTCTTGCCACAAATATGACAACAGATAGGCCTCTCTCCCGTGTGAATCCTCATGTGCTCTTTTATATTTCCTTTTACTCGAGCACCGCATACTTTACACAAACTACATTTATCTCCATGTACCCAGTCTCTGTGTTTCACCATTTCACTGTGCTCAATAAAAAGCTTATCACATTTGTCGCACTTGTACATTTCGTTTGCACTTAAAATACCCGTGTCTCTCAGATGGTTTTTGTTATGTCGTCTCAAGCCTCTAGCTGTCGTATAGGTGCTTTGACAGATGCCACAGACATGGTTTTTGATGCCTGTATGTGAAGTCATGTGATCCGCCAGATTGGTTCTACTATTAAATTTTGCTCCACAGTGAAAACATTCAAAATTGAAATGAACCACCTTTTTAATACCAAGGTGAAGTCGACGCTTGTGTTGACTGATGTGCCGCTCGGACTTGAAGCTCTTGCCGCACAGGTCGCAGGTGTAGGGCCGGGCCGTGCTGTGCACCTCCCGGACGTGTCGCCGCATGTCTTTCGCCGTCGTGTATGTTTTCTTACACAGCGGACACGTCTTTATCCGCTGCTTCACCATTTCAATCCATTCTTTTATGGTGATCCTACCAGTCTCAACAAATTCTTCACTAGCTTCTTTCACTACTCTGACATTATGTTCTTCAAATACACGATCAAGTTTCGAACTTTTACAAATATCTCCTGCATGTACACTCATGTGTTTCACGAAAGCTACTCGGCCAACGTAAGTTTCACAGCAATGAGCACACTCGTATTTTTTCTTTTGAACCATGCCCATCTCAAGAATCTGTTTCTTTGTGTTCAACCTGCTAGGCAATAATTTAGATGTGCATTTGTGTAAATTATGGATGTTTTTGCAATGTCGCCTCATTTTAATTGCAGTATTGAAACTAGAGTCGCATCTCGGACATTGCTTGGCGTTCTTCAGTGTATGTTGAAGCAATTCTTCTGAAGTGAAGCTTTTTTGTAATCTGAAATGAATTTCATGGGGCTTAATTAACGAAAAAAGCTTCGGTTTTGCAGAGATATAAAGAGAAATCAAATGACAAAACTAACTTTGGTTTATTGTTCTTTACATTTTTTCCATTCAAAGTTTACTCCTGTGACCTGTATTTTCTTCAGTTCTGAACTCATCTTTTAGATGAGATTTTTACGAATCAAATCGATTTTTTCTTTCTTTGGTTTTACTTTTAAATTTGTTTAGAATAATATTAGACTAAATATTTTCTGATACCTAAAGTAAACAGCGTGCGCCACAGAAACTTCCATTTTGGAAGCATAATTAAACTGAAACTACCTTAGATATCGGTATAATTCTATTTTTTTTCCTCACAGATCACCTCATCATGTTTTTTTCATGAAAATTTAAAATTTTACATTAATCCAATAAAGGCCTTTTATGCACTGATTGAGTCGATTTCTTAAGTTTCGCTGCACTATCTGAAGCATGTTCATTGGTATTTTGCCCAATTAGTTCCGAATGGTGAACTAGGGTCCATGGACAATTTTTGTAAACAATAAACTTGAACTAACCCCATAGGAAAAATTTACATTAAGCCAAATCAGGAGAGCGCGCTGTCCAAGAGAAATATAACCTCTAAGAGAGATGAGGCACACATCGCAGCATGTGCTATGTGTGCCGTGGCTCCGTCTTGTTGAACCAACCAGGGACTGCAGAAATGAGTCTCACTCTCTTAACGTTTCCCGGAGTTCTTTCAGTTCTCTTTTCGGTTGTCTGGCTGTTTTTCAGCTCCTAATCAGAGGTCAAGGACGCTGCCTCTCTCCTGAAATGCAGTAACCCAAGAGTTCCGGCCGGGGATCGGACTGCGAGGAGAAATATTGAAGCGCTCTAATATGTTAGATGCCGACAATGGAGCGGCCATTAAAAAAGTACGACTAGACAGCGAACGCTCGACGCTCTGGCGTCGGATTGAATGTAAAGGGATCAAAAATCGAGGATCCACTTTCTCGGACGCACTCCATCTCTGCTACCTTCACCTTTTGCCGGATTTTTCAAAACAGTTCATCTCTCTACCGCAACCTGTACTTTTCAATTAAACTAAGGCCCAAATTAATTTTTTGCGACACTCTGTATGTGGGCAGTCAAAGGGACGTAAAATTGAACAGAGAGACAAATATGCAAGAAAAACTTGGCTCTTTTGTGAATTTAAAAAGTTTTTACTACTGTCGCATTGACCACCCTGTAGATATTCTCTTTAATGTGTGTGTTTGTGTTCACAACGCTATAACTCGAGAACCACCAGTCTGATTGAGCGGATTGTACTGTACGGTCATGCGCAATCCAAAAAGTAACTTTTTTAAAAGTTGAGCTTTTAAATGAGTTTTTTTTTAATTCTAGCTTATCTAAGCATATCTCGCGAAGTACAAGTCCGATTGAGCTGAAATTTAGTATGGTTCTTAATGTTGATGTAATAAGAGCTATTGAGTCTATTTCTTTAAATGTGAGCTTTTTTATACTCAAATCTGGCCGTCCCAATAGATTTCCGTAATGAGAATTCCTTGAACTGAACCTTACAACAAAAGAAGGATCGATTTGTTTGACCATTTTTTCATTGTTTTTATCCTTCGAAAATTAGGACCCTGAAATTGGTCTCAATTAAAAAAGAGGATGTTTATTCTTTGAAATGATTTTAACATTTTACCTACCTCGTGATTATCTTAAATCCACCAAAATTACACTTCGTGTGTAAAAGACGCCAAGAAAATTAGAATCCTTCAAATATAATTACCTTAAAAACAATTGTTTTTTATCCAAGCAGAAGAAATGCACCGCGCTGCAGGCCTAGCCGCAACGCGGCTAGTTAAAATATAAATAAATTGTAATCAGATTCCAAATTATCTTTCATAACAGTTTAGTACGTAGGTACAAAATATATTTTCTCATGAGTGGTAGCAGACGATTATTATCTTAACTTAAAATTTACATATATCCATTTAATTTCAAGGCCCACTCATACCTCATGAGGAAAAATGAGTAGGTGCTTTAATGTTAGCAGCGACCAGTGGCGGAGTATAGACAAAAATAAGATATTGGGATATTAATGATACAGAAGTCCTATAATTCTGCGCTATCCAGTAAAAATGTGATATAATAACACAAAGAAACACATTATTATTATTATTATATCCATTTAATTTTTGGGTTAAATTGTTAGTCCAAAATATCAAACTGGGTTAAGAGCAAAATGTTCAGAATAATGTGAAGATAAAGTCACTTCATTATCAAATCGAAGTTTACAAATTTGACAAGTGTACGATTTCGTACAAGCTATTTTATCATCGTGTTTCTTTAAGTGAGCAGTAAACGTAGAACGTGCAGCAAAAAATTGACCACAAAAATTGCATTCATAAGGTTTTTCTCCAGTATGTTTTCGCCTATGAACTCCTAGATACCACTTATCTTTGAACGCACTTCCACAGATGTCACATTTAAAGGGTCTTTCGCCTGTGTGGGTCAGCATATGATCTTTGAGATTTCCTTTGTATGATTTACCACAGATGTGGCAGCAATACGGTTTTTCACCTGTGTGAGAGAGCATGTGCTTCTGAATGCTGCCCTTGATTTTTCTTCCACATACTTTACAGACGTGACATTTATCTCCGTGTACCCATTGAAGATGCTTCATCAAACGACTACTTTCTAAAAAGAATTTATTACAAATTTTACATTCGTGTAATTCTTCATTTTTCAACTCCCCTGCTAATTGCTTATGACGTTTTAAATCCCTTTTATAACCTCTGATGTTAGCAAATGACTTTTTGCAGATTTCACATTGGTAAGGTTTATTGCCGGTGTGTGTGTTGATATGTTCTTCCAAAAAGAACTTGCATCGAAATTTCAAGTTACAAAGGTCACATTCGAACTTTTTCTCCAATATTTTGTTTATTCCCCAATGATTTTTTTGTTTGTGTTGAGTGACACGGTTGGTTGATGTGAATTGTTTACCACAAACATCACACACAAACTTCTTCTGTGAACTATGAACTTCTCGGAGATGTTTACGCATGCACTTTGGATTGGCATACATTTTGTGACATACGGGACATTCTTTACTTTTAGACAGAACAATCTCATTCCACTGTTCTAATGTATAATCACCCGTGTCTTGAGGTTCATTTTTCTTAGGTTGAGTAAGTTGGAAATCATCATCAAATGATTTGTTTGCATGGTGTATTTTATCAATATGTTTTTTTAGTTTGTTTGATGATGAAAATCTATCTTTGCAATAGTTGCATTGTATGGTTTTGTTAGGAGCCAAATGGACACGCTTGGTATGCGTGTTACAGAGTGTTCGAGTTTTAAAGAGTTTGCCACATATTTCGCATTCATAGTTTCTTTTCTTTTTCCGGCAAATTTCATCTTGATTCTCAGTGAACAATCTGAAATGAATTTGAATTCGCTTGGATAAGTCTTATTGATATTCTTCATTATTTTTTTTTCTAATTTCACGCATTTTACAATTCTATTATTTACAGAGATAAAATTCAGTTTATTGCAGACGCTATTTAAAACTTTGTGCTTTATTTGAAACACTCAGAAATTGTAGACCTCAGAAACAAAGTTCAATAATAATTATAGTGAAAAATAAAGAATTACAACATACTGGTGGAAACGATAAACAAGAAGTGTTGTATGAGATTATATTATAAATTTTATAGCCCCCGGGCTAAGAAAGAAGAAGAGCATTCATTAACTGTAACATGTTAATAACCATCTCCTCAGAAGTTAGACTTAGCTTATAGGAGATGTATTGTTTATAATATCACTATTGTACAAAAAAAGTATTCAATTCAAATAGCTACTGTTTTAATTAAAAGGCTTTGTAAAAACACAACGCAAAACAAAATAAGCGCCACTGACTTTTTTGTTGTTGAAAATATGTATTCTTTCCATGATTTTATTATAGTATTATGTTGCAAGATTTGCCTGAAATGACTTCAATACTTTATTTTCGAAGTAAAAAAAATCCAGGACTTAAAATAATACATAAAGCTTTGTAGCCGACCTCCGTGGCTCAGTCTTTAAGAGCATTGGTTGCTGACCTGGAGGTTGCGGGTTCGAATCATGGTCGGAGCGGAAAATTCTGAAAGTTTTTCAAATTCTGACCGAGGAATGGAAGGGAGTAAAATAGGTTAGTGTCCTGAAATATTGCGAGAGCGGTTCCGGGGCACAACTACAAAAAAAATCCACTTTCATACAAAATAATATTGTAGAATTTAAACTCAGATATGGGTGTTATAGTCAGGTCTTTTGGTTTTCTAGTAGAGTTTTTGACCACCTTTACTCGTTCAGTCCGCTTTCAGTGTTTTCGACAAGCTTTTAATGAGCGCGCAAATACGGCTCTCTGATACTCGGTCCTACGTGGATTTGAGAGAATCTATGAAATGCCCTGAGTCAGGATTCTGATTTTTAGCGACGCAGACCTCTCAAGATAATCCCACACATGTTCAATCAACTTAATATCCGGGCTGAAGGCAGGCCATTACAAGAGCTTGATGTTTGACCTCTCAGAGTACTTTCTTTGTGGTTCTGGCGGTGTATGGTTGGATATTATGCTGCATAAACAGGAAATTTCGGCCTGTTTGTTGAGCAAAAAGGATCACATGAGGTACAATTACATTATTTACCAAACATTCAGACGTGACCGAACCACCAGTAAAAGATACCCAAGTCGGTTTTTCCACGCAGTGTAATACCTTCTCAGACCATAACAGTTGGACCAGCATGTGAATTGACATGGTGTATGCAGTGATCCTGAAAAATCAGAATCACGACACGTTTGTAATCACTTTCAAACTTTATTTTAGACTAAAGTGCAGCCACCCTCACAATTCATTAGTCCAATGAGCATGATTGTTGGCAAAATCTTAACATTCTGGTATGGTAACCTAGAAGGGGTCACCCGAGAAACTTTTAGAGGTCACCGGCAAATGTCCCCTTTAGAGCTATGAAAATGATCCTTGAACAGATTTTTTCTATCGTTCTCGAGATATTTGGATGTCTCGTTTATAATGGGACACCCTGTATATGCAATACGCTTGACATAATGGTCTAGTATTATACTTTGTGATGGCATAGAATATGTTTTCGTAAGAGAATTTTGGTTACAAATCCAATATTACAACTGTTGCATTCGAATCGAGTTTCACCGGTATGAAACTTTCTCATGTGAATGCTACGTGGAGTTCTTTGAGTGAAACGCCGTTCACAAAAATTACATTTGAAAGGTTTCACAGACTCGTGTGCTAAGCGATGATCTTTAAGATATTGAGGACAGTTAAACCTCTTCCCGCAAACATCACACACATATTTCTGTTCCTTCTCATGAATCCGCAAGTGATTTCGATCATATGCTGCCAGAACTTTGCCGCAGGTGGGACATTGCCAATTCTTCTTTTCGTGCACTTTATACTTGTGGTAACCATATGCAGATCGCGAAGCAAAGTCGATGTTGCATTTATTGCATGTATAGGTTTTCTTGGGTTGTGGGAAATGGACCTTTCTGTGCGAACATAAGTTGAAAAAATTAACAAATGTTGCATTGCATAAGTCACAAACATGACGCTTTTTACCTTCATGTAAACTAAGGTGATCTTCATAGAACTCTTTGTCTTTGAACGTTTTTTTGCAAATGGGGCAGGTAAAGGAGGGAATGAATGGCAATCCATTATGTGCAGCACGATAGTGCTTATACTTCTGATACTTGTTAGATAGTGAAACATCACACAAACGACAAGGATAATTTAATTCGCCGGGATGCATACATCGCATATGCTTTCGAAGGGCTGTTAAATTTTCCAATACTTCTTTGCATAGCCTACATGTTCTTTGTACTGGAAGATCCAAATTTTCAAGTTTCACATTTGATCTGCAATAAAGTAAAAAAATGGATTTATAAGCTTTCCTGTTCTTGTGATATTTTAATGTCTTGGTGTGTATTACTACTCTGTTATTTTAGGGAACTAGTTTGTGTAGTAAGTCATGAGTTTTATCAGACACACAAGATATTTTCTGATTTTTTGGACAATTTTACACTCTCCTGCCAGATAGGCGATAAAGCCTCGAGGATAATCTATTAACTTCTTAATCTGGCATGTACATGAACTTTTCACTGAAGTGCTGATAATAAATATTTTTAAAACAGGGATTTTGAGTTAGTTAAAAAATCAATAACATTAAGAGATAATTAATAAAATGTGTGTTGACAGTTGCTTCTGTAAAACTTGAAAGCAGAAAAATGTTAATTTGCTTTATTAAAAGTTGGGGATAGAACCCAAATGATGTCCGGCATACTTGTACTACTGATGAAGAAGGTATTTTGACAGAACTGTTGATTTAACTTTCACAGTTGGTAGCAAAATTAGAGAAGACACGCTATTTTCCCTATTTAATTCCATGTATTTAAATGCAGTAGGAAACTGATGTGACTTTTCTTGTACATGAGGATGATTCTTGTATACAATTAAAGAAAAGAAATATCCAGGAAATAATCATTATTTACAAGTGTTCACACAAAGTTTACTTTAAATTTAATATTTTTTTCTTTTTACAAGTAAGTTACATTGGAAACCAAATTTTTGGATTTCTTTGTAAAAATAACATACATTAATTTGTTTTAAATAAAAACAAGCCTTTTTAAACTGTTGGCGTAATGCTATTTTCCAAACTTGGTAAAAAAATAAACAGATTTTTTTTACTCTTTTGAGTTAATTTACAGTAAATAGTTTAAGGGTAGGTCCCTTAAAATACCGGTAAATTGGGAAGGGGGGGGGGGGGGGGGTCCTGCTTGGACTAACTTCTTTACTTTTAATCTTAGATAGAGGTTGTGACAAATCAAATCCTATGATTTTGAGATGCTGTTTAAGAATTTGACATAATTTTTAGATAATTGTTACCTTTGAGTCACCAGTGGCGGAATTCGACTTATTTTCAAGAGATACGGAAAGTCGTGTGGTGCCACGCCAGTTTATTTCATTTATGTAGTTTCTGTACTATATTTAACCTTCTTTTTATTTCACACAAATCGCTTCAGAGATACTATGGTCGTCAAAATGCAATATCGCCCAGATTCAAAATTTGAGAGACTGTTCTCTGTTCATTGTCTACGATTTCAGAGGTTTATTACTAATCGGAAAAGAAAGAACCTTAATTTTATTGAAATTAATAATCATTTCTTTCAATAGTGGTATACAAAGTTACTAATGTAAATTACTCACAGATCATTTGTATCTATTTCTTGGTTATATCGAAATTTATCGTAAAGATTCCATGGTATTTTTAATTATTTATTGTCTGATTAATAGATACTCAAGAAGACAGAATTCTTTTGGATATTAGTTCAGGAGGGTGAGATATTAAATATATTAAAAGTCCTGACGCCTAGGATGGAAGGAAACGGAGTTAAGGGTGGTAAAGGTGGTTCAGGGGAGGTGAAAAGTGTTCCCTAAACCACATAAAGCCCCAAATCCAAAAGAATTTTGACAAAAAAATTAATTGAAGGAGCCGCCAGTGGTGGGATTCCGATTGACGGCTGGCGGACTCTGGCTCTTGAAGTTATCGAAAAAAAAATAGGGGAATCGACCCTCCTTCATGGACTTGTACTTCGGGAGAAATGTAAGTATTTGAATAAGATCATTAAAAAGCTCAACTTTCAAAAAATGTTCTTTTTGGATAATGCATGACGGTTCTGAGACAGTCATTGGTAATCATGCAAAATTTCAGCTCAATCCGACTTGTGGTTCTCGAGCTTTACGAGGACAAACATACACACATACATACATACACATACACATACACACACACAACACACGCGCGCGCACACACAAATAAATCATTTTGATAATAGGATAGGCTCAAATTTAAATTTCTGGACTTTTAGCTCTTTAAACTTAAAATTCTAATGTAAATATCCAGTTGACACAAAAACTTCGAAATGTAAAGTGAGAAATGCGAGTTGGAAGTTTTTTAGAACTGACCACAGGTCAACACGAGTGCACAAGAAGGTGTCCATTCTAAACAACTGTAACAACATTATTACTACAAATAAAATGTCGCCTGTGGGAATCGAACTCGGAATATTTTGCATGGTAGGCGAGGATTTCTATTATTAGGAATCGTAAGTATTGTGTCTGTTTTTGTAAAAAAAATATTCTTTTTCATATTTCTTTGTTTTGTGTCTGTCTGTCGGTCTGTTAAATACATTCCTTGTAAAGCGCAAATCTCCGAAACTACCTACTGAACGGATTTTAAGGAAAATTTGAACACATAGAGGAGACGCATTGTAGATGGTCCCATTTTAAAATGCATCAACTTCGCACTGGCGGTAATTAGTGATAGAGACCATGCCCTTGACCACTAACTTTTTATTGGTACCTACCTACGCTTATATTTCGTGAAAGTTACATCCAAATTTGATGAAATTTTGCATGTATATGCGTATTAGTATTTTACATTGCACTTATATATTTTTTTAATTAAAATTTGATTGAGCTAATATTTAAGAAAATCTGAAATTTTGGATAAAAAAGTCGAAAAATAAGGTCTAGTACTTGCCGATACAGTAGTCTACAAGTCTTTACGGTAGTCTACAATATAAAACAAATTTGAAGAGAATCGGTTGAGCTATTTTGTAAATACAAGTGATTAAGTAAAAAATCTCTGATTCTAGCGATAATAAAAGTTTAAAATTTGGATTACCATTCACAAGGAAGTAATGTGTCGGTAATTGTATATTTTTTTCTGGGAGATAAGGTATATTTTTTTCTGGGAGATAAGGTTGGACCTCGGACCTACAATAACTTTGATAACCAGCTTTAAAAGGCTGAAGTGTTCGAGCCAAAGTTTAAAAATAGATTTTCAAGAGGCAATAATGAAAGAAAAAAGACATTATGGATATTAAGATGTTCTTCATACTTACTCAAATCACTAATTCATTAGGAGGAAATATGTAGTAACAACAACATTATCACTTCTAGCCATTGTTTTTTTTATGTAAAACATGTTACACGTGCATGAAATGTAAATTAATATGTATATATCTTGCCGGCTGAACAGTTTCCCCTGTTTGACCTCGCGGATCCAGCTTTCTTATCAACATTTTATTTTAAATGATACATTATTTTTTGGTTATGCTGATATTTTGAGGTACAGATATTACATATTATGAAATATGTAACATCAGTTAATGTAAATTCACCTTTGAGAAAAGTAGGTAAGTATCTAGTGTGTTGTTGTATTCACTATTCACACTTACAATTATTTTTCTAATAAAACAAGTCTTCACTACCAAATGCGTATTGAATTTATTAGAATACCTTACAAACTGAAAGTTACAAGATCAGAAAGGAAAATGAAAACAAAATGAAAGGCAGTGGATCAACGTTTTACGATTTTGATTTTTTTAAATCAAAATCGCTACATCTGGGTGAATGATTGTCTATATCCAACTTTAGTTGAAAGGTTGGTTCATACTGAAGGGCACATTTCCATGTGCGATCCACCATCACGAGAACTTGGGCTTTTTCTTTATGCGCCATTGAACCCTTAGAGAACTGCAATCTAGCCTTTCTTGTTAGGATTGGCTAATCTGTTCTCTGTTTTTAAGTCCTCTAGTGAGACACTGGTTTTCTCCCTGTATAAAGTCCCCCAATCAGACAGTTTCATGTAGAAGTTCGTAATAGTAGTAGTGGTATTGCTAACACCAAGGGTTACATTTGATTCATTGGTGAACTAATGAAGATAATACCAGCTTATCTGAGTAGCTGTACTGAGGAACAAACCATTGTGTCAAAAGATTTTAGGTTACCGGTTAATACGTTTTGTCCCTTTGCACAACTGTCAAGGTTACTGTTGCAGAATCAGTATTACCAATGATTTCTCTGATCAAATAATTAATAAAATCATAGCTAGTCATAGCTTACAGAACTGATTAGGTAATGTAACTAACTATAATGCTCCCTGAACACTGCTTGTTTTTGCTTGAACACAAAATTATACAGTACTATAGGATGTATTAGCATTAGGCTATGGGATACTTATGATTTAAAAAATTGTCTAGGTCTTTTTTGATATTTATATTATTTTCATGCATTGTAGGTAAATAACAAAAACTTGTAAATAATAAAAAGTTATTTGTTGAAAAAA
Organism: Bactericera cockerelli; assembly: GCA_024516035.1. Classification (NCBI taxonomy): domain Eukaryota; kingdom Metazoa; phylum Arthropoda; class Insecta; order Hemiptera; family Triozidae; genus Bactericera; species Bactericera cockerelli. The sequence continues at coordinate 26,819,079 of CM044957.1, read as the reverse complement.
AAAACTAGTGGGCTGCACCCACTTCACCAAGTCATCACACACACACCACCCATACATCACACACACTTAAACATGCACACACATACCACCCACCCACACACACGAAAAAATTGATAAAAAATACTTTTTTTGAAATCAGACTCCTGATTTCAATTTGTCCAGAAATGTTTCAAGTTATGTGGTGGACTCTGTTCAAAAATAAGAAAACTCTAGGAATTGGCTAAAAAACGCAGCCTTCACCAAGACAAAACTCGAGGACAGTTTTTATTTTCGTACTTTTGACAGTTTTCCTAGAATCATATAGAAATTTCATTTGGGGTTATCTCTGATTGATTTTTTGGTGTCTCTTACAATTTCGTGTAAACAATTCGGACACACAAACAAAGATAGTATCTTAGATACAAATCTGCCCATATTTCTCTTTTATATATTAAGATTTATAGAAATACTTCTACAAAATATTTTGATGCATTACATGCTCAACATGATAGTAATAAGTAATTAATTGAACTTACTGTTCTTTGGATTTTTTAAGTCTGCTTCCTTTCTGCTCATTAATATCACTTGTTTCATCAACAGAATTTGTAATAGTAGGTTTTGTATCTTCATCGTCTGAGTGTTGAGTCTTGATTCTCTTTTCTTCTGGTAGTACTTCTTCTTCATCTTCTGAGTCATCACCCCGGCCAGCATCCTCATACTCATCAAACTCATCATTTTCCCTAGTATCTTCTGCTTCTACTTTGATCTGTGAACAGTATGAAATTGTTGCAAATAGGTATGGAATGTAGATTGGAACTTGTAAGTAATTTAGTAATAATTAACTTCAGTGCATCTACCAAATCTACCTCGTAAATAATAATAAAACTTTACTTGACATTAAAGTAAAAATCACATTAAATGTAAAAAAAGCATGATTATTACATTACCTATGGCAATCTCTGCCATTCGACCCTTAAAAATGCCTCTTTACTAAGTTAAAGAAAGAGTGAGAAATAAGAAGCTGAGAATGGAAAAGAAAGAGAAGGGAAAGAAAGAAAATAAAACCCAGCATCATCATCATCAAATCTCAGAAAAAATCATAACTTGGGCTAATGATAATGAAAGATGCCTCACTTGGGCTAAGAATGGAAAAACATCATCCTTTGTTTTTGCATGGATTTTCGGTAAAATACCAATTCAAATATTTTTTTCTTCTTCATACCTATAATGCGGTAGACACCCGAGACATGGCCATATAATTATGTATTTGCCTAAATGCCAGGCATGACCATTAATGCATTTTCATTAATGGCCACATTTCATTTGTTTCCTCAAAAAGCAAAAGGTATGATCAAGATGGTCAAACGTGGAGACAGGCTCTTGATGCAGCTCAGACTTAGGATTGGAGGAAGGTGAAGAATGGTGAGAGTAAACTGAGTGGTATGTATCAGGGGAAGAGACAGAGTGATAAGAAGATACAGAAGAGGTAGGAGAACTAGACACTAATGAGTTCAAGCTCATAGAAACAAATAACACTAAGGGCGAGTTACTTTGTTTGACTGGTTGGTAAAGATTGCTAAGCTAAAGAAATAGTTGTACACATTGAGAAAAAAAGACAACTTTAGAATTAACACACTCCATTTCTAGAACCAACCGGACAGTAACAATCAATCCACCCAACCAATGAACTTCCAAACGCATTTGTTTAAGATTCTTAAACTACATCTATCTATACCAGGGCTGGGCAACCTTTTTGAGCAGCGTGCCATTTTCAAAATCCAAAATGGCCGGCGTGCCACAGCATTTTTTTTTTAATGAGTAGGTATTTTAATTGTTACGAGTACCTATAGTAAGAATGATATAGAAAAGAATATCATTCATTTTATTTTGTAAGGAATGAAACATGAAATTTATTTATTCAGCAAAAAATAGGTTAATTTTTTAGAAAAAAATGAACATTAAAAGAAAGAGAACATGTAAAAACATTTAATTTTTGGATATTTCAGAACAATGCTGACGTTAAAGAAAGTGGTTGTAAAACACTCATCTTCTTATTAAAAAAAAAAAAAATGAAGCCAATATGAATGATTTATTAATGTGATTTTTGATGTTGTACTTTCTTAACAAGGTCTTCTAAGTTGGGATTAATTTGCGACGTCGCAAGCAAAATCAACCTTCTCAAGTGGTCGTCAGTTAGTGATGAGCGGTATTTATTTTTTATTATTTTCATTATAGAAAAGGCTTGCTCACATACGTAAGTTGAGCCAAACCTACATGTGTATTGGAGTGCTAACTCGTAGAGATGGGGGAAGTCTGTTTTGGAAACGAATTTCCAAAAGTCAATGTAATTGGGATTGTTTGGGTTTGCAGTCACATCTGTATATTTATTCTTGAGTCCGGTGTTATTTTGAATTTCTATTATTTCCAACTAAATATTAGGTGAATATGTTTCAATATCCTCAATCGGAATAGCGAAAGGATTCGTGAATATTTCAAGATTTTTGGGATCATTTTCCAGATCATCAAACCGCTCTTGGAATGAATTTTGCAAGGTGACTATTAGATCACTAAACTTTTTGAAGTTTGGCACAGTGTCAGAAGATTCAACAAGCTCTTGCATTCGAGTGAAATGAATCAACTTGTTTTGATTCAAATGGCGTTCAAAAAGCTGCAGTTTTTTCATAAAACCTTTCACTGATCCGTGCAGAGAGTTGAACATCATATTTTTCCCTTGCAGAGTGAGATTCAAATTATTCAAATGTCCCATGATATCGGTTAAAAATGCCAAATCAAAAAGCCAACTCTCATTTATCAAAGATTCTCGTTCTGCTGGTAACTCATCAATACTTTCCAAGAACTCAAGCACACATGACTTCAGGGACCAAAATCTTTCAAGCGCCTTCCCATTTGATAGCCAACGAACAGTACACTGGAGAAGTAATTCACCCTCTTCTTGAACTTCATCGGAAAATAAATTTCTAAACTCGCGTCTATTCAGTGCACGAGCACGATCCCAATGCATTAATACGTCATCATATTTGTAAAGCACTGTCATTGTACTATCCTATTTTTTTTGTTTTGTTTTTTCGATTTTTATCTTTAAAAAAAAAAAAAAAAAATATGTACATTTTATGCATTGAGCCGATATTTCTTGCCGTGCCACTCGAAATGGTCCGGCGTGCCACAAAGTGGCACGCGTGCCACGGGTTGCCCAGCCCTGATCTATACCATAGTTCTATTTGAAATTGTTATGGAGACCATGAAAAAGAATTACCAAATTAAGGAGAAACCCACCAATCAGAGGGGAAAACTGCCACTGCCCGGCCATCTCCAGAAAAGTATATAATTTACATTAGTAGCTACATTGCGGTTTAGCCACAACTGAAATGAAACTCAAGTACATGTAAGAATCTTTAATAAATCAAATTTTCAAATCCTTGGTAACATTTTTTAACTTTCTATCTATATCTATAAAATGAAGCTGTCTGTGTATGAATGTGTGTATATGTTTTTTTCTTTCTCTTATTTTAGTATTGTTCTAACAAAGCAATTTTATTGGCTCCACTTACAAGAACAATGATAGAAAAAGTTGTGAAAGTGAACAAAAAAATTAAAAATAGATAAGAATGCATTGCAAAACTCATATGGTGGTATTAATCCCAGTATCTCCCTACATAGTAATTTATAGTGAGAGGATTTCATTGATAGATCCAATTGATATGAATAATAATTGAAAAGTAGCTGCAATACATGGTGATTTAAGGCTTTTGAGTACACAGGGACAGTTTTAATGAAAAAGAAATTTCTTTGTGGTCTAATTCTTAAGATTCTTATGGGAACAATGATGCACAGTCACATCGTCTGAGATATCAGAGATTGAGATGCTATTGTTAAAAAAATGGTATATAAATAATAATCTTTTGTAATCTCCACAAGCTGTGAGACTACCAATATCAAGATGTTCCATCAAATCAGAGTAAGAGATGGCATTGGGTTAAGGGATTCATAATAATAAAAAAAAATCTGACAAATCTGGCTTCCACTTTCTCAGTCTTAGAATTACAGAAGATAATACATGAGGCAAAAAAGTCCTGTAACTCTGTGTTAACCACAAAAATTGTAATGTACATACATATTTTTAATTGTATTTTTATAAGTAAAATTAAAAATATCATTTTTGTGTTTATCACACTCATGATATTAAAAATATAACAAAAAAGTGCCAAAAATTAACCTTGGGTAGGACTCAATCATCCAACCATCAGGTTACAAATCAATTGATCCGTGTGGCTCTCGGCTAAGAATAAGACCACGGGTTGTTCCCCCTGTCGTAAAAGGCGACTAACAGGAACATCTCTCAGAAGCTGTTGAAAAGCTTCATAAAAGAGATTTATAAAACTCTCAGGAGCTGCTGGAAGGCGGTTCGAATGGCTGCTCAAAGCCGTAGAGCCACTTTCCAGTAAAAAGCACCAAAAGAAGCCTCGTTCAGAAGAAACCACTTTAGAGCATCAGGGTGAGAAGCTAATGGAGCAGAAGAGGCAGAAGATGCCAACAACCTCAACTATACTCTCTTGTAGAGATAGTTCAGAGGTGGCATTCGAAACCCCAACTGCTTCTCAAAGCTTTATAAACGCCCTGAAGTCTTTGAAAGTGGGAGTAATTCTGAAGAACTTCCCAAATGAGTCCCGGCCCCAGGCAGGCGAAAATGTTCCTAACTTATTCGCCCAAAAGAGCAAAAGAAATGCTCTGTCTGAGCAAAGAGGAATCCTTACTGGCTTTTCAACAGGCCACTGTAGCCTCAACCACCGTCTAAGCAAATGGACATTGCTCAAGACCCAAAATGCAGTCTCTTAGAAGCTGCTGAAAAGCTTCAAAATAAAGAGAACTTTTTAAAACTCTCAGGAGCTGCTGGAAGGAGGTTCGAATGGCTGCTCAAAGCCGTAGAGCCACTTTCCAGTAAAAAGCACCAAAAAGAAGCCTCGTTTAGAAGAAACCACTTCAGAGCATCAGGGTGAGAGGCTAATGGAGCAGAAGAGGCAGAAGATGCCAACAACCTCAACTATACTCTCTTGTAGAGATAGTTCAGAGGTGGCATTCGAAACCCCAACTGCTTCTCAAAGCTTTATAAACGCCCTGAAGTCTTTGAAAGTGGGAGTAATTCTGAAGAAGTTCCCAAATGAGTCCCGGCCCCAGGCAGGCGAAAATGTTCCTAACTTATTCGCCCAAAAGAGCAAAAGAAATGCTCTGTCTGAGCAAAGAGGAATCCTTACTGGCTTTTAACAGGCCACTGTAGCCTCAACTACCGTCTGAACAAAATGGACATTGCTCAAGACCTAAAATGCAGTCTCTGTAAAGAGGCCCCAGAGACAGTGAAACACATTCTCTGTGAATGTGGAGCAGCCTCACACGCTCGACTGAAACACTTCTCAAGGCTGATTCTAACACCTAAAGAAGTTACCGAAATCAGTCCTAAAAGAATCTTAAGCTACATTAATAGCTTTGATCTCTTTTAGAGTTACAGGGGCATGTCACAAAAGATCTATTTAAGGTCGCAGTGACAAAGAGCTTTCGTAGCCGATAGCCCTACCTATACCAATACCAATACCAATACAAATCAATTGCCTTGTTTCATTTGTAAGTTCGAAGTCCTTTCAGGTTACGAACTAACTATTTGTATTGATGATATAGTTGGTATCAATACAAAGGACCTCTAGAACTGTGGGAAGAACAGGGATTTGGCCATAACTCTTCAACAACAACAAAAAAAAATCCCCCACTGCAACTTCAGCTTACATGATAGTCAACAGTGGGTTGAACCTACCCTTAAAATATCTGCAGCTGTTTGTGGGACACCCTGTATAAGGAAAGAATCATAGTGAAAATATACATACTGTAGGGGCATCAGAAGATTGGTCCAATGCTGTTTGAAGCCAGTCATTCAGCTGTTTTTGATTCTTTGCTGTACATGTCCAGAATTGATAGAAATCATCTACTTTTGCATTGCATACTTCACAGATTTTATGAGGAAGAGTGTCATTGGCTAACACCTGGTAAGAAAAATCATATATTAGTTTATCTTCAAAAACATCCAATTAACTTTATGTTCTCACAACATAAAAACCACCTACCAAAAAAAAGGAGCCACATGAAACATCTTGACATTTGAACTTTGAAAAATGCTAAAACATGTGTACTGTTATAACAAGGGGGAAACATTTTCTACTGGGTTGTTTTTTTTTTTTTTTTTTTTTTTTTTTTTTTTTTCATCATTAACAGTGGTGGCCCAGAGGGATCAACTTCAGGATTTTAATATAATTATAGGCCAAGTCACCCAATTTGAGCAAGGGCAATTTACAGGGTGACAAAAATTAACTGTACACAACATGTTTTTGGTTTATATCCTTGAGTAATTACAAATACAAAGATTAACCTTTACAAACTGATTACAAGAAGTCTCAAGAGTCATATGTTCAAGTGGTTTTGAAGTGGCCACACCTGGCACATATGCACAGCTTTAAACAATTGACAAAGTTGTGTGCAATGGGCCACAACTCTTCGGAGGTTATTTTTACTCGGAAGTAATATTTCATAGGTAATTGATGTAAAATTTTGTGATCTTTGAAGCTAAGAGGACAAACTGTGGCCAAAAAGATAAAAAAAGAGCCACAAAACGGGGCCAGTTATTGAAAAAAATTAAAACACATCAAGTTGGGTATTGAATGAATGATCTCGTGATCAATTGATATGACAATTTATTGTAATTTGATAAACAGAATCTGTGTGAGGTTTACAGTTCACATAACTACTTGTCCAATTTTCAGGGCTAAATCATTTTCTTATATCATTATAAGCATTCTAAGCCAAAATAGTACAGAGATTTGAAAAATCTTGCAATAGCTTTGTGATAACACTTACAAACCACATGATTACGATAACACTTACTTGGATGGGTAAACAGGCAATGATCTTGGTATAAAGGTGTCTCACTTCACTTCCATCAAATATGTCTACAGACACTAGGTTCTTGCCAAGGCACAAGCGACAGAGGCTGATTATTTCCTCTCTTGTAATCTTCATTGTTGTCATGTTGTGAGCATTATAGCCATAAAGGATTTATAACCATAATTTATTGTAATAAATAGGTGAAGTATGCTCTGCAGTTAGAGATGTTGATGCTTTCAATGTCCTAGGTATATGTAGTTTTACTCATACTGTCCGATGAAATACCTTCAACATAATTGATTAAAGTAATTGTTAGAACTCTAGACCGATACAATGAAGGGAAATTTTTAAAATAAAACAGTGAAGGTAGGTAGGTTATTGTCACTCTATGAAAGTAAGCACTGTCTACCACTTTTATTTAGATCAAGTTCATCGAAGAAAAAACCAATATATATTTTGTTGGTTGACTGCAATAAATAAAAATCTGAAGTTATTGAAGGTTTCTTGTTTAGAGTTAAGATAAACTGAAAAACCACGGGACTTCCTCAAAAAGGTAAGATCTACGAAGTATTGAAGTCAATTATAAATCTCATAGGCTACAGACCACAAAACTGCTTTCAGATTTGAGTGTTGGTTGCTAATTTACTACAGTAGGTATCTCGCTTTCAGGCTTTGAGGCTGCCGACAACCGTATATCTGGATTATCTGGAGCCTGTGCTAATTCTAGAATGCTAGATTACAAAATAAAATGGCGTCGAGTTGTTGTTGTTGGTAATGGCGTCATCAACCCAACCTTCCCCTTCCTTCCTCTAAAGCCGATAAAGCCGACAACCGTATACGCAGCTTTTTAGGGTTTTGTTCATACTTAATAGTAAGATTTCGCAAAGTTATCGGGACCCGATAACGTATCCCCGTAACGATAAAGTCTCGAATTTGCGTCTCTGCGCATGACAAAAATTATCGGAGTTTGGTTATGGTTATCGGGATCCCCATAATTCGAGTGGATTATGGGGTTCTCTCTTCGTAAACGATAAAGAAATTTTTGACTCAAAATACCGCGTGATTTCAAAAAATACATAATTATATATAAACTAAACCTCCGTTCCCACTTTTTTACATACAGTAGAATTAATTTTTACATTTTAATTCTGATAAATTTAAGATTTTTTTAGCAAGTATTATTTTTTCTCTTTCATCTGCATTTTTTGTTTTATCTGTGTTAACAGTATTTTATATTCTGTGTAATTATGTCAATTGAAGAAGCATTTTTTTTCTGAATGAGATAGGTGAAATAAATGATGATGAATTGGACTTTGCCATAATGGATCATTTGGAAGATGCTCAGTTAGAGCAGTTTTAAAAAATCAAAGTCAGAAAGTTTTATCTGCCAACCCCACAAAGTGTGCAGTCTATCCAGATATTAAAATAAATAGCCGCTGGGCGCTCAAAGTTTGGAAAAATCGCGATTTTTGGCTGGTGAGCGAGACTTCGGAGCCGTAACTCCAGAATGTAACTCCAGTACTTTGTCTTTAAGTTTATCTCAAATGAAAGCTTACATTGTTTTGAATGTTTTATATTTTGGACACTTTTAAACTTCTTCTCTAAATATAATTATGGTCAAAAACTTTTAGTCTTTAGAAACTTTTAGTCCGAGCGAGCAAAATAGCACTTTTTCCCTCAAAAACGAGAGTAGGTATCATTTTTATATAATGCAACCCATGGCTAATACATGCCATTCTATTCCAACTGTTATTTAATGTTTTGGACCATAATTATTTTTAGAAAAGAAGTTTTTTTTCTTCTTTTAAAACTCTGGGGGCTGAGACTCCTAAGAGGTAGACATGTAAATAGACATTTGCACTTCTCAAGATAGCGAGGAACTTCCTGGACCTTCTGGTTGCAAAAATATGGGAAGCGCTTGGACATAATCCTGACAATTCCTAGGGTATATTGCATAGGGTGGTTTAACGCCCCTAAGGCCCAGCTGGCACCTATGCAAGACTTCAAAATGTTGCAGAGTCTCTTAAGGTGTAATTCCGATCCTAGCGACCGAGACCATTTTGCTGCTTAAAGTCGCTCCTACCAGTCGCGCGACCCGGTCGCGTGCTTTGGTAAGTACTTCATTAAAATACACAGATAGCAGTAGTTAGATTCAGTCGCCTGTCGGGCGTTGCGGTCGCTAGGATCGGAATTGCACCTTTTAGGCCGAGGCTACGATAGGAGCGTCAAGCGGTGAGCGGTAAGCGGCGAGCGGCAAAATGAGAATTTTATATTTACATTTAAAACAATGGAAATGCTTAGTAGGTTTCATCTTAGTAGCGGCAAGCGTCAAGCGATTTTTTTTATCGTAGCCACCTACTAAGCATTTCCATTGTTTTAAATGTAAACATAAAATTCTCATTTTGCCGCTCGCCGCTTACCGCTCACCGCTTGACGCTCCTATCGTAGCCTCGGCCTTAGAGTACGAGACTATTGATGAAGAAATAGCAGACATAAGTTTGACCAAATTTTCAAACCACCTCTGCAATTTAAATGCAGAGACGATTGGCCAGGCCTTCTTTGACGCCACGATTCCTGACGAAGAAAAATCCAGAATGGCAGAGAAGATATCCGCAGGATCAGAGACAGAGAATTCAAGGATCATAAATCCTAAACTGCAAAAACGTCAGCTGAAGGAGGCTGACGCCCCCGTTAGAATATAATAATATCCTTTCTTAGTGCGCATCTAAGACCTAAAAGTGACCCAAAATATTTCAGCCTTCTAGGACATACCAGTGCTGAGAAATCGAGATGAATGAGTGATTGAGTGTTAACTTTGGCATTTATATATAGGTATAGATTTAAAGCAGAACATAGTTACCTACAAAAGTCGAAAAGAGAATGAATTGAAAATTTAAATTTCAAAAATATTTGTTTTGTTTGAATGAAAAGCTTTCTTAGAATATCCGGTAGAGGCGCTAGAGTTTTCGTTATCGGGTATCGTGATGATGCGAAATGTAAAAAAATCTTCTTCCTACGAGACACGAAACCGATAAACTTATCGTTATGGGGATTGATTATCGGGACCCGATAAGTATATGCGAAATGTCTCTAATAGAAAAAACCCTATTAGGGTCAAGGGGGGTAATTACGAACGATTTTGAGCTACATTTTATAAACATATCTGTAACCCTGAGTTGCTTTTGTAAAATCCATATCTTGTGATTTTTTTGGTATATAGACTTATTTAGCATTCTAATGGTGCATTATAAATAGTTTTGTGCATACTGTAGTATCTGTTTAGTGGTGTTCTTATTTACCCCCGCCTGTTCGCATTTACCCCCGCCTGACGGGGGTAAATGCGAACACATTATACAATATTAAAAACGAACTTTTTAATGGCAATATGTGCTTTTTATGTACAAATAATACACCAAAATTGTACTTTGTGTCTTTAGCCACCTGTATGACAATATGCAAAGTTTATGGACACACAGGATAGTGGTTTGAATCCTAACCACGAAGGTAGTCAGCTCTTATCAAATAGGGTATCTCTATCTTGCAAATAATAGTAATAATAATAATTTCGTGTCCGTGAGATAGGTATAGATACCTAAATCACGGTGGTGAGAGGATTATATCGCCGCTGCAAACACAAACTGTCGTATCTGCAAATTTTGCCATTTTCAGTTAAGAAGCGCACATAGTGGTTCGTGCTTGCTGAGAATCTTTGAAACTCACATACGACTAACCTTAAAACTTGAATACTTCGGGAAGGAGTTGAGATACAGATACGACAGTTCGTGACGTGAAAAAGGGAGTTTCAAACCACTATGAGCGCTTCTTAACTGAAATGGCAAAATTTGCAGATACGACAGTTTGTGTTTGCAGCGGCGATATGGACGCCCAGATCCAATGTCTAGGGTCCTTTCATGTCCATTGATTCTATTTGGTTTTAACATCCTGACTTGAGGTAAACAGGACGGGGGTTTCACCCTCCATTCGCTGGGAATCGTACCAGCTACCCACATTAACCTCACCCAGCCTGGGTGGGGCCGGAATCACCAGCCTCACATGTTTGGAGGGGACAGAATTTTCTGTACGAAAAGTCTGCTCCAACCGGGAATCGAACTAATAATATATTTTTTTAATTTATTTTTACAGATTTTGGTCTTATCAATAGTTTCTAGGTCATTGTCAATCTCAGATTTGTCTTCTTCTACCTTCATTTTTTTCTTCTTTTTTGAAACTGTTCCCCCTATATTTCTTTTCGTTTTCTACACTTTCATTTTTTTTCCTTTCTTTTGCTATGTTCAAGTACACAAATACCTTCATTGGGTCCAATACATTAGGGTACTAATATCTTGGTACTTCTTACAACCTCCCAGTATTTCAGGATTTTGAGCCTTACGTTTGGAAAATTCTACTTTGGTTTGCGGAATCTCAAAACACTGCCGGTGCTCTTCTGACAGACAGGTTGCCATTAAAAACATCTACGATAGCAGATATCATCTGTGCTTCTGTATACAAAGTGGGTGGTTTCTTCTTCTTGTAGTTCCTGGACATTCTGAGTGGTTTGATTAATACAAAAAAAGTTATAGGGTAAAACAAACACCCAAAATATGCGTTCGTAATTACCCCATAGCAAAAAAATGCGGGGGGTAATTAAGAACACCCAAAAACTATAACTTAAAAAATGGTTAAAACAATTATTTTTGTAAAATAATAACCAAAAACATGCTTATCAATAATTAAAAGTAAAATAATGATAAAAATTCAAATAACACTTACCTAAAAAATTGTTTTAAAAAAATCAAAAACTTCAAAAATCAAATTTTTTGATAGATCTATTTTCATTAGCTTACTAACTACAACTGAAAATAAATACTATCGAAAACTCGTGTTCAACCTGTAAAAACAATTCAAAATCAAACACCTCGGCCGAGGTGTGAAGAACGCCTATACAAAGAAAGAGACAGCCCGGCAGAGTGTAAGGTTACGGAAAACATAGTTCCCATGCATTTCATGTACTTTCAGCCAGCGAAAAGTGCAACATGAATTTCAAAAGTTGCAATTTTTATTGCAGAAATGGACTCTACGTTGAAAAATAAATTGATTTGACTTTTCGTTTGACTTCCTAGGCCAACGGGAACCCTATTTCCGAGACCCCCCAACAATCGTGAAAGACATGAAAAGATTCATAATTTTTTTTTTTTTTTTTTTTTCTGTTTTTTTTCATACGGATCCTTTGAGACCCGACTTCGTGTCTTTAACTTGGCACTGAAGATTAAGTGAGGTGTCTAAAGTGATCAAGATATAATGGAGATGAGCCCGGACCAAAAATTTTTTCTAAATTATAAGCGGGCGGCCCATTTGGGCGGCCTCAGGTTTTGGGAGCCCAAATCGGGAATTGAAGGATAATATTAATCTTAAGTGGTATCAAATGAAAGATCTTGATGAGCAGATATCAAATTTATTGATTTTATTCCTTCATCCGGTCCATTGGGTGGCACCTGGTGGCCTTTTCATTTTCTTTGGCGGGTAGGTACCTTCGAATCCTTAGCTTAGTGTTCAAGATCTTGGCCAGTATGTATTTTTCGAGATGACCTCGCTCTCTCACTGCAAAATTTTAATGTTTTCCAAGTATTAATTTAGTTAGTTCATTTTCCGTCCTTATCTTTAGAAGATAACTTTGTCTATTGGTAGCATGCTCGACCTGCCACCCCAATCATCATGGGTTCGAATCCTGGCTTGGACAAAATTTTTTAGCTCTATATTTCCAATTTGGGCCTAACTTTGTTTTGTTTTTCCGATCTTTATATTTGATCTTCATGACGACCCCATTACCCTCGCGAGGAAAATTTTAGTAGTTGCAGAATTGGCCAATGACCTGTGGTGGCATTACGAGATTGATTTTGGAGAATCATGGTTGGATAGAGATAAAATATGATGAATTAGCTCTCATAATGTCGATGCTACTCACTAAAAGTTGTGATAAAGTAGTGACTTTGGCAAAGTGGGTAGCATACTAGGCTTGCACGCACGATGACTTGGGTTCGATCGCCTTCAGGGAAGTTTTTTTTCTCTGTCCATTATGTCCGGGGTACACTCATACCTCGTGAGGTATTTGATAAGGGACGTCACCACTGAGTTCTCTCCCGCTCATGGTTTTATCAACACCAAATTGTCTCCCGTCGCGTCGCTTGCATTTTTACCTGATTTTATACCTACATAGTTTGGCCCTAGCATAAAAATTATAATCGAAACACCTATGAATCATTGATATAGACCTGAGGCATGGCCTTCTATGTATTTTTCCTAACCCTATGATAAACCCAAGGCATGGCCTTCTATATATTTACCTAACCCCACTATAAACCCGAGGCATTGCCTTCTATGTATTATCCCTAACCCTACTCTATTCCTGAGGCATGGCCTTCTATGTATTTTACCTAACTCTACTATACACTGAAGGCATTGCCTTTCATTAGTTAGAAATTTTAAAGATTTCCTTATAAAAGGCCGATTCCTTTATAAAATGATAATTTTATAGTTTTCATTTTCTTAAATACCTAATGTAAAAAAGCATGGTCTTATTTCCGGGAGAGATACTCGTGGTGACCCCTGCAACAAGGCGGAGAGAATTCGGGTAAGAAAAGGTCAACGGGAGAGAACTCATTACCTCACCTTGATAAGGTGATTACAAATTAATTTCTTTGGCATTTGTAAATCCAGGTGTTTTAGTGTCCCTCATAAGAGGCTCCGAGGTCTATTTAGCATTGAAAGATAAACCTAATCATGTGGAGTATAGAATCAAAAGGTCTTGCATTGCAAATTTATATATTATTTACTCTCTTTGGGGACTCAGGGGGCCAAATCTGTGATCCAAATACATATTGACCTTAGAAAAATTAGATGCGTACTGCTAAAACTATATCTTAAAAAAAAGACAACTTGGTACATTCACATTTTCCCAGCTTATTTACTTTTGTTATTCATAATGTTTCAGTAGGGTATGAACCTATATTTTCGTACAAAAAGAACTGATATCCCCCCAAAAACACCACTTCGTGGTTAAAAAAAGAAGAACGCCTCACTCAAAAGAATGATTATAATTAGCTAAAAATAAATGATATCAAATTGAGAACACCTTACCCCCTCTCTTTCTATGTCTCTGCACTCCTCTCTGAATTTATTCCTCTTATGTTTATCTTTCTTTATCCTTTCTCGGGGTCATCCCAAACTTGATTTCTCTTTAAATTTACTTGTTGCACGGCAATAAAAAATGGCGGTCGCGGTGTAATTTTCTCGATTTAAATCAAATAAGTTCAGAAAAATCATACTCCGACCGCCATTTTTTATTGCCGTGCAACAAGTAAATTTAAAGAGAAATCAAGTTTGGGATGCCCCCGAGAAAGGATAAAGAAAGATAAACATAAGAGGAATAAATTCAGAGAGGAGTGCAGAGACATAGAAAGAGAGGGGGTAAGGTGTTCTCAATTTGATATCATTTATTTTTAGCTAATTATAATCATTCTTTTGAGTGAGGCGTTCTTCTTTTTTTAACCACGAAGTGGTGTTTTTGGGGGGATAATAGTATTCAACCACCAGATTCGAAATATCTTATCCTGTTTAGGTACAATGACCACTGTTCGTAATTACCCCCTGTTCGTAAATACCCCCCTTGACCCTAACTAGTAGTTTTGTATGGCAGTGGCGTGGCGTCCGGTCATCTCTGGATTCGTCGATGACCAGGCAGGAGAGCAGGAAAGTTTTTAAAAATCTTCTTCTATACATAAATGAGAAATTTAATATGGACGGGCTTTGTATCTTTGTGTGTCCGAATTGTTTAGGCGAAACGGTAAGAGATAGCAAAAAATTGATGAGAGATGACCACAAGTAAAATTGCCGTACGATACCAGGAAAACTTTCAAAAGTCCGAAATTCCAAATCGTCCTTGAGTTATGACCTTCCTCAAGTATTGCCTTGAGGAAGGGTCCGATTTTAAGACAGTCTTTTCCCTGGAACTTGAAATCTATCGCGAGGACCTATATTTTTTATTATTTAATAACATATAAGACAAAACAAGCTGTCATTTAATTCATATTAGGCCACATTCTGAGGTGCTGTTCTCGAGATATAAGCCAAAATGTTCGAATTTTCGACCTTTGTTTCAGAATTTTCACGTTCAGCGCGGAACTCGAAATTTATTGGAAGGACCTATATTTTTTAATATAAAAACTGTCTGAGGACATTACATGCTTTTATTTGAGCCCTTTGTTGCCATATTCTGACAAACCGTTCTCGAAAAATAGGCCAATTTGCTACATTATCAATATCCGCTATGATGATTTGGCTCGGGATTTTGAAATTTATAGCGATGATGATTGTGTGTGTGTTTGTGTGTGTGTGTGTGTGTGTGATATATTTGTGTGTATGTGTGGTTTGTGTGTGTGGCGTGAGTGTGTGGTGTGAGTGTGTGGCGTGGGTGTGTGGTGTGGTTTGTGTGTGTGTGATGGCTTGGCGAAGCGGGTGCAGTCCGCTAGTATATGATGTATAATATATTAATTTTTTACAGGTAGACGTTTTCCGTATTTGAGAAGAAAAAAACTCCCTGGAATTAGGAGATGGCTAGACTAATGGACCTACAATACGCGTACTTTCTTTTGGATAATTTTTTTGCCAGGTTTTCAAATATTTCCATTTTATTCCAAATATTTCTAGTTTAGCTTCCCCACTATTCGTGAAAGAAAAATGCGTTTCGGTACTTTTAAAGATAAACAATGGACTTAACCTACAAAAGAACTGGAAGCAAGAATGATTTTCTTTCAGTTCGTTCATTTTATTCCAGTTGAATCCACTTTGGTTCGAAAGAAAAATACGGCTTTTATCTGTAAAATTTTGTAAGCTATAGATTCTATAGAATCGTCGGTGCGGAACAATAGGGCATGGATTCGCTCCTTCGAGCGAGTTCGTTCTGGTTCGTTTATTCTCGGACTTAAACCATGGTGTACAGAGTTCACTGAAAACCATTTATTTCTCCCTTTTTTCTATAAAATCTTATTTTTATTTTTTTTGTACAATCAAAATCAAAATAACTGAAATATCCAAGTAATTTGCTTTTATAGTGACAAAGAAAGTGTTAGTCTTTTTATTTATTAAATTGTATAGTAAATTTAAGTTTTGAAACCTTCTTAACAAGGAAAGTGTTTTTTTTTATTATTAATAATAGATAGGTAGTTATTCTGAAACTCTTGATCATTCGGAGGATTTACCTTCAACCCAACACTTTTAAAGTCACGATGCGCGCGTTCAATCTAATAGCAAAAACCCGAAGAAAACTAGGTCAAGATTCACTGATCACAAGAAATGAAATATAAATAGAGAAGCTGTTAAAAAGTATATTGCTAAAAATCTTGAAGTGAACAGAGAGTGTGTGAAGAGATATAGTGTAAAAAATCCGGGGGTAAACAGACAGAGTGTGAAAAGATACAGTGAAAAAAATCCGGAGGTTAACAGTAAGAGTGTGAAGAGACATAGAGAAAAAATCCTGAAGTAAACAGAGAGAGTGTGAAAAAATATAGAGAGAAAAATCCTGAAGTAGGTAAACAGAGAGAGTGTGAAGAAATTTAGAGAAAAAAATCCTGAAATCCGTTAGCAACAGGTTGAAGTCTCGGAGGATTCTTATGGATTCTTCTTCAACTTCTTATGATAATGTTTTTGTTCTTTTACAGATTGGGGATGTTAGCATGATACTTGGATGTGTTGACTCTGATCTCGAAACTTACGTTCAAATCTGTAATACTGTTGAGGAAATTTGATCCGAGTTCCTTGATGCTGAGGTTTTCTTGACTGGAGACTATAGAGAAAAAAATCCTGAAGTAAACAGAGAGAATGTGAAGAGATATAGGGAGAAAAATCCGGAAGTGATTAGAGAAAGTGTGAGGAGATACAAAAATACGTGGAAAAATAATTCTTTGTCAGGGTTCAATTATGACCTCGAAGTTGATTATGCCAACGACAAGGAACAAGGTAGTTTCCTTGGGGGACGTTCACTATGTCTCTTTTGTAAAGCCGAAAAATGGAGGGATGAAACTCCCGGATTTTGTTGTAAGAATGGCAAAGTTCAACTCTCATCCATTGAACAGTATCCAGAACCGCTCCATAGTCTTCTGACAGATTCCCACCCTAAATCTGCCCACTTTTTAAATAATTTAAGGAAATACAACGGTTGTTTTCAGATGACTCCATTTGGAGGCAAGGAGATTCGAGAGGGAAATTTTACGCCAACATTTAAAGTGCAAGGACAAGTTTACCACAGAATTGGAAGCTTACTGCCTACATCAGTTGAGGACGCGTCTTTTCTGCAAATATATTTTGTCGGCGACGAGCAGAAAGAAATGTCACTATTTGCCCTTCTGTAAACTCTGTCTCAGTTTCCCAACTTCAATTGATGCTGCACGAAAACAACCCGTACATCAAAGATTTCAAAACATCAATTGAAAATGTTCAAGAGGGCGAAGATAGAGCAGACCGAAAACCTTCTGATGCACATAACGGTCGTTTTAACCGACCAACCATTCCAGAGATGGCTTTGGTGATAGTGGGTCAAGAGTTTGAGAAGAGAGACATTATTTTCCATGGGAGGGATTTTACTATGGAACGTATCAGTGAAAGAAATCGTTCATATGATACTTTGCAGTATCTTTTAATGTTCTGCCGTGGAGAGGATGGCTACTCTATAAATATACCTCAACGTGACTCAAGTAGTGAAGACGCCCTCAGTAAAATTGTTTCTGCTTCCGATTTCTACAAAAAATTTTACATTTTACTCTTTTGGAATCTTCTGAAATCAGTATTTAGTAGACGTGTTTGTTAAATAGAAACAGAAAGATTGAACTGCATCCGAAGTAATGGAAGTATATTGAGGGCAGAAAATTATGTGCACCTACGAGATGCAATGTGTAAGGATGGTCAGGTTTCGGATGTGGGACAGATGGTAGTACTTCCATCAAGTTTTACTGGTGGACCCCGTTACATGCACGAACGAACTCAGGACGCCATGACCTATGTTCGAAGGTATGGTCGTCCTGAACTCTTCATTACATTTAGATGTAATCCAAAGTGGACTGAAATACGAGATGCTCTTTAACCCGGTCAACAGCCTCAAGACAGAAATGACATCATAGGCCGTATCTTTTACTTAAAAGTAAAGTCACTAATGCATCTTTTGACTAAATGTAATCTCTTTGGTCCACGAAAGTGTAACATTTATACTTTTGAGTGGCAAAAGCGGGGTTTACCATAGGTGCATATTTTACTTTGGCTTCATACCAGAATATTCCCATCTGAAATAGACAATGTCATATGTGCAGAGATTCCAGATCCTCAGAGAGATGCTGCACTTTATGAAATTGTCAAAGCCACAATGATCCGTGGCCCCTGCGGAAGTATAAAAACTCACTCTGCAGTCACTCACTCTGCATGTTGAACGGCTCTTGCAGCAAGATATATCCCCGCTCTTTTTGTAATTCCACTCAAACGGCTGACGATGGATATCTACCCTCAATACCGACACGAATCGCCTGTTGGTGGTAGCTTTACTGTTACAATTAAAGGTATTGTCCTTGATAATCGGTGGGTAGTACCGTATAATACAGTTTTATTACTATATTCCCGGCACACATTTACATAGAACTATGTAATTCATTAAATGCATTAAATATCTTTGTAAATATGTTAATAAAGGCAGTGATCAAGCGGTGTTTGTATTAGAGAACCGCTTTGAGGTGTCGAACTATTAAGTTGGGCGTTATATTAGCAGTTCTGAGGCTGTGTGGAGAATCTTTTGTTTCCTCATTCACGAGAGATATCCTCCGGTGATGTATTTAGCCGTCCATCTTGAGAATGGCCAAAAAGTATGTTTCACTGCTGACAATAGAACTGACAAATGACAGAATCCTCTCATGACCACACCTCTTGCATTTTTTGAGCTTTGTTAAGTTGATTCGTTTGCAAAACAGCGGTTATATTGTGATGTCTCAGTTTATTATATTTGGACGGATAAAAAGTTCAGTCCTAGGAAGCAAGGTACACCTATTCCTAATCATCCAGGTGTAAAACAGAGTGATGTCATTGGCAGAGTGTACAGTGTGTACACAGTACATACTAAGAATGCGGAGTGTTACTACCTTCGTCTCTTGCTACATGAAGTTCATGGCCCCACTTCCTTTACTGAATTAAAAACTGTGTCAGAAGTAGTACACTCGACTTATCAGTCAGCTTGCCGAACTCTAGGATTATTAGAAGATGATGTTCATTGGAAACGTGCTTTGCTAGAAGCTGCCATTTCCGATTCAGCGCACAAAATGCGGCTTTCTGTTTGCTCTGATGTTGGTATTTTGCCAATTAGCTAATCCTTTAATGCTATGGGAAAATTTTAAAGACGACCTATCTGATGATTTAAAGAGACAAATTGAAAATGATTGTCGAGGAATCGGTGATATTAACAACGAACACTGTATGAGCATTGTCTATAACAAAACACTGGTTATCTCAGAACAGATACTCTTTTCAATGTGTACACAATCTTTAGAACAATTTGGCCTTCCTTCGCCCATTCGATCAGACAGTGCAGCAAGTGTCAATCGCGAATTAGAATATTTTAAAAAGAGCTATAATATCATAAAATGATCTACGGTGTGATAATGGAAGAAGAGAGAGAGAAGATTCCAAAGCTTAATAAGAACTCAATCCAAGTCGGAATTTTTTTGACATAAATTTCAATGCCCGATGTTGAATAGATTCTATAGATGTACAGTGTACATTGTAATAAGTAATAAGGATTCCAGACAGGGCTAGCAAATTCCACGAACTAAAGAGCAATTAAGGATTTTTGTTGGAAGAACGTTCGAAAAGTCTTTCGTAGAAGGAAAAAGAAATCCAAGCATACTAGAAAATTTAGAGACAATCTTTTCGATGTGAGGAATGAAAATTGGCTTTGTGTCAAAAAGAACACCCAAGTCTCGAACACAGTCACTTTGAGGAATAATTGAAGAGCCAATAGAGTAAGAGTAGAGAAGTGGAGAATGAGACCTAGTTAAAGAGATGCTATGACATTTTAAATGGTTAACAGATAAGCAATTAGTTTTAAGCCAGTCACACAAGGAAGACAGAGCCTCTTGGAGATGAACTTGGTCGTTTACGGAATTGACAGCATTGTATATTTTCAAGTCATCACAAAAAAGGAGAAATTCAATATTAAATTTCGAAAGGCAGAAGTGGACATCATTAATAAAAACTAGGAAAAGGATAGGGCTAAGGTGAGAGCCCTGAGGAACTCCAGAATGTATAGGAGGAGGACAAGAAGAAGAGCCAATGCTAATAGAAGAAGTTCTATTAGAAAGGTAACAAGAGAACCACTTTAAGAGATTTCCGGTAACTCCATTGGCTTGTAATATTTTGTCAATCAGAAATCGGTGATTAACCGATCAAAGGCTTTAGTTAGGTCTAGATATAGGGTAGGTCTACTTGGGAATTCTTGCAGAACTCTCCCACTATTTTTCTTCGGCTTATTCTCTGGTTCCTACTTGCTCTTCTGATTTCAACTTTTCATACTCAGATATCATTTCTTCTACAACTATCTCTGAAAGTGACATTCGTCTAGCTCTTTTTAAATTAAATCCCTACAAAAGTATTGGTCCTGATGGTATCCCCCTCTTTTTCTTAAAAAATGTTTCTATACTTTGTCTTCTCCTCTACAGTTCATGTTTAATCAATCTCTTTCAACAGGTACTTTTCCTTCTTCTGGAAATATTGCTTTATTAAAACTGTAGGTACTTCTTTCGCTGAGGAAGCTGAGATCGAAATAGTAATAATTATTTTCAATTTGGCTTCCATCTTAGAAAATATCTTGTGAGGAGAAATTAGTATTGGTAGATACGACCATTTGTGGCATAACGAAAATAAATGAATATGTAACTTGGAAAAATGATGTGATCAGGTATTTCGTCAACCTACCGATTTAAGTTGTGCTATAACATAATTTCACTAATATCTTGTGAGGAAAAATGAGTATTGGTAGAGTCGACCACTTGTGACAAAACGAAAATAAATTAATATGTTAGGTACTTGAAAAATGATGTGATCAGGTATTTCGTCAACCTACCGACTTAAGTTGTGATATAACATCACAAATAAACCAGGTGAAGACTTTGTGATGCTGGTTAATGTGGGTAGCAGTAGCAGGTTTGTGAGTTTCCTGCGAATGGATGGTAACACCCCCGTCGTAATTTGAAGAAAGAAAAACGAAATAGGTCAATGCTACCTTTGTCCTAAAATAAGAAGGGTGCAGTAAAAATATTTTTTTTCTTCGGATACTTAATTAAAAGATAATAATTATATTTTTTATTATTATTTAGAATATTAATAATGACAAATATTTAACTTTCAATATATACAATTATACAACATGTCTATTGTAAATTAGTTTGTCCAAACTAAATAATTAATTGTTAGCAAACTTTTTTCTTCATCAGATGTCTTTTTTTTAAACATTTTAAGCATTTTATTTATTTATCAAAAGCGTTTTGTTTGATTCTCGAATATTGCCAGCATAATTATAATGTATACTATATCACAAATTTGTTAAAAAGGCTATCTATTTGCTAAATAAATAAAATACAATAAGGAAGTAAAATCACTTTCAAGAAATATTATAATGTGTCTTCACTGACTCATATTTGTAAAGAAAGCACGTTTCTCTGCTAACTGCTGTTTCAATTAAATAATGAATACTATGTACCTATAATTTTTTTTTTTTTTTAGCCAACTCCGTCTAAATTTGGAACACACCACATCCATCTTCAACTTCATATTTCCTCAACTTATATCTTGTACGTCTCAATCTGAGAGAAACAGCACGAATCAATGCAACTTGTATCTTGGTTTTAACCCAACTAACAATTCTACTGTATGGTTTTGTCCACTTGTTAGATAATGTGATTACTGATTACCATCTTTTTCAGGAAGCTATCGAATTCGTAGTGAAGGGCACCATCCACAGATATTATCAAGGGGGAAAATGCGCCTCTGATGTCTTCAATTGCTCTATCATATTTTTTTATGTTTCTCGACAGCTGCATTATTTGATAGACTTGTCCAGCTCTGGGAAGCATAAGAAGCTGCGTCTGCATTAATAATGCGATTGTCAAAAAACGCAGGCTTCCCAGATTCCCAAACGTCATTAACCTTGATGTCTGCAATCAATGCTGTTTGATGGATGTCACTGTCTATATACATTATACTATGTATAATGTATATAGACAACCATCATGCTTGCACTATTTCTGCTTCTTTTCAAGAGTACTGCTGATGACAGACTTGAGAATTTGGGGGTGACTCCTTGAATAGCGCTCAAAATCATCTGAAGAAGGACAGTAAATCAAAATGTTATTAGCATAAAACTACGTACTGATTTATAAAGCACATATGCTGAGAGCCACGAGTTCTAGTTCTATTACTCATGGTTTATGTTGAAGATTTGAAAAAGTTAATAGTTTAAAAATATAGGTTAATATATAATAAATGTAAATATGACAATACTTATTATAGGATTTCCTTATTTTAGGACAAGGAAAGTAAAAAATGTGGTGTGACACCACACGACTTTCTTTATCACCGCCACTGGTGACACAACGGTAACAGTTAGCAAAAAACTAATGTCTTATTCGTAATCAGCACCTCAAAATCATTGTATTTGATATGCCACAACCTTCATCTAAGATGAATAATAAAAAATCTGGTGTGACACCACACGACTTTCCTTATCATTCGAAAAGAAGTCAAAGTCCACAACTGGTGACTCAACGATAACATTTATCTAAAATCAATGTCAAATTCCTAATAAGCACCTTAAAATCATTGGATTAGGTTAGGTCACAACCCCAATCTAGGGTGAATAATAAAAAAGTTAGTCCAAGCCGGTCCCCACCCCAAAATACCGGTAAATTGGGGCCGAGTTCCGAAAAGTTTATGATATCAACAACAACAAAAATGATCTGAGTGAACCCCTATTATTTTTTCATTCCAATTAAAAGTTGTTCTTTAATGCGAAAGCGGTTCCGGGGCACACTTACCTTTTTAAACTCTTACTAAAAACACACACACACACACTCGCACACACACACGCACCCGCACACGATAATTTTCCAATAATTGTTCTTTTTGTCCTACCTATCTTTTTATCTCTTTTCTCTTCATCTTCAGCTTCCGTCTGTTCAACTTTTAATAATTTAAGGAGCGACAGACTTACTATATGAAATGAGCCCAGTACACCTGGTGTCAATATCACTAAATATAGGAACTGTTTGAGAGGGAGCCAGAGACAATGTGAGATCCATCACATGGCAGAACTGCATCTTATCCAACTGTCCTTCTGCATTGCCACAAAGCTGGCGATAAAGAAATAGTAGAAAACTACATATTAGAATAAATTCACTTACAAGGACTCAGTGTTATAAACCTTTCTTTAAGTAAATGTTCATTGAAAAAAACTACACAAAACATAAATAAATAATAAATACACTGCCAATTATGGACACAATACTTCCTCATGATTGGTTCACATTGTATACACGTGGCAATTTTGAGATTTTATACTAAATCACTTGTATCTCCGAAACCGCTTAACCGATTTTACAAAAACGAACACAATACTTTCGATTTCTAATATTAAAAATTTATCGGAAGTAATAAAAGTATAAAAAGTACTGTGGCTAACAAACTCGAATTATTAGGAACATCTTGTATGTATGTACCATTGTACCTACATTGTACAATATTGCGGTAGAGAACTCTTCATCCGAGCGCCTTGAGAGCTAATTTTTGGATATCATTATTATATTTTACTATCCAATAATTATTACTTTCTGAGGAGTTTTCCAAGCCAGAAATACCATTACCTAAATCCTATTGCTCAGTTCATTAACACCCTATACATATACAAAGGCTTACTTCGAAGGCAAGTTTTGCCATTTCTTCTTTGTTATTGGACCTTGAGACTAACATGACCGCTAACAAATAGTCTCTGAAGTCAATCATATCACATGATTCCTCCTGTAAGAAAATTAAAAAAAATATAACACTGAATAACATTTTATTAATGGTTTTTTAAAGACCTTCAAATAACCATGTTTTGAAGTAAAAAAAAAAAAAAAAAAAAAAAAAAATCTGCACGTTTCACGAGATTGTGATTTCGAAAAGATGGTTATTTCATTGAAACCATGCTATTCAGCATGAAATAAACAATACGATTTGATATGTCACACTTTTACTTTTGTTTAACACATTATAGTGACTTTTAGAATTCTGAAACCGACCTGTAAATATTCAGAAGTATTATTTATTATTTAAAAAAGAATAAGAATATATTATGTAACAAAAAATAGGGATTCTTCAAATCAAAAGTTGACACAAAAAACGGGTCTGAACAAAACAAATTGGACAAGGGGTTTGCGAACTATATCGATTTTAGTAGAATATTCGAATTCGATTAGCATATTATATCAACATGAAAAGCTCAACAGGAAAACTAAAGTTCTCTTGTTACCTTAACATGGAGGTTGAATAGTTCTTGGAGAGAATGATCCGTGGCAGGAACTCCCAGGTATGTAGCAAACTCCTCCATGGTGACTGGAGTGCCCCCAGGACTGAGGAGGAGCTGCTTTTCTTGCTCTACTAGCTTCTCCTCCACGTGGTGCCTTTCCAGTCTGGGGTTTAAAGGGTAAATTTCTATGATTTAATTGTTTATATTGTTAATAAAATTTGTATATACAGGGTGTCCCACCAAAGTTGGACATCTCAAATTACTCAGCCCTTGATGGAGTTTTTGAAAAATAAAAAATCCAAGGGTACATGTTTGTCATAATTATGTGCTTTCAGTTATGAATTTTTTTATACAAGGTGGTTTAAAAGTCAGAAATTGAGGTGTCAACTTTCGATTTATGAGTCGACCTGAATTTTAGTAGATAATTTTCAATTTTCAAGAGGATCAATTATCTAAGAGTAAATTTATCAGAAAGGACAACTGAGCGAGGAAAATATAATTGAAAAAATGCCAAGTTCACCTGACAGCTGGAAAACATCAACAAACAAAAAAAAGATCAGAAATGATTAACGAGAAAGAAAATACCGAGAGAAATCCCCAGAACACATTATGAGAAACCTAAAAGCGTATGATACCCGAATTAATGTGTTGAACGATTCCGGGATCATATAATTCTCAGCATATCAGTATTCACCAGGGTAAAATCTAGTGTACGTCTACAGATTTTACCACCTCTCCTTAAAAGAAGGCTTAAATTATTAAAGTTTGTTTTATTATTATTTTACCCGAGTCTGCTCCTCAGGCGTTGAGTTTGCATGAGCAAGGAACTAGTGGCAAGGTTGAGTTGCTTGGCGCGAGTCATCAGCTGACAGTCCTCATAAGAATAATCCGACGTAGGAATGTCTAAAGCTCTGAAAATATTGCAAATTACAGATAGTAAGTAACTGATTGTTTTGAAGCAATAATATAAAAATGCTCAAATTGTGGGTGTGACGTCACACCTAGATATCCCTCGATCTAGAATGGCTCTTATCACTTATCCCTGTTATTTACATTGACTTCCTATCATGAAAGTCTTTTGAAGAACAACATTTCACAGGACAACATTTGTAATAAAACAATTTTTACATGATTAGATAATGCTGAGAGATCCTGCCTGTAACCAAAACAAAACTATTTCGCAATTTCGAATTATTAAATAAACAAATAAAAAAAATAAAACATTGCGGAAAAAGTAAATATGAATTTTTCTTATTCATAATTTTGGAAAATACTGGCAGCCTGATCGCGATCTGACATGGATCTGACTGCAAATATTTTTCTTTTGCCGCCATGTTTTGTTTTGGTTACAGGCAGGATCTCTTAGCATTAACTAATCATGTAAAAATAGTTTTATTACAAATAATGTTGTCCTGTGAAATATTGTTCTTCATTAAAGACTGTCATGATAGGAAGTCAATGTAAATGATACGTGATAAAAGCCATTCTCAACCGAGGGATATCTAGGTGTGACGTCACACCCACAATGCAGTGTTGCCGCTGCTATCTAAATGACTTCTCTCGGAGCTCCCTGTTTCAAGTGTGATAGCTTCGAAAATGTGCGCCCTATTTTCTTCGTTTTCTTTTAGTTATTTTTTAATTTTAGCCATCACGTTCTGAAGCAATAAAAAAAAGAGAGAAATGTCAATTCCAGTAATTATTTAACCCTAAAATTTTGTGTAGATTTCAAAAATGTCATAAAAAATAGGGGTGTCGTTTTAAATCCCAAAGTTGACCTTGAAATAACCTTAAAAAGAGATCATCCAAGAAACTTCTACACTACAGGTCACCATTAAGTGTCTCCTTTGGAGCTATGAAAATGATCCTTGAACAGTTTTTTTCTATCGTCAGTATAGTTCTCGAGATATTTGAATGTCTCGTTTACAATGGGACACCCTGTACTTGTGTGTTTACTTAGCCATGAGAGCTCGCACGTTGTGGGCGAATAGCTTAGGGTCACTTTTCTCAGCCTCGCTGGGAGTGTAGACGGGCAGGAACTCTATCTGGCAGCGGCTGTGAGGCTGGGTGAGGGTGAGCCACAGCAGCTTCCATCTGTCTTGTAGAGAGAAAGTCGATTAGTATTATCATCCTTAGTTTCAATGCGAGGCCGTTGGTCTGGTAATTAAATATGACACCTAAAATGAACGTCACCCAGCGTGACCCAGCTTGATTCAAGTAGGAAATTCAATGTACCAGAGGAAAATAGCCTTAAAGGCTATCATTCTTTGTGTCTACTAGTTCTTTGATACGGTTCCCTGTTAGAATATTTTCAGCAAAGAAAAACTTTTAGAAGTACAACAACACAAAGAAGCTATACACGAGGAATTATCCAGAAATGTGTAAAAAAAACAGGGTGGTTCCATTTGAGATTCCAAAGTTGACCCCCTGGGGCTGCCCCTGGTAATGTTAAAAAAAAACGAAATCCAGTAGAAAATGTTTTCCTCTTGATATAATGGTACAGTGAATTGGTACACGTGTGTTTTAGCATTTTTAAAACTTAAATCCGTTGTCTAGTTATTTTTTTGGGCGGACCCTGTAGAGAATAGAGAGGGAGGAGAACATGACTTACGCCCCAGGCCCCTCCCACGTCCAGGTCACCGTGTCAAGCTTGTTGGGGTAGCGGAGTAGGACCGGCTGCACTGGCACCCCCGGGAAAAACGCGCCCGGTTTGAATGAGATCAGGCAGGAACGATTTGTGCACGTGCCCTCAGGGAATATTAGAACCTGGAGGAGACCAGAAGAAGTATAGGTAATGAAATATCATTTTCTGTTTATCTTGTAAGGCCGTCCACACACGAGCAGTTTGTAGCTGGTTACAAACATATTTGTAACAATTCAGTCTAGAATTATTTTTTTATTTATTTTTTAAACTTACCTAGGTACATTAAAAAATCTCTTCGAATGCACTTGAAAACGGGAGAGGTGCTATCACACTCATACTACTACCCCGTTGAATGGAGAGCGATATACGTTCAAAGAGGTTAGAACATATTTAGCGTGATTCTCCAGATGCCCTGTGTAGAGAATAAAGATATTCAATAATGTGTTCTATTACAAATTTAATAGAACACATTAAAATTCACTTAACATCATTGGTAACTAGTTTGTGACTTTTTTTAAGCTCCATATTTTGAATTTTTGTGTGTCTGTCTGACCGTCTCTTTGTCGGTCTGTTAAATAAATTCTTTGTAACGCGCAAATCTCAGGTGCTACTGAACGGATTTTCAAAAATTTGTAAACATATAGGAGACATTCTGTAATGTTAGCCCCCAATACAAGTTGGTAAACGTGATGCGTAATTCATGCACCCTGCGTACGTTGAGGCCAACATCTCCATGACGTGAACTTCAAAACGTTAATGATGACAATCACAATAAATGGCATTCTCTAGCATCCCATCAAAGAAAAGCGGCTAACGAAAAAAAAAAGAAAAAACATTATGAATATACAGTTTCGAAAATATATTATCTGAGCATTTCAAAATGGTTCATCAATGGCGAACCCTGTATAAAATTACTTACTTGCGGCCAGTCTTCTTTGGACTTTGTCCGATCTATTATTTCCTGTATAGTTTTCTGTCTGGAGTTGGGGTCATCTCGCCATACGTACACAGGTTGAGTGTAATTGATGATTTCTGAAATGGTTCAAGAAGTAGGTCTAGATTTCTAGAACTTTACCAAAGTACCTCACTCACTTCACTTTAGCAATTTGCTCAAATTTATTTTATTTATTTCATTTCACATCTGAGTCTTGTTTCTTACTCGGATTTCATATCGGCCTCAATATTGTCACCCGAACTTCCTATGTGCCATTACTTGAATATTTAAGTTCAGCCATTCGCCAAAATTTGAATAATCAATAGAATTATTCGTTTTGAATATTTAAATAAGCCATTAATTCATAAAGGGATCCGAATGGCCAAAAAATTATGTATGACAATTATTCGCAGAAAGTTTCATCTAAAGCTCAAAAAAAACCAGCGATAAAATAATGCACATCATACAAGTGGCTATGGATACACAAAGGTTTCTTTGATATATTTGAAATTTAAATAATACTAGTAAAATCGGTGTTCGTCTCAAGGACGGTTTGGAATTTCGGACTTTTGACAATTTTCCTAGAATCGTACAGAAATTTCACTTGGGGTCCTTAAATCGGTTTTTTGCTATCTCTTACCATTTCGTCTAAGCAATTCGGACACACAAACAAAGATTCCAAGATATAAATCTTAATATATGTATAAATGTCAAAGTCACTGACTGACTGACTGACTGATCATCACTGTTTCTCCGAACTGGTAAGTCCTAGGAAGCTGAAATTTGGTAGGTAGCTTTGTCTTATAGTCTAGATGTGCAATAAGAAGATTTTTCGAAATTCCCACTACAACACCATTGGCCATTGGCGAAAAAGGACTTTTTGCTTTCACGGCCATGCCTCGGCCCGCAAAGCGGGCGACAGCCCGCTAGTCCCCCATATACGAGGGGCGTCTCAAAAGTAAGGTTCCCTACGCTATAAAAAATTCCCAATTTTTTTTTTAAACATATTTTTATTGCATTGTGTTCAGTAACATTCTATCATTTTCTACATAATTTCCAGCTCGATCTATGCACTTTTGGAACCGGTGGAGCAAGTTATGTATACTCCTGGAGACACACTGCCCGTCCAAACTAGAAGTCCAAGTACGGACAGCGCCAGCGGTCTTGAGCTTGTCGTCGTTTCAGAAGCTTTTCCCTCCCAAATAAACTTTCAGATGGGGAAACAAGTGAATGTCACTTGGTGCCAGATCAGGTGAATATGGTGGGCGGCCAAAAACTTCCCATCTGAATGAATGAAGGAGATCTTAAGTCTTTCGAGCTGAGTGGGGGCGAGCGTTATCGTGTGGAACAAGAAAACTTGTTTCGTCAGAAGTCCAGGCCACCCACCATATTCACCTGATCTGGCACCAAGTGACTTTCACTTGTTTCCCCATCTGAAAGTTTATTTGGGAGGGAAAAGCTTCCGAAACGAAGACAAGCTCAAGACCGCTGTCCGTACTTGGACCTCTAGTTTGGACGGGCAGTGTGTCCAGGAGGGTATACATAAATTGCTCCCCCGGTTCCAAAAGTGCATTGATCGAGCTGGAAATTATGTATAAAAATGATAGGATGTTACTGAACACATTGCATTAAAAATATAAAAAGAAAATTGGGAATTTTTTATAGCGTAGGGAACCTTACTTTTGAGACATAGTATCTCTTTTATACAGTACTAGACGCGTTGCGGCTAGTCCTGCGCGCCAAGGCAAGGCCGTGTTGGTGAAAGAAAATATTTGGTAGTTACATATGTATTGTCATAAAAATTTATAACCCATGCTTAGTTGACCCCCCACGGAACCTATGGTATCATATTACTTTCTCTCACTTCATATTTTTTTTGACATTGGTAGGCAAGGCCTTTCGATACAGCCAAAGGGTTCTAATCAATTATAAAAAATAGTTTAAATCAATTATAGTAAAGGCAAATAAAATTAAAATCCAGCTCATAAAACAAGAGAATCAATATCTCTTAGTATGAGCTGAGTAGCATTATTTATAATTAAAAGATCTAATCGACACAAATAGGTACCTCGAGACATGCCCTAAACATCAGTATGCAAGTAAATATTATTAGGTATATGCTATGTTATGTATGTAATATTTTTATGTACCTTCATCTTCTTAATACATACATTTATTATACCTTAATATTGTACCTATCCTATGACTATGCAAATAATTTACAAATTACATATTAAAAATGAAAACTTACATAATATACATATAGTTATAAATAATTAAATATGAATTTGGTTCTGGTTAATGAAATCAAAAATGAATCCCTATGTTCTGGCATCATGTATTGTGGTTTTAAAAGAAAAATCGTTATCACATAAGATCGAACTTTACAGAATTGAAAAATTCCATCGCGCTCAGAAGTTACGACCACCTTTTCAGAAACATACTGTAGAATATATGATACTAGCGGGCTGCACCCGCTTCGCCAAGCCATCACACACACACACACATCCACACACACACACACACATACACCACACAAACACCATACCAAATACACACAACACACACCCATCCACACACACACATCCACACATCCACATCCACACACACACACACACACACACACACACACACACACACACACACACACACACACACACACACACACACACACATACACACACACATCCACACACATCCACACACACACACATCCACACACACACACATCCACAGACACATCCACACACACACACATCCACACACACACACATCCACATCCACATCCACACACATTCGCACACACACACACACACACACACATCCGCACACACACACACACCACACACACACACACACACACAACAATCATCGCTGTAAATTTCAAAATCCCGAGCCAATTCTCTCATAGCGGATATTGATAATGTAGCAAACTGGCCTATATTTCGAGAACGATTTGTCAGAATATGGCAACAAAGGGCTCAAATAAGCATGTGATGTTCTGAGAGAGTTTTACAATTAAAAAAAATATGGGTCCCTACGATAAATTTTAGGTTCCGCGCTGGAATCTGTTAAAAAACGTGAAAAGTCTGAAAAAAAGGTCGAAATTGCGAACATTCTGGCTTATATCTTGAGAACGGTACGTCAGAATGTGGCCTAAAATGAATTGAAAGAAAGCTAATTTTGTCTCATGTGTTTTTAAATAATAAAAAATATATGTCCTCGCGATAAATTTTAAGTTCCGCGCTTAAATGTGTTAAAAAGCGTGAAAAGTCTGAAAAAAAGGTCGAAATTTCGAACATTCTGGCTTATATCTCGAGAACGGTACGTCAGTATGTGGCCTAAAATGAATTAAATGAAAGTTAATTTTGTCTAATGTGTTATTAAATAATAAAAAATATAGGTCCTCGCGATAGATTTCAAGTTCCAGGGCAAAGACTGTCTTAAAATCGGACCCTTCCTCAAGGCAATACTCGAGGAAGGTCATAACTCAAGGACGGTTTGGAATTTTGGACTTTTGATAATTTTCCTGGTACTTTTCGGCAATTTTACTTGGGGTCATCTCTCATCAATTTTTTGCTATCTCTTACCGTTTCGCCTAAACAATTCCTGCACACAAAGTCCGTCCATATTTCTCATTTACAGGGTGGACCAAAAAAACGTTTACACCCGTTAATGGTAGATTACTGACGACATTTCTAGGACGGATCTGCAATCCGTTTTTTCGGATTCGCCTTTATAACTGTACAAAGTGATTTTTTGCAACTTTCTGAAAAAGTCCGACTTTGGCTTATTCTTCAGGTCAGAACTTTTTTCCTGTTTAAGATGAGTTGATTCTGAACATTTCTGCAGAAAGCCAACAAAATTTCGATGTTTCTAGCTACACTACTTTGTTTTTTACGGTTTGGTTTGGCATCTTTTTTGACACCTGAATTGAAAAAAAATTCTCATGTAAATTTTTTACACTTTGAAACACTCAAGATTTGCCCGAGCAAATTTTGGCACAGACATGGGCAAGTTTGATAAAATTTGGCGGCCAACCCAAGGATGCTATAAAATAATTTTACGATTTTTTATCACGTGATCTTCTGGGTAAACAAACCAGGTAAGTCTCAAAAAATGATGTTCAAAATCTTAAAAGTGTTGACCGTGTAGGGTCGTCTTGTACTCAAAGAGTAATTAGATATTTATGTCTGATAATTATTTTCCTTGGAATTAATTAAAGGCCAGTCAAATGAATGATTGTTTGTTTCTCGATGATAGTTTTCAAGCATATTTTTCTGCATTCTATGAAATATTATCTTTACACTTCTTGAGTTTTTTCTAGTACAAGTTACATTATTATAATTCGGATGCTGAAATGGCAGATATGGAGTATATGGAGTTGCCAACAGGAACAATTGGGATCACGTGAAAAACATAGTTTACGAAATCTGGTAGCAAGAATCCTGTTGGCATTCGATGACCTGACAGAAAAACCTGGAATCTTCCGCAACATTCTACGGAACATGATGAAGAGGTTCAACCTTTGCATCCAGGAAGTTGGACGCCACTTCCAACAGTTCCTCTAAGGGAATTTAGAAGGGAGAGAGAGAGAGAGAAATATTATAGAGCGAAAGAGAGAGAGAGAGAGAGAGAGAGAGAGAGAGAGAGAGAGAGAGAGAGAGAGAGAGAGAGAGAGAGAAAGAGAGAGAGAGAAAGAGAGAAAGGTAAGAAGGTAGAGGGACAGAACTACGATACTAGAGTCACCATTGGTTTCAAAAATTTGTGTGAGGAGAATCCTTATTGTGTACTATGGCTAAATAAAAAATGGCAACAGTCTTTTTTATTTTGTAGTCATGAATTTTTTGCTGGCTCTGGCGTTCGGACCGGGTGAACAAGCTTACCACTGAGCTAATCGTGCGCGTCTAATCGTTTCTCATTGAACATACTAACACAAAATGTTTTTTTTTTTAAATACCTTTTTGTTTATATCATAATAGTATAAAACATAATAAAGACTGCAAAAGTTTATTAATTTTACAAAATATTATCTTGTTTTTTTCAAGACTTCTATTAAGAGTTGGCAATCGGTAAATATTTGTTATTTAATCAGTATTGTTTATGATAGAAGAACTAACCTACATATTTACCTGGATTTATTTCATAAACTCTATTTTCGTTTGGAAAATTCGCTAGTTTTTTTTTCTCTCGTAGGGAAGCATAAGAAAAACCATCCTTACATTATCAAGGCAGTCTCTCAGGGGCTTACATGAATAATAATTATGTGTATTGTGATACCAATAGTATCTGATATAACTCAATTTACAGATGGTATTACCCCCAAAAAATCCATAAATTGTTGGTGTTACAACAGGTCAGATACAGGTATGAATAAAATATTCCATCAGATTTTTTTGATAATTAAAATAATATTTTTTTTTTTTTTTTTTTTTTTTTTTTTTTTTTTTTTTTTTTTTTATGGAGGGAAAAATTTGCGTGATCAAACACAGGCGTGGTTTGAGAATTTAGGAGCCCGTGAAAGGGTTTTCTACCCTCTAAAAAACCCCCCAGAGAATCGTTTGTTTCAATTTTGCCCCGGAACCGATTTCTCATTACTTCGGGGCCCCTTGTGAGCTAGACGCTCTTATATTTTGTTATTACTGTATTTCTTTATTTTATTTTCTACTTTCCTTTTTTTTCTTCTTCTTTTTTTCTTTTTTTTTCCTCTTTTTCTATTTTCCTTCTTTTTTTTATTATTATTAGCGCCACTATAAAATATAGTATAAGCCAGACATACATATAAACATATACAGCCCTTCACCAATAATCCACACAAATAGTTAATACTATCCACCAAAAAAAAATACTTCTCATATATGCGTGGCAATCATATAGGTTGTGAGGTATTTCTATGGATGTTGTCTGCGTGGTGGTACACTTCTGGGTCTGTAAACAGGTCCCGTCTCAACACGAGATGATCTCGGTCGGGGACGGGGGAGATCAGAAGAAAAGTTGTGTCAGACAAAATATTTAATTTTAATTTAATACTATTATCACTGGTACTACCATCATTATTTTTTAATTTATTTTTATTAGTATGTGTTTTTTCCCTTTCTTTAATTTTAAAAATATTTAATTTTAATTTAATACTATTATCACTGGTACTACCATCATTATTTTTTAATTTATTTTTATTAGTATGTGTTTTTTCCCTTTCTTTTTACTACAGATTGAACTCTAGCTTGTGGGTATTTCAGTTGGTGTTCTGTCGTTTCATTATATTAGTAATGGAGATTGTGATTATTTTTGTATTATGTTTTTATTCTCAGTAGTATATTTAGTCACTGCCTTAACTCAATCACCTTATTGGTATTACCAGAATAATAAAATAACAATAATAATAACAATCGCAAAGAGTTGATATTTTTTTTTAGATTATTTTTACGGTGGGTAGAGTCAAATTGACTTGAGGAGTTTTCTTTTTGAAACTTGAGGGTTTGAAAAGGGGAGCCGCCTCTAATGATGGTCGCTGCAAGCGCTACAAGAGAGGCGGCCTTGGATTTGGAGTTAATTCCTTTTTGTAAACTTGATTTTTTTTTTTTTTTTTTTCCTTTTATTAGAAAAAATGACTTAAAACACTTTACTGTACACACTGATTTTATCACTTTTATTTTTTTTTTTAAATAAACTAAGGGGGGGCCACCTCTAGTGATGGTCACCACAAGCAGCCATCAAGAGAGGTGATCCAGTAGCTGAAAATAAAGAGCTGTGGGGAGGAGAAAGAGGTGAAGGTCTCCGAAGAGGCCCACGCCTCGTCCCCCTCAGATCTGGAAAGCATAAGAGAAAACATGATAATCTAAAGTACACAATAGCATGGTTTTTTTTCGTTTTTTTTTTCTTTGTTTTTTTTTCTGATTGTTTTTTTTTTTTCTTCTTTTTTTTTTTTTCTTTTTGGTTTTTTCTTTGTTTTGTTTTTTTTTTTTTTTTTTTTTTTTGTTTTTTTTTTCTTATTTGTTTTTTTTTTTGGTTTTTTTTTCTTTTTTGGTTTTTTTTTTTCTTTGTTTGTTTTTTTTTTGTTTTTTGTTTTTTTTTTTGTTTTTTTTCATAAGTACTTTTAAAATTCTTAGGGTATAACCTACAAGTGATAACTTACTAATACTTATTTTTACCTATCTAGAATATATAGTTGGCAAATTTATACAGGTATTTTCCTAGTTTATAGCTTGTTTTTTTTTTTTTTTTTTTTTTTTTTTTTTTTGTACCCCTCATTCTTCAGAGACATGTGCGTTAGTTCCTCACATCCGTCTACCTTCCAGTGGAAGAGAGGGGAGAGAGGATCTTGGAATGCCGAGGAGGCCAAACCTCGACAGGCGAAACACAGTTGTTTCTTATACTTTGATGTACTCTTGTAAGTACATAAGTAAGACCAACTGGGTCCATTAATTGCCTATGACACATGTCCCAAAAATGGCATTTCCACCTTGCAAGTTATGTACAGATATATTATATATAATAATATATGTGTATTCTCAGTAAATTATTATTACAGTTTTATATTATTTATAATAGAAAAAGGACATGGTAATAACTGATTATTAATTGATCTATTGGTGGGAACATATTCTAATGAAGGTATTTACAGGTTTATATTATTCAATTCCTGAGATCCATCATCTCTTCATGTGGGTTGTGGCTGGTTGCCTTGCCCGGCTAGTTGGTCGGATTGCCATCTTGCTCTCTGGATATCTTCGTTTTTTCTCCTTGACATTTCTGTGATGAAGTTGGAAACTGCATCCCAGCTCTTTGGGTTACTAATCATTGTTTCGATTAGTGTGGTTGGTGTTTGGGTGGCTCCCAGTTCTGCCCAGCATTTCATCCTTTGTAGATTCCATCTTGTACAATGGAAAGCCATATGGTTTGCGTTGTCTGGTTCCCCGCAGTATCTGCATCGGTGATCTTCGCTGATTCTCATCTTATGTAGGTACTCTTCAAAGTTGCCATGTCCTGTCAGGAATTGACAGAGTTCATAGGTGACTTGTCCATGCTTTCTGGTTATCCAGGGGTTGATATTCTGGATAAGTTTTTTGGTCCATTGGCCCTTGTGTCTTTCGTTGTTCCACTTTTCTTGCCATTTTCTTGTTAGGGATTCACTGAGGGTTTCTTTGAATTCGCTCATATTTTCATTGGATTTTCTGGCTTTGTATAGCTCTACGCGTTCTTCTGCCATTAATTCTATTGGTGGAGTACCAGATATCACTTGGAGTGCAACAGTTGATGCGGTTCTGTAAGAACGACATTGTTTGAGCATGACCTTCCGCTGGACTTTTTCAATTCTCACTCTGTATTTGTTGAAACGGAGTACTTCTACCCAGGCCGGTATAGCATAAAATAGAGTTGAGTACACCACTGCCCCTAACATTTTCCTTTTACAGTTTTGAGGGCCATTAACATTTGGCATCAGTCTACCTAGATTCGTCGCCACTTTTTCAGCTTTTTCGGCTACACTTTTTATATGTGCCGTCATTCTCATATTTTTATCAAATATGACACCTAGGTATTTTGCCGAATTTTTGGATTTTACTTGGACATTTTCTATTTTTATGGTTACCTCTGGTACTGCTCTGGAGCTTACTAGCATCACTATTTCGGTTTTTTGAGGAGCCAACTGTAGTTTTTTACTGTGCATCCAATTGTTTATTTTTGCTAGAGCCAGGTTAATCTCGAGTTCTATGGTGTTCTTATTTGTTCCTGTTGTAATAAGGACCAAATCGTCTGCATATCCTATGGATGACGTGTTTGGTGGAAGGTTTATTTTTAAAATAGGATCGTAGTATATATTCCATATAAGCGCTGATAGTACGGATCCTTGGGGTGTCCCGCATGATGTGCTTTTTTTTACGTCGTCAACCATAATGTTCCTATCTTTGAAATAGCTCGATAGGACATTTGTAAGGTAAGGGGAAATATTTCTTGATTTGAGTTCTTCGATTATACCTCTCCAAGGTGTCGAGTTAAAAGCGTTTTTGACATCTAGCATGGTCAAGACGCAGAGTTTTTTCCTTTGTTTAGCATTTTTGGCTCTTTGAGTGACTTCCAACATAGCGTCAATGGTTGATTTTCCGGGTGTAAATCCGAATTGAAAAGGAGAAAGACCGCCGTTTAAATTAATTTCTTCTTCTAGTCTGATCTTAATAAGCTTTTCGTAGACTTTGCCAATGATATCTAGAAGACAGATTGGTCGGTAGGACGCCGCTGTATTGAGAGTTTTCGGGTCTTTTTCGAGCAATACTAGTCTCGCCAGTTTCCAAATGTCAGGGAAGATACCATTTTTAAGTTGTTCATTAAACAAGTTCAAGCAGAAGTCTGGAGTTGTCTTCATAAATAATTTGACAAATTCTGGGCTGATTCCGTCGGGACCAGGTGCTTTTCCATTTGGGATTTCAGTAATAACTTTCAGGAGTTCATCAAGAGTGAACAGAGGTATTTGGTCTGGGTTGAGTGTAGTTATTTCCCATTCATTTAATTGGTGTTGTGGAAAAAGCTTATCCATGGCGTCTAGCTTTTCTTTAGTTGATAGTTTTTTAGTTCTGATTGCTTTAAACTTTTTACAGACAATCTTATACCCGGTGCCCAGACATTATCGTTTAGATCATCACATAGTTTGGTCCAAGATATTGACTGTGACTTGAGTATAGCATTTCGAAGATTTTTTTTTTGCAATAGTATTCATTTTTTAAGGCATCAATATCAGTTGTATTCCTATTTCTTCTCGCATTGTTTCTAACAAGTTTCCGTCTTACAGCAAAACATTTTTTTCTCAGTTCATCAATTTCCTTGGTCCACCAGTAGACTGGTTTGCGCTTTGACGCTGTTCCTCTTTTTTGGAAAACTTCATTGCAAATTGTTTGTATGAGATTTACTGTGCACTCTGGGGTTTCTGGTGTATCTTGTATTCTACTTAGTATTTTTTCTTGGAACATCTCTTTTCGATTCTCTTGAAAACGCCATGTTCTGACTGGGTCTGGCTCACATTGTATATTGCTGTTTTGCTGTCTATTACTATCTAGCTCAATTATAATTGTGTTGTGGTCTGAGAGGTTTTCCTCTAGTAGAACTTCCCAGCGGGTAACATATGGTGATAGATTTGGGGTGACTACGGTTACGTCTATGAAAGAACTAGTGTCTCCTCTAATAAAAGTTGGGGTATCACCTGTATTTAATATGTTTAGGTCTAGGGATATAAACCACTCTGAGAGAATTCTTCCTCTAATATCTTCTCTGGGGGAGTTCCACATTGCTGATTTAGAGTTGAAATCTCCCCCCATTAATATTCTTTTATTCATACTTATCGAGGTTTCCACATCTTGGTAAAGCTGTAGGAGTTCTCTTTCGAATGTCTCTTTACTATCATTGAATGAGAGATATACACTGTAGAATGTTATATCTTCAAGGTCGAGTCTTGTGAAACAGTCACCAGCAGAAAAGGTAAGAACTTTCCTTGAGTTTGATGGCAACACTTTAATGGCACAGTTGCATTTGGGGTTTGTATACCAATTAGCTTTCCTAGTTTTAGCTATATTTGGCTCTGATGCGATGATAATACCAGCACATTGGTCTTCTGCTGTTTTGACGATCAAATCGAAACCAGCCCTTGATCTTTGTAGGTTAGCTTGTATTATTTTCATGATGTTATTGATTTCTCTTTTTCGTAGACTTTCTTCCTATATTTGGGACAACTCATTGAGTCCGCTCGATGGCCTTCCTTGGCACAAGAGTTGCAGTGACTTGTATTCAAGCAGTCCTTAGCCTCATGTCCAACTTGTGTACATTTTAGACATTTCTTTCCTTCCGTTCTTTTGGTTTTGCATACATTGTTCATATGACCAATTCTAAGACAGTTTGTGCATCTTGGTACACTGAACTTTTCTTTGATTCGACAGCGTGTCCACCCAATTTTGAGATATCCAATACTGGTTACTTTGTCTGCCACACTTCTTGTTGTTGTCACTGTTGCCACTTGTTCTTCACTTCTATTTAAGTAGATATGTTTTATTTCAAGTTTGGTTTTTTCCTCCTCAGTGAGTGTTCCAGCTTCTTCAATTGCTTTTAAAACCTCCTCCTTTGTTGTGACAGCGTCCATTCCGGTAATAAGAAGGTCACATTTTTTTTCTATAATATTTACGTCTTTTAAATTATCATTTTCATTTATCACTTTTTTGAGGGTTTCAACTTGGGTTTTTTCAGTTACTATCAGGAGTGCATCATTTTTCATTTTTCTTAGGTTTTTAATATTTATCCCCAGATTTTCGGGATCTATATTGTCCCTGATCGACTTTAGCATATCTGAATATGATTTTCCAGTTTCAGCAGATTTGATCATGATTGTATCATACTTGTTCTCAGATGGTATGTTTCTGCTCTCCTTTTTTAATATTGACCGCCGAGAATTGAACCTCGGTCATGCGACTAACACTCTTAGCATTACCACATCTAGCTAACACCACTGACATTCTGAGTAGCACGAAATTTATTATTTGAATTTTCCTAAACTGGCTGATGAAGGCATGTGAGACCGCGGTATTCAAAAAAAGCAATGTAAACAATTTTTGTAAACAATGCAAGACGCCCTTACACAGTCTACAGCTAGAAAACTCTTAGAATTTTTGAAGAGTTTTTGGCAAACATCTAATAATTTTTCCCAGAAGATCACGTGAGAAAAAATCGTAAAATTATTTTTTAGCATCCTCGGGGCGGCCGCCAACTTTTATCAAACTTGCCCATGTCTGTGCCAAAATTTGTTCGGACAAATGTCGAGTGTTTTATTTAGTAAAAAAGTTTTTTTGGGTGTTTTTTTTCTGTTCAGGTGTAAAAAAATATGACAAACCAAATCGTAAAAAACAAAGTAGTGTAGCTAGAAACATCGAAATTTTGTTGGCTTTCTGCAAAATTGTTCAGAATCAACTCATCTTAAACAGGAAAAAAGTACTGACCTGAAGAATAAGCCAAAGTCGGACTTTTTCGGAAAGTTGCAAAAAATCACTTTGTGCAGTTACGAAGGCGAATCCGAAAAAACGGATTGCAGATCCGGCCTGGAAATGTCGTCAGTAATCTACCATTAACGGGTGTAAACGTTTTTTTGGTCCACCCTGTATATATAGAGATTATATTATGTAAATGATACTTCCTCTTTCAATTTACCTTTTCCCAAAACTACTTGGGGTCAGCATTGTTAAACCTCATGGTTGAGTTTGGTTAGTTGTTCCACAATTTTACGGCTGGATGCCCTTCCTAACGCCAACGATTCTATTTGATTTAACGTAGTGATTATGGGGGGTTTTACCCTCCAATTTCTAGGAATTGTACGAGCTACCCACATTAACCTCACCCAGCCTGGGTAGGGCCGAAAATGCAAGACTTAGGTGTTACGAGGGAACAGAATTTTCTGTGTGAAAAGTTTGCTCCAACCGGAAATCGAACTCGGAATCTTTGGACTACGAGCAGTATTCACAACTGTTAAGCCACGGAGTCTGGTTTATGTAGGTAAATGATTAAATTGATAGAAATGGTAGGTATGTTAGACCGATAGTAAAAGTTGACATACTTCCAAGCCAGGGATTCAGGCCACTCTCTCGCCGTATAATGATGGATGGAAAATCGGTCACATAGACAATACTAGCGTCCAGGAATGAGGAATGAGGCGCCACGACCAGTATAGGCGCCTCCTGGCGGGAAGCTTGGGAACCTCTGCTTGTGATGTGCATGCCCCCTGCTCTGTAGGCAGCACGACCCAGCACGCATATCCACAGCTTCACGTGCCTGCAGTACAGCAAATAATGGTAAAATTGGTTCACTCTCTTATCGTCGGCTAGAAGGTAAAACTGACCAAGTGACAGTTGGTCATTTTTTTCCGATTTTCGTTACTCTGGTCGGAAATTAACCCAACTATTGGCTAAAAATCAAAAGTTCGGTAGTATTCAAACATATTATGCGCGGGAAAAAGCGAAAAAACAATTTTTACCTGAAAGACTGGTGGAGATTTCAATGACCAAATGGAGATGGTCCAAATGCAGATGTCTCACAAACAGGGTGGTTCCATTTAATATTTCAAAGGTGGCCCTCTGGGGCCGCCCATGGTAATAATAAAAGAAACAAACGCCAGTAGAAAATGTTTTCCCCTTTGATATGATGGTACACTTGTTTCAGCATTTTTCTAACTTTAAATCCGTTTTCTAGATATTTTAAGTGGCTC
Source organism: Bactericera cockerelli (assembly GCA_024516035.1). Classification (NCBI taxonomy): domain Eukaryota; kingdom Metazoa; phylum Arthropoda; class Insecta; order Hemiptera; family Triozidae; genus Bactericera; species Bactericera cockerelli. The sequence continues at coordinate 26,777,768 of CM044957.1, read as the reverse complement.
CTTATTTAGGAGGACCTTGTTTCTTCTACATATATATCCCCACCAAAATAATTAGATGTTCATTCTCCGTCTGTTATCTGACTTACTTTCGCCATCCCGTGATAGGGATTTTCCTGAGCTGTGTCTCTGATAGACCTACAAGTCCAACGCAAGCCAAGCACCAGGCTACTACTAGTAGGGCAGTAATCAGGATCAGTCGTACAGGAAGTATGACAATGGTCAGTATTCCGGTCTGGAACATAGAGCAAGAAACAATGATGAAATGTCCTATGAGAATAGGTAGTTTAGTCATGAATAGGGTATTGGAGTTTGAAGTTATCATATTTCATAGAAGAATTAGAGCTGTGTCAAGTTGACAACACAAGAACAGATTTTACCAAATATGGCTCAACGTTTTGTGCTCGTTTTATGCCATCAAAAAATTATTTTGTACCTCTATCGTTAACGTTAAGGTGACAGCCCACCAGAACGGATTTGTTTGCAACTAGGATTATTGGATTTATCGCGTTTTGTGCCGTTTCGTGTCAAAAATGTTTTCTTCCTACGACCTTACATACCGGAAATATCGATATCTGAAAAAGTCAATCACCCAAAAAAACTAGCGTTGAAAAATGGTCCAAGTTCCAGACCCCCTAGCCAAAAAGTTTTGCCAATGAAGGTAGTGATTTCTTGTGTCCGGCCAAGTCATCTTGGTACTAAACCATTTCTTTTTTAAACACGTTTTCTGAGTAACCACGAAGTGGTGTTTTTTGGGCGATACATTTCCCATTGTATTCTAGACAACGGATATCATACACTGGCCCAGGTAGAAGTTATCAGTTAAAAACATACAAAATGAGGAACTCAGAAAACGCGTTTTAAAAAATCTGGTGTGAAACTACACGACTTTTCTTATCCCCCAAATAAGTGATCTTACGAGTACCTACTGCGTTGAACGAGCTATAATACGGCTGGCTTATATTGTTCATTATACTTGGTATAAGGTATCTCATAAAAGAGAAACTTGCTCCATTATTCATTATTCACTCATTCACTGATGATTGTCTGAATTGCCTCTCCGTAATGCCTCAAATTTTGCATCAAGGTTCTTCATAACTCCAATACTCCGATTCATGTTAGGGTGATTCTGATCATGACAAGGGGAGGTCATGTGGAGTCAGCATGTTTGAAGAAGAACAAGGACACAGTGATTCTCTGCTCCTAGACTCAGGAGTTTAGCGACGAGGAAGTATTTACTTATCTATACATGTACTACAAATAAAACACGATTCTGTGTGTTTACATTGTTTACATCTATGTAAAACCTACATATGAACATGCAATGTATATTGTAATGTAAATACAGAAATATGAACATAATAATAAAAATCTATGTGACTGTACATGCAATAAGTGTCAAATGATCAAATCGCCATGGTGAATTGTTTCAAGAAATTGATTACAGAAACCAAGAAAATCTAAGAAATTACAGAAACTAAGAAATTTTCAAGACTTCAAGAGTACAAGAAGGCATCTATTGATACGGCCATGCCTTTATTGTATTTAAATTTATGTCCATAGCGATGTTCAGGGAAACGAGTTTTGCTCTAACAAGTTTTGATGTTTGACGAATGATTTTTTCCAGCTCCTTTTTGTCTTTCATCTGTGCGTATGTTTCTACGAGATGAGGAAATACAAAATGCGAATTGCCATTTTCTCTTATAATACCTCGATTGCCTCAGAGTATTTGAGCATAAATACATAATTATAGCGATTCAGCATAGGTACATCAAGTAGCATTCCAAAGATGATACAGAGGTATACCTTTAGACCTACTGAACTACAAAATTAGGAATAGACCATTATTATTTGTTCACGTTCATAAGCAAGACAATCATCGCGACAGTAAGGAAACTCGGTCATTGGAGGTATAAGCGTGCAGCCGACCGTAGCAACAGTAGTTCCAAGAAATGGCCATTCAGTGTGGTCATCGGAAAAGACTGACGACCCTATTTCTAGTCTAAGTGATTATATATATTTGATACTATAAAATTATATGATATTAGCCATACTCAAGCAATGTGGAGAAAGCACAATGATAATCAGATGAGAATAGTAGGACAGGACATGACAGAGAATGCCGCATTTAATTCGCCTTGGATTACAAAACAATTTTTAAAATATTAAATTAATTTTCTTCCATATATTTTGCATATATTATCAAAATTATGTCATTTCATATCTTGTTGATTGTTTTGTATACAGGAGGCTTCCATAAAGTCTCACCCAGGCCTGGATTTCAGACATTATGGAAGCCCTGTATATACAAATATACAGAGAGATTTAAAAAAATTAGGTAAATCCATTAACCACATATATCATGGACTATTTAAGGGGGGTCAACCCTATAAAAAAAGTTGCACACCCCTCAAATTGAAAAATATATCGAATATTTTTAGTTTCTCTTTACCAGTTTGAGCTATTGGTTTGGGATAAAAAATTCACTCTAAATGAATCTAGATATATCACCTTTCTTTTGACGTGAAAATATGCCCATTACACTTTAGGGGCGGCCACAGGAGAAAAACTAAATTGGTTGTACCTTTTTGGTGTTTTTTTTTCTTCAATAAACGCATTTATTATTTCCTTATAATAAATTTTGATGGCTGAATAATTTGAATTACGTTTTGAGCCATTTATGAACAATGTCATTATGTACAAAAAAGGTAGTATATTTTTTTCCTCAGACCAACACAAGTTCTAGATATTTGAAGTAGAATTATTTTACCTGAGCCTTCAATGTGAAACTGATGAAATAAATATGCTATTTTTGCTAATGAATATACATGAAAAGATGCACATCTGCAAATCTTGCAAATAAAGTCATGAACCATCATAAACTACCTACTTACACTTACTTTAACATAGTCAATACACTTTTAATACACTTTGAACATATCAATAACAAAGCGATCCTCAAGATGTCTTTGTTCATATTGAGAATAGTTTGATTATTTCTGTTAACTGCATAATTTAATTAAAATACTTGATGAAATAGGCTCAAAATTAGTATTCATGTTAAATTATGTTAAATTCATGTTAAATTAGTTTCACAATGAAGGCATAGTAAAAACATTCTACTTCAATTTTCTAGCAGGTACTTGTGTAGGTTTCAGAAAAAAATACACTACGAATTATGGACATAATACTTCCTCCTGATTGGTTCACATTGTATACACTTAGCAATTTTGAAATTTTATACTAAACTAGCCGCGTTGCGGCCATTTGTCAGTGAAAAAGCTCAACTGGACATTTTGAAAATCTCAATGCTCTTATACAATTTTTAAATACCTACTGGCGACTTTTGAGGGCCCAAAAACCGTTTTCACGTGTTACTTTCCTATGACACACATTAAAGGTGGACACACTGTATACGTACTAGTGTTTTACATTGCATTTATAATTAATAATTATTTTTAATAAATTTTGGTTGACCTCTGATATTAAAGCAAATTTAATATTTTGGACATGTGTACATGCGTAGATATTAGCGTTTTAAATAAATGGTATATGTTTGTTTTTACTGAATTTTTACCGATACTGACTTACCGATACTGAATTTTTTGTAGAATTTAAAATGTAGAAAAAACGGTATTCTACCATATAAATTGGTTCCACATTTTAACAGAATCGGTTGAGAACTTTTGTAAATACAAGTTTAGTGATTCAGTAAAAAAAATCTCTGAGTTTAGCGATGGTAAAAGTTGAAAAATTTGATTAACATTCACGAGGAATTATTTTGTGTCCATAATTAGCAGTGTATTTTTTGTTTATTTCAATAATAAATAATTAAAGACCCTCATAACAATAATCAAGTGGATATATGGAATGGTCATGCCTAGGTACCAATGCCAAAAAAAAAAAAAAAAAAAAAAAAAAAAAAAAAAACAAAAATAATCAAATCATTGATCAACACATCATTAGTTTTCATAAACGAAGTAGGTAGGTACCTGGATAATTACTTGGAATAACACTATGAACTCGTAAGTTATACGTACCTATCTGATATCTACTACATAACAAATTACCTATGAAGCATTATGACCTACCTAGTTTGGAGTAGATACTTACTAAGTATGTATTGTAGATTCCAAGAGAAAGTGTTGGGCTCTTACTTTAGGTGAGACATAGAATTTTGTTTGTTCAATCCAACAAGTATGTTACTGCTAGTGCATTAAGTCCTTTCATTGATCGGACGAATGATAGACAAGTTTCGTGTGGAAAGTCGGGACGTCGCGTCGCGCCGGTTGTGTCAGATTCAGTTCATTAAAACTAATGATGATCAATGACTTTATTATTAAGAAGGTCTTTAATTATATATTATTGAAATGAACGAGAAATACACTGCTAATTATGGACACAATACTTATCAAAATTTTCAACTTTTATTATCGCTAGATTCAGACATTTTTTAGTGAATCACTTGTATTTACAAAAGTATTACGCAAGTAGGTACAAGTACATACAAAATTTTGAGTGTACCGTTCACGAGATATAAGTGTATAACTAAAAAGTTAGAGGTCAGATGCATGCATGGTCTCTATTTCCAAGAATCGCTAGTGTGAAGTTCATAAATTAAAAATGGGACCATTTACAATACGTCTCCTAAATGTGTACGAAATTTCGTTGAAATCCGTTCAGTAGTTTCTGAGATTTGCGCGTTACAAGGAATGTATTTAACAGACCAACGGAAAGACACAAAACCAAAGTTGCTCAGGGGTTATGAAACGTCCAGAAATGTATTTTTTTTTGTTGAAATCGGAGCAAAAAATATTCTATTTTTTACAAAAACAAACACAATACTTCCGATTTCTAATACACATTAGAAATTTTACGGAAGTAATATTGAATAGCTTTAAAAAAAATCTTAGAATAAAAAAAAGAAAAGTCTTAAGTACTAGCTACTTACAATTATTTTGTCGTAGACACTAGTCAACTCCACATGATGAACAAAAGGATTGACCACATAGGGGTCCGAAGTGGACGTAGCCATAATGTATCTATGCACTTGTCTCACGACACACCATCACCGACCACGATGCTACTCCGCTATCAACTGATTACTGAAAACCTGAACCGTTTCCCGTTCCATTGCCTCTGCCACGCTTGTGTTCTCTCGACCAACTTTCTTCCTGCGCGCATGGTGGCAGAAGAGGAAAGAGAGGAAGGCTCACTTGTTCTAGATCATGCACAAGTACCAAGTACATACATAAAGCACCTAGTTGCTGATAGTAAGTAGACCGACGAGTTCATAACTGCTTCGTCTTATAGTAGGTAATTTTATAATCTATAAAATGAAGCTGTCTGTATGTGTGTACGGATGTATGTTTGTTTGTTGTGTATACAAATCCACACCGTTTCAACGAAAACATGAAATTTTGCACATACAGGGTGTTTCAGCTCTATGCTAACAAACAAAAATGGTTAATAGAACATGACAATAGAAACATTTTTTTTCCTGAGGTGATTTTATATTTGGCCTTTCGTTCCTGAACCTGATTTTTTTTTGATTTTTTTATTTGAACGTCACAAAACTCCTTCAAACGTGAATGGATTTTAAAAATCCTAACTGTGTTTAAAATTTTATGTCAAAATCTAAAATTTTAGAGCACACTATAATAAATGCTAATTTTTTAAAAAAAATATATCAATGAGTTGGCTCATCCGATAAATTTTTGATTATTTACCTACTCTTTCAAAAGTAAATAAAGTTCCTAAATACCTTTGCAGGAAACATTTTCAAACTCATAAGGAGAGTTTTTTTTTAGATATTCAACCTGCAACTCACTTGTTGAGATGAATTTATGCTGAACTAACGGACTGCACTCGCTTCGCCAAGCCATCACACACACACACACACACACACACACACACACACACACACACACACACACACACACCCCTATACATGCACACCATATAATTACAGGGACCGGAATTTCACGCAGCTACAGAGACCCGATTTTTTTTAATAGTTTGGTATTTCTTTTTACATAAATGAAGACGTTGAATGTTTTCATTTAAAAAAATGTATTTTCCTAATTTTTTTTCAATTATTTTCCAACGAAATTAAGCATTTTCTAAAAATGTACTTTAAAAAATGTACTAACAGCGGACAGTATGGAATCAGTGTCTTTTTAGTACAAAGAGTGAAAAGGTCATTGCATGTTGCATACTCGTAGAGATGCCATGTTATTATATGGGTAGGTATTCATGTTTAGAAAGAATCATTAAGCCGTGTTTATTTTCTATAACTAGACTAGAACATCAACTGTATGGTTATATCAGGATGGGATTTTTACCCTCCATTTGCAGGAAACTCGCAAAAATGATACTCAAAATAACCTCAACCAGCCTGAGTGAGGCCGGGAATAGCCAGCATCACGAGAATTCGAATTTGAATGGTCACCAATCCAACTCCTTATCTCGCTGGATGTTGCTTAACTTCGGTTACAGAACGAGAACCGGTGCTACTAGGGTGTACCTTTGATCTTGCGAGATACTTACTTCGACTCGAGAATCAATCATGTAGCGCTCGCTAGGCTGATTTCTTTCCACCTCTGAGAGGCACCGCCAGGCGGGCCCGCTAAGGGGCGGCGATCAAAGTTGGCCGAAAAATGTGTTCGAAATTTAAAATTGATTTTCGATTCGTATTCTACGAAAAATTTAAAAGACTCCTCCAACTGTAGCGTGCGCCGTGCTATACTAAATGCTGTACTATTTTTCATGTTTGTTTAAAAATGTATAGAACTTCTCACTTTTACATCTTTCCACACTGTAATGACTACCCAAACCCAAATTCGTTAAAATCGATGAAACACCGTGTCAACTGCTGGATAAAATCTTTTAGATAGGGACCAGTCTGTGAATGTATATATGTCAAATAATAATTAAAATAAAGAAATTGAATGTACAATTAAAAAAAAAAAAAAAAAAAATCAAAATGATACGAAACTAAAATCAAAAAATCGAAATGCAAAATCTATATCTAAACTTTCTATACATGGCTGGACATAGTCTTTTCATTCCAACTCACAATCCTCTACACAATTATTGGTTTTTCATATAGCTTCGTTTAGCGGGTTCCGCCCGAAAGCGGCGCCAGGCAGTTTCGGCCTTACGGTAGGTGTTACAAAACTTTACCGGGAATCAAAAGTGTTTGTCTCGGCGGGCTTACACTTTTTTTACCTTTGAACGGCACCCCCGGGAGGGCGGGGGTGCCGTTGCCGAAAATTATGTTCGAATTTTAAAATTCGAACATAATTTGATTTGTATTCTACAAATAATTTAAAGTAATTTGCCGACTATTGGTTTATTTCTATCTTGCTCCGTTCGGCGCGTATACCGCCCGAAAGCGGCGCCAGGTAGATGGGTGTTTTCGTTAGGAGATACAAAAAAAATAATCCTGGAATCAAAAGTGTTCGTCTCGGCGGGCTGACACTTTTCCACCTTTGAGCGGCACCCCTGGGTTGCATACGGCTTTAGGTTTAAGTATGGTCTGTTGAATACATATTATAAGATAATAAAGAATATCCAAAAGCATAATTAAATTAAATACAATATGCTGCCACAGTAGGAATAAAACCTACAACCCTTTGGTTTGGGGTTGAAAAGTTTGCTAGATTTCAACTAGCAATAAATAGTCTGGTACCGACAACTTGATATTGACGAATTTCAAAACATCGCTGAGTATTTTAATAACATGGTAGGATTATTATTCTATGTCGTACCGGGCCGGGGTTACCCTATTGTCCACGGTCTAGGGCTTCGTTGTTTTCGCGCACTTGGGTCTAGGATATAGGGTGTTCCGTTGTGATACCCTACTTAGGCGGAATGAAAGTTGTCAATCCCGATCGTACTCACCCAGCCCTTGCAGAGTCGGGAATTCGCTATAGTCAATCAACAATATTAACATACTGAAACACATTAATTATGGCCTGGGTAAAACCACTGCTAAATGTGAAAATTATTATTCTTACTGATATTTCTGATTATCCCAGATGAGTTTATTGTACACTATCTACTGAACCCAGTCCCATTATTAAGGTGCGAGAAATCATAAGACATGGTCTTAGCATCGTAATCGTGCATGAGAAATGTTGCACATTACCAAAAAAAAAAAATTCTTTTTCCACAACTCCGAATTTCCAGAAAGAGAAAAATAATAATTTCACCTAATGTAGGTCTACAGAGTATGTGACCCACTTGGGGAACCGAAAATAAATGGAATAAAACTAGAACAAAACAGAAAGGACTCTAGTCCATTGAACCAAAACCGGAATTTTATACACATCATAATCTTGTAGACCTTTGTTAGCAATAGGTAATGCAGAGAGAACACAGATACCCTTGAAGTTAATACTCAAACTGGTTTCTAGTTTCTATGTTAGATAAGAACTGTGAAATAACCGAAATTCGGATTAAAACCAGTTGCATAATTTAAACGCGGTGTTTACAATTACTTTAATTACTGCATTATAATAGACAGTAGTTAATAATTTCCATTACGAACTTTTGACTTATCCACAAGTGAATAATTGTCAATCGTCCGCTATTCTTCAAGTGGTTAACGCGCTGGTCTAGTAATCCAGGTTGCTTAGGGATCCGTTGGTTCGAATCCCACCCAGTGCATGAATTTTTCCTCATTAATTTGAGTTTGTGACCACATAATAATAAGACTCTGAGGGTTAGGTGGTAGAAAATGCTGTGAGCATTAACCTCGCCTGGTGGTTACCTTCCACTAAAGAGTATTATTATTATCAAAATAGGGATACCCAGCATAATAGAGTCGGGTATAGCCAGCAGAATGTCCATTCTCACAATAAGGAAATTGGTGGTTTCGATATCAACCATGATCTTTTGACGTTCCGGTGACTATTCCCGAGCCTACTCAAGCTGAGTGAAGAGAATTTGAGTTGATAGGTTCTATGTGAAACAAATGTTTAGTAAAATACGCGTCGTGATATGATTGTGTAGTTTAAAGTAATGTTGAAACACTTGCAGCCAAGTAATCATCAACAACTAATACATATCTAATAAAATACACTGCCAATTATGGACACATTAGTTCCTCGTGATTGATGGTTCACATTGTATACACGTGGCAATTTTGAAATTTTATACTTTTGTTTATATTCCTATTTTCATAAAAAATACCGGGACACCTAAAATGTTAACGTTTGATGCCTTGGTGTTTCAAACACCCGCACCCTTACCCTACTTGATACCCGAGGTACGGCCTTCTATGTATTTCCCCTTCGTACTTTACACACGTGGCTTGGCCTTAATTCTGTTTTTAATAGTCCTTCTCCATACCTGAGACATTGCGAAGTATGTGTTTTTCTAACCTTATGGCCGTGTATATTTTCTAGTCCTACTGTATGACACTAATATTTATTATAAAAGAAATATAGAATAACCGAAAAATTTCGATAGCCAGTTTTCAGTGTCAAAAAACGTTTTATGTTCCTGTTGGCCTGTTTATAAATGAATTATCTTGCCTACGGTACACTGTAAAAGCTAGATACTTGAAATATGGCATGTCGACCTTTTTTTCCTATTATTAGGCACTTTAACCATTTATTGTATTGTCGTTCGTGCCGCTCCTCTCAAGGTCTACATGAGATGAAGGAGGTTGATACTTCTTAGAAAAGTCATCAGTGAGTCCACTTCGCTGGTAGGGTTCAGTAGAGATGGTTTTGGGTTATATGATTGGGGGTTTGCATTGTAAGTGTGACATTCGTTTACGATGTGACGAACAGACATGGGATCACCACAGGTACACACAGGAGGAGGGGTCTTGGTAAAGATGAAAGAGTGAGTCAGTCTTGTGTGACCAATTTTTATGTTATAGGAGGAGGAGAACGTTACCGGACTACGTGAGTTAAATGCAGTGTTTATTATATTATACTATGAACATATTATGTACATAAATATTAGAGCCTGTCCCGAGATAGCCAGAAAAGCATAAACACATAATGTTAAATGATAATAAAGTTATTAATAGGATACTTAATAATAATTCCGAGCCAGCGTCGATGACGCGTTGAATGCAACGGTTCTCATAGGATCACCGAAGTTAAGCAACGTCCAGCGAGGTGAAGACTTCGTGATGCTGGCATTTCGGCCCCATCCAGGCTGGTTGAGGTTCATGTGGGTAGCAGGTTTGAGAATTTCCTGCGAATAGAGGGTAACACCCCCGTCGTGATGAGACCATGTAGTTTTTTGGCATTGAGCAAAAACAATGATTTCAATGATATAATATAATACAAGAAAATAAAAATAATTAAGTGTAAAAAGTAACAAAAGTTGGGTTAAGAAAAAATGAAATAATAGTGATAATAACAAACAAAACATAATAAGGTAAAATAAGATTTCAAACGCTTCGTAAAGATAAATTTTAATAATAATAGGGAATATCTCAGAGTTGAATTTGTTCAGACAAGCTGGGTAATCTAGTGCGAGTAGTCTCTAGAATCTCTAGATGCCTCAGTGTCTAGCTGTCTACTGCCGGTATCATCCCCAGATCAGACTACTCGTCTACAGTGTTGTAGGTACGAGTAGGACTGTTACCCGGGCCAGACTACTTGACTAAAATCAGTCCGAGTGATTTTATTTCATTTTATTTAGATATAGGTAGATAGCGGGCTGTCGCCCGCTTTGCGAGCCGAGGCATGGCCGTAAAGCAAAAAATCCTTTTTCGCAAATGGCAGGTGTTGTAGTGGGAATTTCGAAAAATCCTGTCTTATTGCACATCTAGACTATAAGACAAAGCTACCTACCAAATTACAGCTTCCTAGGACTTACCAGTTCGGAGAAACAGTGATGAATCAGTGAGTGAGTGAGTTAAACTCTCTTTTGTAAGTATAGATAGGATTTAGTCTATAAGTATTAGGTACCAAATGAACAGTTGCAAGACTTGTTTCAAAATACATAGCGCAATTCCGCAGGTTCATTGCGGTTATTTTAACCATTTGGAAAGAGCATTTTTAAATAATGTACCTAATTAAAACAAAGGTAGTATAATATTATATTATTTTTAGGGTGTAATTACCGACTGTAGTAGGAAAGAATACAATGGTCTATTGCAAGTAGGGGTCTGAATTTTTTAGTTGTGACATTGTAGTTGAAAGCGACGTTAAACCCAAAATAATAAAATAAAATAAATCCAACGGGGTACAAGCGTGCAATGCAAGGATTATTGTGTATAATATCAGGACGGTTGCAGTACTTTAATAGGATATTGTAAACTTGTATTTGGAGACTGGCATCTCCACGGCCCTAGTCCACCTGAGCTGATGGTGTAAAAGTGTACTTAATTAAAAGCATTAAGTCTGTATTTTTAAAGTTTTGCACTCTTAAAAAAATCCAAGAAAAAATAGATGAGGAATATCCAAGCATGGGGTGGGATTCGATCCACGAATCACGGATCCCCATTCCCCATGCATGCGCTGGATTATTTACATTACAGATCCAGTGCCGCGCCGTAACCACATCAACTACTAATGCTGGTATTTAAAATGTACCTTATGAATACATCATTTGTACATAAATGTACTACAGTAAACTTTGCCTATAACGACGGTCAAAGGACCTGGAACTTTTCGTCGTTATAGGCGAATGTCGTTATAACCAAATGTACTTATGTAGTTGCATATTCATTATTCACTTTATGTGGGGGTAAAATTGTCAATACAAAGGTACATTAAATTTGAACAAAGTAATGGTTATACGTTTGTTTTTTGGATAAACACTGTTATGAATAAACTTATATTACAGCATTAACACAATTAACAAATGAGAAGTCGTATTCAATGTATTCATAGATGTGCTAATGTGGTACATATTTTTTTTTTTTCTTTTTTAAAGATAAGTGTTTCAACTGTTTCACAGCCATTTTTATTTCGTAGCTATGAAACAGGAGCTACTGTAGACGCTTGTGGTCTGTGTTGTAGCCTGCCCAATCCGTAGTATGCCTCCCATCTGATGGGCGAGAAGTGACACAATACTTCCCAGTTAGGTGCAGGGTCAACACGAGCGCACCGGAAGAAATCCCTTACAAACAACTGTAACCAAACTTTGAATAGATTTTTATTTGTCGGCGCGGGGGTTCCAACCCGGGACCTTCAGAATGGCAAGCGAGTGCTTAACTACTGAGCTCTTCGTGCGCTCCATATAATTATAAATACATTTTTTGAAAAATTCTGTAATTTTAGATTGTCTCGCCTTCATAAGATAATTGTTGCAAGACTTAATCCAATTACCGATACATATATTCTCATTATTTAAATTCTATGCAGTTCAGAAGTCAAAACAAAAGTGGCATTGATTCTATGTTCAGCGACACGTGTCGTGCTCAGAGTTTCGGCAAAAATTAACAGGATAGACAATTCTTTCTACTCTTCATGTCGCCGTCGTTATAGCCGAAGTATTTTTTCATTTTTTTGCACTGAAGTTTAGGTCGCTATAAGTAAAGGCGTCGTTAAAGACAAGGTCGTTACAACCGGTGGAAAATCAATAGAACAAGATAGGGGAAACCAAGGGACTACGATATTTGGTCGCTATAACCGCTCGGTCGTTATACCGGAGGTCGTTATAGGCGAAATTTACTAAATACACATGTAATCACGAGCTACAATGTAATCCGTCACAATGTAGCGTGATACTTCAGTCTTTTATGTTCACACCAGATTTTTTTTTACCATACATGTTACTCAAGAAATATTTTCGTTTTCGATAATATTTGATGGTACCACAGCAACAAGAACACTGCCAATTATGGACACAATACTTCCTCGTGATTTCACATTGTATACACGTGCCAATTTTGAGATTTTATTCTAAATCACTTTTATCTCCAAAACCGCTTAACTGATTTTCTTCAAATTTGTTTTATATGGTAGAATACTGTTTTTCCTACATTCTGGACTCTACAAAAAATTCTGAGTCGGCAATTGGTGAACCTTTTCTTGACTTTTTTGTCCAAATTTTTGGATTTTCTTAAATATCAGAGTTAAATAATTATAATTAGTTTAAAAATAAATATAAATAGTTTATTTAAAATAATAATATGCATATAAAATATATACATACAAAATTTCATCAAAATCAGGTGTACCATTCACGAGATATAAGCGTTTAAGTAAAAAGTTAGTGGTCAGGCGCATGGTCTCTTTCACCCAGAACCGCTAGTACGGATTCGATGAATTTAAAATGGGACCATCTACAGAACGTCTTCTATATCCGTTGTGTAGTTTCCGAAATTTGCGCGTTACAAGGAATATTTTTAACAGATCGACGGACCGACAGACCGACAGACGGACACAAAACCACAGTTGCTCAGGAGGTTATGAAACGTCCAGAAATATGAAAAAAATCGGAGCAAAAAAATATTTTTTTTTTACAAAAACGAACACAATACTTCCGATTTCTAATATTAAGGTAGGATCACACGATATGGCAGAGCGACATATAATATGGCAATCTCCCTTGCCATAGCGTGTGATCGATCTTTGTTTACATGACCATAGAACTATTTGGGTCTATGGCGACAAGTTTTTTCTATGGTGCCATAGACGTATAGCAGGATCTATGGCATTCGTGTGAGTGCTTCATCACACCAGTGGCGGCTCCTGACTTCAAGACTAGGTGAAGACAAATTATACCCAGAAGTATTGAAAAAATAAAATTATTAATTTATCAGATCTTAGTTCTTATGGTCTCATAAACACAGCCCATTGTAAGTTATAGCTGTTTCCCTGCAGAGCATGGTTTTCTCTCATACCAGTTTTGCATCATATAAGTTTTTATAGGTACTTTTTTTGGAGAACACTTGGTACTTAAAAAATAATCAAGGCCAGCAGAACAATTTGTCAACACTTGAGCTGGTACACAGCCATTCATTTTTCATAAGCCATTCAGGCTTGAACTGTATGGCTGTGGGGCAGGCATTTGCTTTACTTTTTTAGTGGTGGTTATAGTAATTGGAGAAATTGGACATCCAGTAATCATAATATCTTTCTTATCCTCATTACTTCTTAATCTGAATGGGGTTACTTTTAATGTTTGAACCCCATGATTTTGTGGGAATCTCATTGTTTCTTTGAAATATTGTTATTAATTATTCATCTTAATAAAAAATATTAACTAAAAGTTGGTAAAAAGGAATTAAAATAAAAATATTAGGATTATACCTCAGTAGATAGGTAGGTACAACATTTTAAAGAGGGGTTAGAACTGGGAAGGAAAGAAAGTTAGTTGAAGACTAAAAATTACAATCCAAAACTGGAAGAAAATCCAATACCAGATTACAAAATAAATCTAAGAAAACATACTTACTACAAATATAAAATCAGCTTAAATTTGTGTTACCATTGATGTTTAAATGACTATTTATGAAAAACACAGATATTGCCTTATAATTTTAAGTACTTCACTGGAAGCTGTGTGCTTAGCTACCTGCAAACTGCATCATAATTATAATGTTATTTCTGACACTGAAAGAAGTACATAGCTACTTCATATTCAACTTATTATGAAAAGCACAGGTCAGATCAGGTAGGAATAATGTTTCTATCCTGTATCAAATACTGGGAATTAACTTTATTAACTAGTTACACCAATTAAAAGTCACTTAATTACCGTTGAAAAGATTTGAAAATAATCTAATAAAATTTAAAAAGTGCGCAACAAGTTTTGTTTACATTCTAAAGATAAGAGATACAATGTTGCCAAGTTATTTTCATAGCTAAATTTCTACAAACTTCAAGAGCTATATTTTAAATTTAAAGAAATCCCTCAAATCATGTAAGACGTATTTATTTATTTAAAAAAAAAAAAAAATAATACTAACACCGCCTGAACAGAATTTTCTCTTGAGAATTTCATTTCAACACCTCTAATTTCATGATTTTTTTTAAAGTGGTTCCATAGTCAGGATCTTAAACAGGACCACCATTGTCCCTATTTAAAAACTTCTTGGAACAACTTGATACCAGATTATCTTATTTGGCTCAATTTCGGTACCTACATTAAATAATTATTTCCGAGATTTGACTTCAATCGAGATGTCCTTTTTAAGACTATAGTTGACAAGATACATAAATAGTTAAAATTTATTGGTATCGGCTATCGTTTAGGAACTATGTACAAAACTAGAACCCAAAAAATGAGAAATAATATCCTAAATTCCTGACACAAAATCCTGCTTTCCTAACGCCTACGTTATTATTATTATTTTTTTTTATTTTTTTAATATTACAAGATTGTGCTAGATATTGGGAGGCTAAATCATTGACAGGTTTCCTAAGTCTGGTATAATGCTACTGGCAACAATGTTAATATCAAAAACACATGACACCTCACATGGTATGTGGCTTCGTGACACTTCGTAAGAGGTCGTGTAGATAATGTAAACTGAATACAACTGAAGACTGTCCTCAGTAGCATATTACATAGATATAGTTCTTGCCTAATATTTCATGATACCTACTTGGAAATACTCAACTCTGATTGGTTGATTCAAGGACAACTGAAGACAATTTCGAATTGTCTTCACATTTGGTGTTCTCCTTGGAAAGTAACATGAAATGTTAAGCAGCATTGATCTATTTTACACAAAGCTTACTCTTTTTTTTTTTCTTTGAGTTGGATCAATTGTGCCATGTTCAAGGGATTATGAGTAGTGTTTTCACTGTTCAAAATTAGGTGAAAATGTCTTCAGTGTCTTCACCCGACGAGCCGCCACTGCATCACACACACATGGTCTACATTGTCTACAATATGGAATGGTGACGACTGGCAGGCTTGTCTATGGCAAGGGGGAAGACGTACAATGCCATAGAGTTTTTTGTCACATTATATGACATCGTGTGAGTACCATAGATTATAATTATGTGCCATTCGTTTTTTTTTTTTTTCTCGCCATAGAAAATATGGCACCTGTGCCATATTTTCTAGTGTGATCCTACCTTTAGAAATTTATCGGAAATAAAAGTTTATTTGCTTATTTTCAACTATTTCTTATGACCTACTTGGCTTATACCAAATCGACAGGACACCAAGACATTAAAATTCAAAAGAGAAGAAATTTTCTAGGCATTTCTTAAGCAACGATGTAGGATTTTTCAATGACACTTTTTTCCACGAGTAGTGATTTAATAATTTTAGTGTGCAAGATCTCTTTTTATTTCGTCAGAAATGAATTCGATGGGTAACGAACTCCTCCCTTTAACCTTTCTTCTAATATCTATAGGTATTAAATATTCAGTAGTTGGTAACAAACCATAGTGAAAGATAGGAGAATCTGTAGCCACCTTAGTCGAGTGTGGACCGCGCTAGGCTTGCTCATACGGTGACCTGGGTTTGATTCCCAGCGCAGTCGGAATTTTTCGACTGTCTCATGAATGTTACGGATATTCACTCATACCTCGTGAGGAAAAATGAGTTGCTACTTTAATGTGAGCAACAAACAGTGGAGGATAGGGAAAAAAACACTACGGGCAGAAGAAGGCCGCAACTGCCTGGCGCCGCTTTCGGGCGAAATACGAATATCCGTCGAACAGAGCAAGATAGAATAAAGCTACTAGTCGGAGTAGCTTATATTTTACTTCTGATAAATTTCTAATATTAGAAATGGGAAGTATTGTGTTCGTTTCAAAAAAATAATAATATTTTTTTGCTCTGATTTTTTTTTTTGTTGTATATCTGGACGTTTCATAACCTCCTGAGCAACTTTATATTTGTGTCTGTCTGTCGGTCTGTCTATCAGTAGGTCTGTTATCTGTTAAATGCATTCCTTGTAACGCGCAAATCTCAGAAACTACTGAACGGATTTTGATGAAATTTTATACACACAAAGGAAATTTAATATTGGAAATTTAATATACTATTGAAATTTTGTATGTATTTGCGTATTACCGTTTTACATAATGCATTAATAATTATTTTTTAATAAATTTTGATTGAGCTCTGATTATTAAGAAAAGCCGAATTTTGGCCAACACTGATTGCCGCCCCTGGGTGTCCCCGCCCGCATTTGGGTACGGTTCAAAGGTGGAAAAGTATCTGCCCGCCGAGATGAACACTTTCGGTTCCAGGAAATCTTTGTATTTTTACCGTAAAACCGCAACTGCCTGGCGCCGCTTTCGGGTGGAATTACGCGGTACGAAGCACGATAGAAAAAAACCATTAGTCGAAGGAGTCTTCTAAATTTTTCTTAGAATACGAATCGAAAATCATCTTTAAATTTGGAACATATTTTAGGCTAACTTTGATCGCCGACCCTAGACGGCCCCGCCGCTTTCAAAGGTGAAAAAATGTCTGCCCGCCGGGACGAACACTTTTGACTCCTATCATAAAACTAACTTGTTCCTAATCTAATAGATACTCAATATTATGTATTCCTATGTTTTGTATTTCTGTATCCATGAGACCTGTAGTATCTATTATTGATGACTCACATTCCAGAGTTTTATATGAATGGGTGTTTTTCTCGTTTTCATCAAGAGAATCTATGAACGATGCCAAAACAATGGCTTTTTAAGACCCAAAATAAAAACCGGTGATAGAGCAGTATCTTTTGAATTGCTTCTTGTTTTTTTGTTTGTTTGTTTTTTTTTTTTTTTTGTCTTCTTATTACTTTCTTTATCCTATAGAAAGGAAAGTATTGTATTCGTCGAAAATTTGATCTATTCAGTTTTTCACATTTCTGTACGAATCATAACCTCAGGATATCAAAAAAGATGTTTTCAGACATTTGTCCGTGCGCCTATCTGTCTGTCTGTGAACAAGATATCTCGAGACCGGTAAGAGCTAGGACTTGGAATTTGGTATGGAAATTAATTTTATACAACAAACGAACCACGAAACTTTTGGTTGAAATCGGCCGCATACAAAAAAATTTGGAGAACAACATTTTGGACCTCGGCCTCAATTTACCGGTATTGTATTTGGGGGGGGGGGGCAGTTTTGACTAACTTTTTTATTATTTATCCTAGATGGAGGTTGTGACATATCAAATTTGATGATTTTGAAGTGTTGATTACGAATTTGGCATTGATTTTTAGCTATCTGTTACCGTTGAGTCAATAGTGCCTGAATTTGACTTCTTTTTGGGGGATAAGGAAAGTCGTGTGATGTTTACACCAAAAAATTTTCGAATAGAAATAGTTTTTTGTTTGATACTTGAGACAAATTTCTAATATTAGTAATCGAACTCACGAGAAAGTATTGAGTCCATAATTGGCAGAGTTTTTTTGCTTGTTTTAGTTAAAAGTATAGTGTTTTGAAAACCTGTAATATCGAGTGAGTGAGCAATGTATGTATATTCTTTACCTTGACAATTCTTTTAATTTCTTAAATTACCTGTAATGAACCATATCGAATTATATAAGTCATAAGAAAGATTTCCGATATTTTGTCGATTTGGAGCTATTTACCTTGTTTCTTGTAATTGAAATAGTGCCAAGTGTAAAACATGTGATGCCGAACTCAAGACCCTAGGACCTAGGAGGATCTACGAAAGGATTACATGCATACACATTTACACATCTTTGGACAAAACACAAGAAAAATGTTCTCAGACCATCAACCTCCACGAGTTAATAGGTAAAGAAGCTCAAGTTCAGGTGACAAATTCAATGATGTTTTGGCGAGAATTACAGCGCTTGAGGGTGTAGTTGGTCAAGTCAAACGATCCGAGAGAGCTTCTCCGAGCTTCGTAAATAAATACAACTTCTTCTTCTTTCACTCTGTCTTTCCCAATCCTACTTGGAGTCGGCATTGTTCAACCTCATGGTTGAGGTTGGTTGTGGCAAATGTTTTACGGCTGGAAGACCATCCTAACACCAACGATTCTATTTGATTTTTCGCTGGGAATTAATGTGGGAAAGCTACCCACATTAAACTTACCCAGCCTGGTTAGGGCCGGCAATGCCAGCCTCGCGTGTTTGGGGGAACAGAATTTTCTTTGTGAAATGTGTGCTCCGACCGGTAATCGAACTCAGAATCTCTGTACTACGGGCAGTAGTCACAACCGTTACGCCATGGAAGCTGGCGTATATAAATAGAACTTGATCTACCCATTTCTTGTTATTATTTTTATACTAAATTTGTGCATTGTTAAATGTTAAAAAAGTATTCATGAACCATTTTTATTTATTGAAAAACACAAAAAAAATGTTGTTTTTTTATGTAGTATCTGTAGGATGAGAGAAAATACACGTTCTTCAGAAATGGAACTGATTTATTCATGGATCAAGCTGCCAGTCCATAAAGGAAATACATAAATCGTGGATGAACTAACTACAAGATCTAACAGTTTGCCTTTATCATAGGTATTTTCAAGCGCTATCAAATCCTGTTATCCCGAGATCGCCAATTTTCAATCCCCATTTTTCGGGATTGAAATAGTACGGGGATTGTAAACCAAATACGAATCAAAAGACGAATTTTAAAGTTCGAACATAATTTTTGGCCTACCGTGATTGCCGCCCCTTGCCGTCTCCGCCCACGACTCAGTTCACCAACACAACTCCTTTTGATTTTTTTCAATTTCATATTTTAAACATAATTTTCGGCCAACCTTAATCGCCACCCCTGGGCGGCACCGTATGCCCGTGTAGTTAATGAGAAAAAATGAGTAGTTACTTGTATGAGTAACGACCAGTGACGGCATTACCAGAGTAAAAAGAAATTAATGTAAAAGAATTTGAAAAGTACAGGAGGCTCTTAGTAATGCTGTGCTACCCACAAAAATTGTGAAGAGGCCTTGTGTTTCACCACAAACGAAATTCATAACAACGAAGAAGCAGACCGACTCGACAAAGAAGGATTGAACAGTAAAACATCCCGTTGAATAGAATACCGATCCATGATTAGAAGAATGTTGTGGAGAAAAAAATTGTTACACAATAGCATGATGAATGGACAAATTTAACTGAAAACAAATTGCGAGAAATAAAGCCTGAGAACAAACCTTGGCACCCCTCTTTCTACATGAAAAGGATGGAGCAGGTCTCTCTCACACGTCTCCGCATTGGACACACAACCTCACCCATTGTTATCTAAAAAAAAGGACCCTCCCCGTTTCTGCGAAGTTTGTTCCTGTAGATTAACTGATTAACAGTAAAACACATCCTAAGAGATTGTATTAAGTACCTGACGTTAAGAGACCCATATGATTCAATACTTGCTCAATTGAAAATGAAAGCGCAATCTTAACTTTTCTGAACAAAACTAGATTCTTCTTCTTTTACTCTGTCTTATCCCGCTCAAGCAGGGTCGACGTTGTTCAACCTCATGGTTGAGCTTGGTTGGTTTTGGCACATTTTTTTACGGCTTTTGATTTAAAGTCCTGTTAGGACGGGGGTTTTACCCTCCATTCGCTGGGAATCGTACCAGCTACCCACATTAACCTCACCCAGCCTGGGTTGGGCCGGAAATGCCAGCCTCTTTTTTTTTTGTTGAACAACTGTGATTGCTGCCCCTGGGCGTCTCCGCCCACCCGGGGGTGCCGATTAAGGGCGGAAAAGTGTCAGCTCGCAAATACTTTTGATTCCAGGAATTTTTTTCTTAATTCCTAGCGTAAGGCCGCAACAACCTGGCGATGCTTCCGGGCGGAATATCCGCCGAACGGAGCAAGATAGAATAAAACCAATAGTCGGAAAATCCCTTTAAATTTTTCGTAGAATAACAATCAAATGTCGATATTAATATATGAACATATTTTTCGACCAACTGTGATTGCCGCCCCTGGGCGTCTCCGCCCACCCGGGGGTGCCGTGGGTGGAAAAGTGTCAGCTCGCAGAGACCAATACTTTTGATTCCAGGATTTTTTTTCTTAATTCCTACCGTAAGGCAGCAACGACCTGGCGACGCTTCCGGGCGGAATATCCGCCGAACGGAGCAAGATAGAAAAAAACCAATAGTCGGAAAATCCCTTTAAATTTTTTGTAGAATAAAAATCAAATGTCGATATTAATATATAAACACATTTTTCGACCAACTGTGATTACCGCCCCTGGGCGTCTCCGCCCACCCGGGGGTGCCGTTTAAGGGTGGAAAAGTGTCAGCTCACAGAGACAAATTCTTTTGATTCCGGGATTTTTTTTCTTAATTCCTACTTTAAGGCCTCAACGACCTGGCGACGCTTCCGGGCGGAATATCCGCCGAACGGAGCAAGATAGAAAAAAACCAATAGTCGGAAAATCCCTTTAAATTTTTTGTAGAATAAAAATCAAATGTCGTTATTAATATATGAACATATTTTTCGACCATCTGTGATTGCCGCCCCTGGGCGTCTCCGCCCACCCGGGGGTGTCGTTTTAGGGTGGAAAAGTGTCAGCTCGCAGAGACAAATTCTTTTGATTCCAAGAATTTTTTTCTTAATTCCGAGCGTAAGGCCGCAACTACCTGGCGACGCTTCCGGGCGGAATATCCGCCGAACGGAGCAAGATAGAAAAAAAAACCCAAAAGTCGGAAAATCCCTTTAATTTTTTTGAAGAACAAAAATCAAATGTCGATATTTATATATGAACATATTTTTCGACCATCTGTGATTGCCGCCCCTGGGCGTCTCCGCCCACCCGGGGGTGTCGTTTTAGGGTGGAAAAGTGTCAGCTCGCAGAGTCAAATTCTTTTGATTCCAAGAATTTTTTTCTTAATTCTTAGTGTAAGGCCGCAACGACCTGGCGACGCTTCCGGGCGGAATATCCGCCGAACGGAGCAAGATAGAAAAAAACCAATAGTTGGAAAATCCCTTTAAACTTTACGTAGAACAAAAATCAAATTTCGATAATAATATATGAACATATTTTTCGACCAACTTTGATTGCCGCCCCTGGGCGTCTCCGCCCACCCGGGGGTGTCGTTTTAGGGTGGAAAAGTGTCAGCTCGCAGAGTCAAATTCTTTTGATTCCAAGAATTTTTTTCTTAATTCTTAGTGTAAGGCCGCAACGACCTGGCGACGCTTCCGGGCGGAATATCCGCCGAACGGAGCAAGATAGAAAAAAACCAATACCTAGTCGGAAATATTATCAACCGAGCGACCCCTAAATTAATACATGTAAATAGACCGACGAGTGAGCTAGAAGATTAGCGTGAAGTTCTTGGACGACATATTTGAAAAAAGCCCCTTCAAAAATAAATTTAAAGAAAAGAAGATAAAAACAATACTTCCGATTTCTAATATTAGAAATTTCTCGGAAGTAAAATAAACAATCATACAAAAATAAAAAAATTCGTATTATCCTCTACTCTACGACACTACCACGAAGTCTCTGTAGCTGTACACGAAAAACACCCTTAGCTAGAGAGACCACGAGACACCACCGAAAAACAGTGATTTCCACGATGTGAGTGGAAAAGTGTCAGCTCGCAGAGACAAATTCTTTTGATTCCAAGAATTTTTTTCTTAATTCCGAGCGTAAGGCCGCAACTACCTGGCGACGCTTCCGGGCGGAATATCCGCCGAACGGAGCAAGATAGAAAAAAACCAATAGTCGGAAAATCCCTTTAATTTTTTTGAAGAACAAAAATCAAATGTCGATATTTATATATGAACATATTTTTCGACCATCTGTGATTGCCGCCCCTGGGCGTCTCCGCCCACCCGGGGGTGTCGTTTTAGGGTGGAAAAGTGTCAGCTCGCAGAGTCAAATTCTTTTGATTCCAAGAATTTTTTTCTTAATTCTTAGTGTAAGGCCGCAACGACCTGGCGACGCTTCCGGGCGGAATATCCGCCGAACGGAGCAAGATAGAAAAAAACCAATAGTTGGAAAATCCCTTTAAACTTTACGTAGAACAAAAATCAAATTTCGATAATAATATATGAACATATTTTTCGACCAACTTTGATTGCCGCCCCTGGGCGTCTCCGCCCACCCGGGGGTGTCGTTTTAGGGTGGAAAAGTGTCAGCTCGCAGAGTCAAATTCTTTTGATTCCAAGAATTTTTTTCTTAATTCTTAGTGTAAGGCCGCAACGACCTGGCGACGCTTCCGGGCGGAATATCCGCCGAACGGAGCAAGATAGAAAAAAACCAATACCTAGTCGGAAATATTATCAACCGAGCGACCCCTAAATTAATACATGTAAATAGACCGACGAGTGAGCTAGAAGATTAGCGTGAAGTTCTTGGACGACATATTTGAAAAAAGCCCCTTCAAAAATAAATTTAAAGAAAAGAAGATAAAAACAATACTTCCGATTTCTAATATTAGAAATTTCTCGGAAGTAAAATAAACAATCATACAAAAATAAAAAAATTCGTATTATCCTCTACTCTACGACACTACCACGAAGTCTCTGTAGCTGTACACGAAAAACACCCTTAGCTAGAGAGACCACGAGACACCACCGAAAAACAGTGATTTCCACGATGTGAGTAACATTAAAAAAAAAAAAAAAATCTCCAATTTCCTCAGAAATATACCAGTCCAATGTTTTTTAAAGAAAAATAGCATAAAATTATTAAAATATTAAAGTTATTCATTGAAACAATTACACGGACCTGATTTTGTCCTTGTACTTGTTCGTGTGTATGTGTATGTCCTTCCTATTGTGTGAAATTCCAGGTGGGTCTCTCTAGTTATATGGCGCACATGCACACACACACACACACACCCACACCCACACCCACACCCACACACACACCCACATACACACACACACACACACACACATCACCCACACATGCACAGTTGCACACACACATATACACACAAATCATTCTATTAAATAAGGTACCTTCTACCCGGTGCCATTTTCGTGCAACCCTATATAATAATTTACTATATTCTCTTTTAGTTCAAAAATTTTAATGGTTCAAGGACATTTAAGGAGATTAGGGGTCATTCTTGATTTAACCTACCTAAATTTTTGACACCCATAAAACAAATTTAGTACATTCAGGAGCCTTCACAATGTAGTGATTTTTTTGTAAGTGTGAAATAATACAAAGAAAAATAAGTTATTTTTTAAAAGTTTCCTCTAGAGCTGAAAAAAGAGCGTCAAGTTGCAGAGCGGAATATTTCCATTCTTAGTAAGTGCTGCTCTCTAGTTTCAAACAATAGCAAAGTATTTCCTCATGCAACAGACAAAATATGCTGGAATCAATACATGGGAAAGAGGCGGAGTTTTCCTTTTTCAATAGTCCAGTACATATTATATTACACAAACGCTCATTTTTCATGAAGCTCTCAGTTTATTTGTGCATTAGGATTTTGAGTTCAGTCTATGAATAGAGACTCACAGAAGTGGGTCATCAAGTTTCGAACGAAGAGGGGTTAACCAAAGAATAAAATGTCCTGAACTGATGGTCGGTTCCTAATGATTTATGAAAGAGGGAATGTCACCCGATTGTATCTTCAACAGTCTGTTATTGTTGCATAGAGGTAATCAGAATGAACTTTAAATTTAAATGAACCATCTTTTTTGCATTATTTCGTTTACACTTGTTTACTATTACTTTAGGGGACCCGTGACTCCGGTGCACCCATTTTTCTGAACCCAATATCCATTAAGTTGAGGTATTTCGATTAATTCAGAAGAGAGGGTCTGTACAGGGTCGGTGATACGCTTCTTAAGTTTCGCCTCAGTGGCAAATCTCCGCAATTTTGTTCTATCTCGTTATGCTGAAAAGTGGTGTAACTGGCTTGGCGCTGTAGGTTTTAGACAACTGTATTATGATTGCTATGACTATCTCTACTTCATCGATAAGTCTTCTTATAAAAAATATATTGATAGTTGCTGTAAGATATTTTGTTGTGGAATTGTGCTAAAATGTAAAATAACCACCACTACAAACTAAGCAACAACAACAAAAAGCGTATCCAAAATCTCCTGGTTCAAAGAATTTGAAATGGAACCAACTGCAACAAGTCTCTTACAGTGTGTACAAAATTGTGGTTTTTTTGTTTTCAGTGAATGGGGGTAAAAAACACGTCTCCATCTGACCTTAGCATTTGGAAGGGACGTTAAACTCCTAAACACAACACATTCTAGTTGATCTGTTGTCTTCCTGCTAGGTGAACAACAAGTTTTCAGTGAATGTAATTTTTCTTCTCCACTTCTCAATACTCCAGGATGTGATAGGAATGAGTAAAATTGACGATCAAGGAGAATGACAGCCCAAACCTTCTGACATCATAATTATCGCAACCCACACAATAGATCTATTGTTGTTATCATAGGGGTTCATAATATACATATTACATACATAGTATGTAAATAAATATCTATGCCTAAGTTCAAAGTATTTTATACCAACTGCTGAATTGTAATGCAATGTGTAAACTGTAGGACTTTCTATATTTTGGAGGAAGTAGTCACTTGGCCTAGCGGTAGCATGCTCGGCTTGACTCCAGGTGACCCGGATTCGAATCCCGGCGGGGTTGAAATTTTTTCGGCTCTCTAGTTTTGATGTCGGGGCCTACCCTAGCCTCGTGAGGACAATTGGGGTAGTTGTAGAGTGAGCAACGACCAGTGGCGGCATTATGAGATAGATTTGGAATATGACGGTTGGTTGGAGATAATAAATGATGCATTAGTATTAGTTCTCGTAATGTAGATGCTACCCACTAAAAATTGTGACATAATAACACAAATAACTAGCTCTTTATCTTTATATTTTGGAGGAGTTTATTTTAAATATGGCTTCAAATTTTGACCAAAAATTTAAAATAGGAGGAAAAATTTGAATTTCTGTTGTTGTTGTCATTTTTGATCCGAAATTCACAATGTTTGAAGAATTTTGCTATAAATTTTTTTCCAATTTTTTATCACAACTTTTTTTTTTACATGAGAATAGAAAATGACGAATTCCGTCATATCGCAACGAAAATATGTGTGTAGTTAGTCTCTATGATGTTCTAAAAATACATACTCTAAATACAATTAAAATTAAATTAGGGAGGCCGCAGTGGCGGCTCTTGTAAGTTGAAAGATGTCCTTCCAAATGCGATTTTCTTTCCTTCTCTGTCCTACTATATATCTGAACTTTGCAATAAAATAGGTAATAATAATAAAAAAAAGGGCAATACAACCCTGGACACGAATTTATCAAAAACTGCAGTGTGTAAAAATTAAAGAGAATACAAAAAAAAACTTGTATCTACCTAATAGTAAAGTATATTGTGAATAATATTGCCAAGTTTGGTGCATTTTTCATAGGTGGGCCAAAGTTACCGAAGAAAAAGAAAATGGGGGTCCAACTTTGGTACATCTCCTGTACACCCGATTAACTTTTGAAGGTAAGTACGTATTCAAGTTTCACATACTATATTTTTATTTTTTTGTTGAATAATTTATATTTGATCCTTGATGTGAAACCGCGAAAATTCAGACCAAAATGTACAAAAATAAGGTCTACGACTTGCCGATACAGGGGTTTTTTTTAAATATGGAATGTAGAAAATCGGTATACTACCATTTAAAACAAATTTGAAGATAATCGGTTAAGTAATTTGGAGATACAAGTAATTTAGTATAGTAGATATTGCCAAGGTATAGTAGATACACTAGAATGTGAACCCATCACGAAGAAGTAGGTATTGTGTCCATATTTGGCAATGTATGAATGAGTCCAAATTTTGTATCAAGTAAAATATGTTATATGAAAATCTAAATCTTGCATATATTTTGCTTTAAATTCAACATGAAATGTTCCATTTTGTATTGAGAAAGTACCAGAAGAGAACACCTGTTTTTTTTCTCTCTCTTATAATGTTTACACACTGCAGCTTTTGATAAATTCATCTCTGGGTTTGTATTGCCCTATTTTTCATTATTACCTATTTAATTGCGTAATTCAGAAATATTGGACAGAGGAGAAAAAAAAACGAAAAATCATATTATGAAGAAAATCTTTCAACTTTCAAGAGGCGCCACTGGGGCTTCCCTAATTTTAATTGAAATTAGTATGTATTTTTAGAACATCATAGAGAGTATTACATACATTCTCATTGCAGCATGACAGTATTTCTCATTTTCTATTCTCATGTAAAAAAAAATGGGATTCTTTCATAGCAAAAGTCTTCAAATATGCCGAAAATTTTGAATAACGGGGCGACACTGATAATAAGAATGTTTTTATCAATTTTTTTGGGTTTTCCTAGTCTCCAAAAAAAAATTGTTCAAAAGCTACATTTAAATAAGCTCCTCGTAAAAATACAATCTGGCCTCAAACATTTTTTAAATCGGTCATACAGAACTAGTGGGACGAGCGACAAGTTTAACAAAAATGCTCCTACTCCACCCTGTACTTCGTACATATTATTCCTTGTGGTCTTCCCTACCTACCATATTTTTGTGTCCCAAATATGCTAAATCACCCTGTAGCTAACTAGCTATGCACCAAGATTCCAAAGATCTGATATCAGCAAATTTTGAAATTTATTATTACTATGTATTTTATTGGAAAACCTCATCTATATTAGATTTTTTATCCAAAATTTTCCTCAATGATGTGGGAAATGGTATTAATTTTTAATTCACCGATGATCAGGGTCTTGTGACGTCTAACTAAAAAACCTCATCAGTACCTCATGAAATAGAAATCTATTATTACTATTAGGTATGTCCCTCTTTTTTCACACTACCTACGCTTTTTAAATAAAAAGGGATATTATATTCCCCTTGAAAAGATTTATTGTAAATACTTTAATGATGTACAGGCATAAAGTTGAAGTTTGAATGGGGTACATTGTAAATCATAATAGACTTTATTGATGTACATTGTAACAAGATTTTAACTTTATTCAAACAAGATTATGGTGTTGACATCAATGTCGATACACATAGTATCTCTACCTACACATAACAGAAAATTCACGAGAAGTGGTGCATTACGACGAGAATCCAATGCTCTATTAGAGTTGCTTTGACTGTCATAGGTACATAAATCTCATAGATGCTCTTCTAGATAAAATATTTATAAGTAAATATGTCTAACAACATAATGCACCTAAGAAGGTTATCATGTAAATATGTATATGAAAAATGGGTCATGGACCATTGCAATAAATTTACTTACTCAAGAAATGATGCAATAAATTTACTTATTTAAGAAATAATATTGGAAAAATTGCCCAAAAATTAGGGAAAACAGAAAACGCTGGTATTTGAGGCCGCCATCTTGAATTTTATAGAATAAAAGGCCATGCCTCGGACGTGAAAAGCGGGCGAGGCTCTACAGATTTTGCGAGGTTCCTTGCATTTACAGCAGCCATCTCCTCACTCATCACATTATTCTGCAAAAGCCTCGGGGAAGAAACGGGAGAAGCAAAATTTGGCTAGCTGAAAAAGTGATATTCCATGCTACCTGTTGTTTTCCCTTCATTCGTCCACCTTCTCCTTGTCATGAATTTCTTCTATTTTGTTTTGGTTTGTGCGTGCGCGCATTCCTTCATTATTTTTCCTCCTTGCATGGGACGTTCTATACTCGCGCTATCGTTCGTTTTTTTTACGTTTGTTTTTAGTTTGTTCGTAGTGTTCTGTGAGGTAGTCCTACGTCCATCGTCTTTAATTGTGTCAAACCATGCTTTTGTTCATTATTTGTCGGTGTAACCTTTGCAAACCTTCACAAATTAAGGGACATTAACTAAATTAAGAAGTGTAAATTCATTCTTATAACTTCCGGTCTTTACTTTTCATAAGTGTGCGTCCTATTTCTAACTGTAAATTTTTGTATTATTTCCCTATCACTTCTGTTAACATAGAATTATTTCAAGCCTTAACTGTTGGGTACTGTTTTTTATTTAGTTACTAGTTGCAGTCAGTAGGTTAGAAAGACGATAATAGGGTAGTTTGATCATTCATCAGTGTGGTATTGCTAAATGGATTTGGATTGAATTTTATTGCTCCGAAGACAATGTGAACAAGCGATGTCAACAATCTAGGAGTCAACCTGACCACAGTTACAAACAAGGAAGGTGATGTACCATTTAATAATCGAGTGTACTTATAAGTAGAAAAACTTTTTTTCATTTTTATGCACAGCGAATCTTCACTAAGCATGTCTTCAGACCACATCTCGTCTGCAAGAAAGAAACAGCCCGCTGTGCTTTATCATGGAGAATAGAAGAAAAAGTTTTGTTTCTATGCTCACACCTTTTTCTTCGTACCTATGGATTAAATAGGTTCAGGTGTACCTACGATCCTTCTTTACAATTTATCCTTGAATATTGAGTGATGTACTATAAAAATGGGAAACTTGAATGTAATGGAGCATATTTTATTCAGAAATTCGATATGGAAACATAAATATAGCAAGCCATGTGCAGGAATTCAACTAGCAGTCCGGTTCTTTAAGTCAAAGATTTCTGATTTTTTTTACATTAATTAAATTTTGAAGAGCCGTAAAATCCACATGTTCTTGGAAAAAACTTGAAACATGTGGCCTGGAATAAAAGTGTTTTACTATACTTAACATATTAGATTCTTGAAGTTTTTCGCTGGGACCAATATACTTCGGAGATGTGGAGGGGGGGGGGGGGGGATGCAAATGAACGAACAAAATTCCACCCCTGGAGGCTCTAACAGTGACTTTATGACTTTATTCTTTGAAATATAAAGCTTCACCTATGCATTAGGGGATTTCGATTCCCAGGATTTTCAGTATCACTTAGTTTACGCCAAAGTCCGAAATTCCGCCACTGGCAGCTAAACCAATTACTTATAAGAGAAAATTATTTCGCATTTAGCGGTATTATCCATGCTTCAGGTGGCGTCGAATCTCATACATTTTTGGTATCTTCAACCGTTTTGCCCAAAACGCCAGAGGCGTATAATATCACATTAATAAAGTTTGTATCACATTAATAATGATAGTTTAATATCACAGAATTTGATAAGAAGTACCTTTGACTTCGATCCAACCGAAAAAACGAAATTTTTTACTTTCCTTATCCTATAGAAAGGAAAGTAATGGAATCCCCCAAAATTTTCGATAGTCAGTTTTCAGTGCCAAAACATGTTTTAGGGTCCCCAGAGCCTAAATCCAAAGTTTCAGCCATTGGTCCGTGTGTATGTGTGTGTGTTTGTATGTGAGTGTGTGTTTGTGTGTGTGTGTGTTTATGACTATCCATACATGAGGTCAAAGTTTACCTACTAGCTATCATTTCTTTAAAAACGTGCATCGATCCAAGTGACCTCTAGATCTGTGGGAAAAACAGAGATTTTGCTATAACTCTTTTACGAAGCAAAATGGCTCACTGCAACCTGAGCTTATATGATAGTCCACGGTCCGGTGGGCTGAACCTACCCTTAAAATATATGCATCTGTTCGTTGAACACCCTGTATATTGCTCAAGATCACTGTATTTCTAAAATTGAAACATTCTTTCCATATGTTGCAGATGGTGCTACGGCCCTCCAACGTTTAGCCTGAAGAAGCATCAACAAACATAAAGTGGTTCCCTCCCACCTCCCCATCCTCAAGAGCTCTGCTAGAAGCTTAGAATTCCATGAGGAGATTGTGATCATATCGCAGGGGTGGGGGGTGTGTCGTGCAAACGGCTTTGCTGTTGCGCACAGCAGTCAGCGCACAAGAAGGACGAAAATCTAGATCAAAACTCAACCGCCTATGAAAAAGATCCTATCTTAAAAGTCTCTATTGAAACTAGTGATCAAAAGTGTGACGAAGACGACTCTGCCCTTGTGAAGGAAGATGATAAGCCCAGCACGAAGCAGCTGCACGATATTGAGGAGGAGGAGGACGACTACCCCAACGATTTTCTGTCCGAGAGCTCCTCCAGCTTGACTATCAAACGAGATCTGAGATTCTGTCAGAGCCCATCGCCGACCCTCTCTTCGACAATTTTCAAGAAAGAGAAAAGGCCTAAACAGAAAGGACGTACCCGATCGGTGACTAGTACCACTTCTAGCGATACATGTGGCAGTGCAGGAGCGGCAGCAAGCAAGATGCAAGCTGAGCAAGGTAGCATCGGGGATCTGAAAAGTTACCACAACCGATATCTGCGAAACCGTCGGCATACTCTTGCAAATGTTCGGTAAGTCAGACAAACTGAGTTTATACCGGATTAGCAGTTTTCTCCCTTATCACGTAAACTAAACACCTCACCTCAAACACTGTCAACTCCAATTAAACCCTCTTAACTTGTTTTTTTATTCATCATCGATGTGTAAGAAGATCTGGACTTCTTTAATTTATTATGCACGATTTCTTCTGATTCTTCTTTTATTTAATTTCTCTCCAACTATGATCATTCCTCTTGCTGTTGTTATTCTATTCAAATTTTGATTTGAAGGTGAATGTCAATGAAGTACAAAAGTAATTCCTTATTTTTTGTTGTTGTAACCAGGGGGGGAGGGGGTTGCAAGCTAGCTTGGCTAGTTCCTTCTCTGTTTATAGTCCTCTAGCAAGGCGCTCGTCTTCTCTCACTCTTTAACGTCCCCCAGATAGACAAAGATTGGTCTTTTTTAAAGTTTTAGAATTTAACTTGTTGATAAGACATAAAAGAGATCCTCAATGGGTCTTTGATAAAAACTCGTTAAGACTTAACTACTTAACCGCCACTCCAAAAATCTCTTTCTGCCTCATACGGCCGTAAGACCCCATGTGGGATCCCAAGCTCTTTCAGAAACTTCATAATTGAGATTCCTTTGGGATCATGAGACATCGTTTATTCAAGTAAGCTATTAAAATAGAATCTCAACCTTTTCAGAGCCACGAGCAAGATGAACTACTTACTCATCAATTTAGAAAGATGTCTGTGAAATACATATCTAGTAAGTAGTCACCGTGGCAGAGTGAGTTAGCGCGCTAGGCATTGCACACACGGTGACCTGGGTTCGATCCCCAGCGGGACAGGAATTTTTCTGCTCTGTACTTGGATGTTCGGGGTCCACTCATACCTCGTGAGGAAAAATGAGTAGTTACTTGTATGAGTAACGACCAGTGGCGGCATTACCAGAGTAAAAAGAAATGAATGTAATAGAATAATTCGAAATGTGAAGGAGGCTCTTAGTAATGCTGCGCTACCCACAAAAATTGTGAAGAGGCCTTGTGCTTCACCACAAATAAAAAAATAATACAATACATATGTATTAAATATATCAACAAAGAAAAAAATGCATCATCTGCATTTCTGTGGCTTGTTGGAGAAAACATGTGAGATGTTGAGTTGTTGCAACAACAATAAATAAAAGTCCTATGTAAAGATTTTAACTGAAAGGTTGATTAGGGCCTCAGACAGCATGGCCTCAAACGTGCGTTATTGAGGCTATGCAGGGCCCGAAGTGCTCAAGGCACGATTAGCCATGCCTATGGCACTAACTATCGCGTAGCGACAACGCCGCGCCACCAGTACAATAGTTATATTATAATTGGCTATGTAGTCATGCTTATGTTGGCGATATTGCATAACAATATTAGCCTGTACAAGTACATAGTAGATCTCGATCGTTCTATCTGACTGCTAATGTTCTCCCAACCGCTGGCTCTCGTCGAAGATACTTGTCTATGCTTTATATGCAATAGGTGTCTTCCTAATCAAAAATATTAACATTCTACTCTGTGTGCGTCACTGAACTAAGATCTAACATTGGATATGGGAATTGGAGAACTAGAAATTTGAATTGTAACGACCAAGATAATAGTTATCAGCACGGTACCATGTGAGAGAGAACATAAGGTGAGGGTTTACAACGAGAAGCTAGTTGAATTTTCTTAGTTTTCAGTATTGTGATAACACACACCTTCCTGCACTAGGTATGCCTCCAAGAATTGTTTCAAAACTAGTGCATTCCATGTTTACTTGTGCTTCGCTTTCGTTCTGTGTCATTTAATTTTTCGTTTGGATTAAACCTATATTTTTATAATAATAATCGTGTTGTACAGTTACTTGTGATGTCATCTTTAGATTTAATACTTTTGAAGTTAAACGGAAACTCAATGTTAACAGTAATCTGTATAATTAGTTAGAAATATTTATCAAATAATTATTTTGTAAGTGACTATAAACATGTGACAGATGTCTAAAGAAAATATTTTCGCCATGGACTTTGGATAATGTGTTACGGTTCGGAAAAGGGAGAAGGTAATTTATTACTAGCAGTAAGCAATATTTTTAACCAACCTAATATACCTACCAATTTCCAGTATCAGTGTATTACTTCCGAGAAATTTCAAACATTAGAATTCTGAAGTATTGTGTTCGTTTTTGTATAAAAAAAAATATTTTGCTCTGATTTCAATTTTTTTCATATTTCCGGACGTTTCAGAACCTTCTGAGCAACTTTGATTTTGTGTTTGTCTGTTGACGACAATCCTTGTAACGCGCAAATCTCAGAAACTACTGCTGAACAGATTTCAACGAAATTTTGTATACATAAATTCATCAACTCCGCACTAGCGGCTCTAGGTGATAGAGACCATGCGCCTAACTTTTTACTTATACACTTATATCTTGTGAACAGTACACCCGATTTTGATAATTTTTTACATGTATATTATATGCGTATTACTATTTGACATAGTGCATTTGTAATTATTTTTTAATATGATATGATTTAGATCTGATATTTAAGAAAATCCAAAATATTTGACAAAAAAGTGCAAAAATAAGGTCTACGACTCGTCGATACAGAATTTTTGAGGGATGTAGAACTTAGAACAAATTTGAAGAAAATAGGTTAAGCCGTTTTTAAGATACAAGTGGTTAATTTTAAAATCTCAAAATTGCCAAGTGAATACAATGTAAACCAAACACGAGGAAGTATTGTGTCCATAATTGGCAGTGTATCAAACACCTCGGCCGAGGTGTGAAGAACGCCTATACAAAGAAAGAGACAGCCCGGCAGAGTGTAAGGTTACGGAAAACATAGTTCCCATGCATTTCATGTACTTTCAGCCAGCGAAAAGTGCAACATGAATTTCAAAAATCGCGATTTTTATTGCAGAAATGGGCTCTACGTTGAAAAATAAGTTGATTTGACTCTTTGTTTGACTTCCTAGGCCACCGGGAACCCTATTTTCGAGACCCCCCAACAATCGTGAAAGACATGAAAAGATTCATAATTTTGTTTTTTTTTTTTTTTTTCTGTTTTTTTTTTCATACGGATCCTTTGAGACCCGACTTCGTGTCTTTAACTTGGCACTGAAGATTAAGTGAGGTGTCTAAAGTGATCAAGATATAATGGAGATGAGCCCGGACCAAAAAAAAATTCTAAATTATAAGCGGGCGGCCCATTTGGGCGGCCTCGGGTTTTGGGAGCCCAAATCGGGAATTGAAGGATAATACTAATCTTAAGTGGTATCAAATGAAAGATCTTGATGAGCAGATACCAAATTTATTGATTTTATTCCTTCATCCGGTCCACTGGGTGGCACCTGGTGGCCTTTTCATTTTCTTTGGCGGGTAGGTACCTTCGAATCCTTCCTTAGCTTAGTGGTCAGATCTTGGCCAGTATGTATTTTTCGAGATGACCTCGCTCTCTCTCTGCAAAATTTTAATGTTTAATTTTCCAAGTATTAATTTAGTTCATTTTCCGTCCGTTTCTTTAGAAGATAACTTTGTCTATTGGTAGCATGATCGACCTGCCACCCAGTCAGCATGGGTTCGAATCCTGGCGGGGACGAAATTTTTTAGCTCTATATTTTCAATTTGGGCTTAACGTTGTTTTATTCTTCCGATCTTTATATTTGATCTTCATGAGGACCCTATTACCCTCGCGAGGAAAATTTTAGTAGTTGCAGAATTGGGCAATGACCTGTGGCGGCATTACGAGATTGATTTTGGACAATCATGGTTGGATGGAGATAAAATATGATGAATTAGCTCTCATAATGTCAATGCTACTCACTAAAAGTTGTGACAAAGTAGTGACTTTGACCAAGTGGGTAGCATACTAGGCTTGCACGCACGATGACTTGGGTTTGATCCCCTTCAGGGAAGTTTTTTTTCTCTGTCCATTATGTCCGGGGTACACTCATACCTCGTGAGGTATTGATAAGGGACGTCACCACCGAGTTCTCTCCCGCTCATGGTTTTATCAACACCAAATTGTCTCCCGTCGCTTCGCTTGCATTTTTACCTGATTTTATACCTACATAGTTTAGGCCTAGCATAAAAATTATAATCGAAACACCTAGGAATCATTGATATAGACCTGAGGCATGACCTTCTATGTATTTTTCCTAACCCTATGATAAACCCAAGGCATGGCCTATATATTTACCTAACCCTACTATAAACCCGAGGCGTTGCCTTCTATGTATTATCCCTAACCCTACTATATTCCTGAGGCATGGCCTTCTATGTATTTTACCTAACTCTACTATACACTGAAGGCATTACTTTCATTTGTAAATCCAAGTGTTTTAGTGTCCCTCATAGGAGGCTCCGAGGTCTATTTAGCATTGAAAGATAAACCTAATCATGTTGAGTATAGGATCAAAAGGTCTTGCATTGCAAATTTATATATTATTTACTCACTTTAGGGACTCAGGGGGCCAAATCTGTGATCCAAATACATATTGACCTTAGAACAATTAAATACGTACTGCTAAAACTATATCTTAAAAAAAAGACAACATGGTACATTCACATTTTCCCAGCTTAATTATTTTTGTTATTCATAATGTTTCAGTAGTGAATGAACCTATATTTTCGTACAAAAAGAACTGATATCCCCCCAAAAACACCACTTCGTGGTTAAAAAAAGAAGAACGCCTCACTCAAAAGAATGATTATAATTAGGTAAAAATAAATGATATCAAATTGAGAACACCTTACCCCCTCTTTTTCTATATATCTCTGCACTCCTCTCTGAATTTATTCCTCTTATGTTTATCTTTCTTTATCCTTTCTAGGGGTCATCCCAAACTTGATTTCTCTTTAAATTTACTTGTTGCACGGCAATAAAAAATGGCGGTCGCGGTGTAATTTTCTCGATTCAAATCAAATAAGTTCAGAAAAATCATACTCCGACCGCCATTTTTTATTGCCGTGCAACAAGTAAATTTAAAGAGAAATCAAGTTTGGGATGACCCCTAGAAAGGATAAAGAAAGATAAACATAAGAGGAATAAATTCAGAGAGGAGTGCAGAGATATATAGAAAAAGAGGGGGTAAGGTGTTCTCAATTTGATATCATTTATTTTTACCTAATTATAATCATTCTTTTGAGTGAGGCGTTCTTCTTTTTTTAACCACGAAGTGGTGTTTTTGGGGGGATTTTACTATACATCAGAGAGAGAGAGAGAGAGAGAGAGAGAGAGAGAGAGAGAGAGAGACCTTGAACTCAATCTTATCTAATACTCTATTCTTATATGTATTAGGAATTTATCCTCAAAAATGTTCAATTTTGGTACACTATTAACCCAAACTCCTAAAACCCTCCGATTTTCCCAGAGAGCATTCAAATTTCCGTTTTAGAAATAGGCTCTAGAAGGGTCTCTAGAGTACTCTAGAGTCTAGTCTCTCTAGGTTTGATCATAATTTGAATCATTTTTCAGGACATGTATAGTATAATAGCGTAACATTTTTTTTTCCTCTGGTGCCCTTTCCGAGATGTTTAAACTACTTTGGTCTTTATGTTGGTATACTTTATCCTGGATAGATTTTCTGAATTACAGTCGAACCTGGATATAATAGAAAACTCTACCTAATCTAAAACTTAAAATAAACCGGTGTGACACCACACGACTTTCTTTATGCCTAAAAAAAACAGTTAACGAAAAATAAATAGGTACCTAGGTATTAAATTTGTAACCATCCCAATCTAGAAAGAACAATAAAAAATAGTTAAGAGCGCTTTAAATTAAGCACAAAGTGTTTGGTTCACTATACAATTTTAAATATACAGGATGTCCATAAAGTCCCACCCCACCCTCTGTATCTCAAGAGCTACTGAAAATATAGAAAAACCCCGTATTCCTAAAAAATTTGGGGGATTAAGTTTAGCAAAAGAAAACTGCCCACAATACCCCAATCAGGATAGGCACGGATCAACATTAAAATCTTAAATGGATTAATTAAATGGTATGTCTTGTGGCATATTGTTTTAAAGGTCTCACTGAGAGAAGTCCATTGTA
Source organism: Bactericera cockerelli (assembly GCA_024516035.1). Classification (NCBI taxonomy): domain Eukaryota; kingdom Metazoa; phylum Arthropoda; class Insecta; order Hemiptera; family Triozidae; genus Bactericera; species Bactericera cockerelli. Next base: position 26,740,678 of record CM044957.1, on the reverse strand, counting down.
ATGAATTTCAGTGAGCTTCAACATACCGTTCTCAATATACAGGGTCATCCGCCCTGACTATTACCCCTATATTCTGATCTATAACACTCATCGGTATTTTCAGAAGGATAATTTTTGTTAATAATACTTCTAATTGTTAATAGAGCATATAGAAAGTTGGGATTTGTAATTCGAAATTCCAAAGATTTGAAAAACTCAAATACTTTTAGATCTCTTTACCGCTCTTTGGTAAGACCTGTAGAATATTGTTCCACTCTATGGTCCTCCCACTACCAGTTCATTGTTGAGAGAGTCCAAAAGAAAGTTCTTAAAACTTTATCATATAAAGATTCAAGTACTTATTAAAAACACTTGTATCTTAAAAATTGCATAACCCATTTTCTTCAAATTTGTTTAAAATTGTAGAATATCGTTTTTTCTTAGTTCTGTATACCTATACCACAAAAAAATCTATATCGGCAAGTCGTAGACCTTATTTTTGCACTTTTTTGTCACATATTTTGGATTTTCTTATATAGGTATCAGAGCTAAATCATGTCATATTAAAAATAATTACAAATGCACTATGTCAAACAGCAATACGCATATACAGGGTGTCCCATTATAAACGAGACATTCAAATATCTCGAGAACCACTGACGATGGAAACAAATCAGTTCAAGATCATTTTCATAGCTCTAAAGAGGACATTTAATATTGACCTCTAGAAATTTCTCGTATGACCCCTTCAAGGTTATTTCAAGGTCACCTTTGGAATTTTAAATAGCATTCCTTATTTTTTATACCATTTTTGAAATCTACACAAAATCTTATGTTCAAAACAATCCTTACTTGTAATTTTAGTCACACCCAGTTTCATGAACATTGTCCTATCGTCAGTAGTTCTCGAGATATTTGAATGTCTGATTTATAATGAGACACCTGTAAAAAAAAAAAGGATCCGGGAAGGGATGCGACTCTTAAGCAAAGTAGAGAAGTAACCCCTCTGAATTTTTCTCATATTTTTAATGTATGTCAGCTATCCTCCAGACAGGAGCGGTTTTCTTGAAGAAAACAGAAAAAAACGCTTGCATACGAGTCTGCAACCATTGGGACATTTTCATCTTTACTATTCAAGGTCTAAAACTTAACTGACCAAATTTCGTATTGTGCGCATGACACATACTTTTTCTCTTCTCTCTTTTTATAATTTAATATTTCGTTACATAATTTCGTTACATAATTTCGTTACATAATTTCGTCACATAATTTCGTTACATAATTTTGGTTATGTGCCAGAGCAAAGACATGAAAATGTCAATATCAAAATCGGGTGTACCGTTCACGAGATATAAGAGAATCAGTAAAAGGTCAGGCGCATGATCTCTATCTCCAAGAACCGCTAGTGCGAATTTGATGAATTTATGTATACAAAATTTCGTTGAAATACGTTCAGTAGTTTCTGAAATTTGCGCGTTACAAGGAATTTATTTAACAGACCGACATACAGACACAAAACCAAAGTTGCTCAGGAGATTATAAAATGTCCAAAAATATGAAAAAAATTGAAAGTGGAGAAAAAAATATTTTATTTTATTTTACAAAAACGGACACAATACTTCCGATTTCTAATATTAGAATTGGGAGTAATCATGCGCGGATATAGCCCTCTTGTACTGGGGGGCACAATCGCACAATATACCTAACTAGCAAGCCGCTTCGCAAGCCTATCGCACGCACACACACACCCACACACACACACCCACACACCCACACACCCACACACACAAACACACACACAAACACACACACACTCACACACACACACACACACACACACACACACACACACACACACACACACACACACACAAATGTCAATATTTTTCGTGTCACCCATCCATTTCTTGTCCTTACTGGAGCTCATGAATGGCTCATCAGAATTTCGCGCTCAATATGTCAAATGAAGACTCCAACCCTTTCAAAAACATTCTCGCTTTGAGTTGATAGGTCGTCAGGGCAAATTTCGAGAAAAATGTCATTCAGGTCAAAAAACGTAAATACTTTTTGTTTACTCATCCATTTTATGTCCTTACTCAACGTAGCTCAAAAACGGCTCATCAGAATTTCGTGATTGATATCTCAAATGAAAACTTGAACTTTTGCTTAAAACTTTCTCTTTTTGAGTTGATAAGCCGCCGCCGTGGCGCCGTCACGATAAATTTTGAAAAAAAAATTAATTTTGGTCGAAAAATGTGTTTTTTTTGTGTCACCCATCCAATTTTTGTCCTTACCCCGTGTAGCTGAACCCTAGAGATTAGAAATATATTCCCTGATCCAAATGGACCTATAGGTAAAATTTCAGGTTTCTCGGACAATGTGTGTGGATTTGACAATTTTATTATTTAGTTATTTCTTACTGGTCTCAGAATTGGGAATTATTTTGGGTCCCGTGCCCCCCTAGCTTATTGAGATCTTTTTTTTTTACGGGATTAGTCTTAGAATTGGGAATTATTTTGGGTCCCGTGCCCCCCTAACCTATTGAGATCTTTTTTTTAACGGGATTAGTCTTAGAATTGGGAATTATTTTGGGTCCCGTGCCCCCTAACTTATTGAGATCTTCTTTTTAACGATATTAGTTTTAGAATTGGGAATTATTTTGGGTCACGTGCCCCCCTAGCTTATTGAGATCTTTTTTTTTACGGGATTAGTCTTAGAATTGGGAACTATTTTGGGTCTCGTGCCCCCTAACTTATTGAGATCTTCTTTTTAACGGGATTAGTTTTAGAATTGGGAATTATTTTGGGGCCCGTGCCCCCCTAACTTATTGAGATTTTTTTTACGGTATTAGTCTTAGAATTGGGAATAATGGGAATTATTTTGGGGCTCGTGCCCCCCTAACTCATTTTTTATACGGGGTTAGGTATAATAAAATTTGAGAAAGACAGCTTACCGAAAAAATCTGGGGGGCACGTGCCCCCCGTGCCCCCCCCTATATCCGCGCATGGGAGTAATAACCCCACATTACCACACAAACTTATTTCCCCCATTCTACTGTATTCCGTACAATCCTAGGGATTTCTTAACCAATTTGTCACATTGTTTTTGTGTCAACCTGAAAACAATTCCGATTCAATCGTCAGAGAAGATACCGAGGGAAGGGGGTTTCATCAGTTAATTTTCTTATTCCTACAGTAAGTAAAATATGTGTGCTCCCGTACGCACTTTTAAGTCTTACTGTCATTGACCTGATTGCTGATTGACCAACAAGAGTCGAAATACAAGAGTCGGAACTATGTGATCTCCAGGCTGACTTTGTATTCGAAATCCGAAAAGAACCCTTAACTATACTTCAAGTGGTTACGCGGTAGTTTGGTTATCCAGATAGCGTAGGGATTCGTTGGTTAGAATCCCACCCAGTGCAAGATTTTTTTCTCATTAATTTGAGTTTGTGAGATAATAAGACTCTCAGGGTTAGGTGGTAGAAAAAGCTTCGAGCATTAACCTCGCCTGGTGGTTACCTTCATCTGAAAATTATTATTATTACTCTATAAAGAACGTTCTTCAAACCTAAGGTCTCTTGGGCAGAAGATAACATCAATATTCGGCAGTTCATAATTGTGTGAAAGTGCTTTTTGGTAAGTTTAATAGTTTTCCTCCATATTCCCGGGACATCCTGTATAAAAAAAATTAGGAAATTTTTAGTTTTATTTTTTATTGTATTAATAGGGCCCAACTTTTCCAAAGGGAGATGAAAAAAGAAGAACAGAAGAAAAAAGAATTGTGTGAAATATTTTTACTTTTGCTGATAATTTTATATTATTATTTTGTTGAAACCTGAACCTACCCGTTGCAACGCACGGATCAGCCACTGTAATTTCATGAATACATACTTATAAATTTTATAATCTGCCATGATTAGAAAGTTTTTTTCCCTATGGAAAAGGTTAAGAATAACGGTCAGTTATTTTAAATATCATCTAGGTACCTATAACGAATTGAAAAATGATCTCTAATGGCCATATTCTCGTAGTTGAAAGCAATGTTAAGTGAAATATTTGTGACAGAAACACACTGCGTGCTAGGGGCGGAAGGTGGAAGGTGGGCGCTCATATTCATAATTCAGGCGCACGGTATTAATTCTGCATTAACTTGTCACCCATTCTTTATGATTTATTTTTGACATTACCTATTTACCTAGATTGTGTGGTGTAGAAAATGACTCTGCTTCTATTCTTGATCAGGCGATTTCAAAATTTTAAAATAGACGCTTCTCGCAATTTTGTTTTTCTGTGACTCGCCAAAAAAAAATCACGTTTGTAGCCTTGTTGGTTCGCAATCCGCTCCATGTGAACTATCTGCGAAAGGCTTGAAATAATCCTTGCAAGTGATGATATCATATTGGAAATAAAAATGAATTCTTAAAAAAAAAATTGGAAATCATAAAAATGAGTGAGTTTCGAGTGCCCGAAGTAGTTGTGTCGTCGAGCAAAATGTCGCCCACTCTGGAGCTGCTCCACCACATCGGGGGAGCCTCTGTGAACGAGAGAAGAGGCAACAGGCCGGGCGGCCACATGTTCCTGTCACCCTACGGCCCGCAGGCCCCCACCCGGAGGAGGCATTCCTGGATCGGAGGGTGAGTCTCTTTCCATCCTGTGACTCTTAAAATTCTGCATTTCTTATTTTAGTGCCAAGACGCAAAGTAATTTTTCAAGCTTTTTAGCTCTGATAGTTTTCATAGTTTTTAATAAGGCAGTAGAGAAAATTTCTATTGTTTATTTGTGAAATAAAACTTAATTTAAATTTAACTCCAATGTTTTGGGTTTCATTTCTATGGATAAATAGTTTAATAATTGTAATGATAACATAGGTTCTTTCAATTTATTTAAATTCTTTTATTAGTGTGGAAAATTCCTGGGTACATAGACTACATATAGGTAATAACTAACAATAATGTGGATTTAACGTCACTTTCAACTGCAGGGTCTTATCTCGACGACTAAATGAAAACTACTAAAGAAGATATTCACAATACATAAATTTATCCGTGCCCTCATAATAAATAAATTATTTTTTTACTAAGGCTAAAATAATTATGGCACGCGTATTTAATAAAATAATGAAATTATACAGGTACCTATAACCAATAAATAACTAAGGTATAATGTTATTGGACATTTAATTTTTATGAGGGTTTACCTATTTAGGTACGCAAAGTGTCAAGAGTTTTCTCTCGACCTAATATTTTGCTGTTATAAAGCTGTACTCTGAGTTTTTTTAATTCTAGAATTTCTCAACTCTTTTGACATTCGATTAGCATTACTTTTAGTGTTGTGGCTTCCGAGGGAATTGGAAGAGGCTTCATGGATTTAGGGTTTAGAATGGTGCTTTAGCCAAAAAAAATTCTATGAAATGAATTTATTTTATTAATCATTGTTTAGCATGCTCGACTTGCAATTCAGGTGACTCCGGTTCAAACCGCGGCCGGTTCGAAATTTCCTCCGCTCTGTACTTTGGATGTCGGGACATAACCTAGCCTCGTAAGGACAGACTTAGGGTATTTGTAAAGTTGAAAACGACCAGTGGCGGCATTATGAGATTGATATTGGACGATGATGGTTGGTTGGAGATATGATGTATTTGCATTAGTTGAATGGGTGAGTAGAAGAACCAGGAATGTCAAAAATCGACTTTTCTGGAAAGCAAAAATAAGATTTGCCTTATTTTTGCTTTCCTGATGCTAATGAGTATAATAAAATTAAATTTTACATTCCTTGTTATTCGACAAGATTCTCACAACTAGGTACTAATACCGCTAGCAAAAGTGGTCAGTGATTTTGTTATACATTTCTTATTTTACATCAGATTTTTTTTCCGCTTCCCCCACTTTAAAATCTAAAAAAATTATACTTTTAAGGTGTATTTCTCCTTCATATTCACAGAGATGATAGAAAAGAGTACATTTCTTCTAATTCTACGAAGGAAAAAAAAAATCGATTTTTGACATTCCTGGTTCTTCTACTCACCCATTCAGTTCTCGTAAAGTAGTCGATGTTAGCCACTAAAAATTGTGACATTACACAAATAACGTGCTCTTTATCTTTCATCTTATTTTAATTAAAAAAAAAATGCGAGTGTCAATTAATAAAATAAATCTACTATGCCCTTTCCTAAAATCAAAATAAGATTGACAGGAATAAATTCTGGAACAATAATACCGTATATTTTCGTGATAATAATATACTATATTAAGTAGCTATGTAACAGTTCACTTGTTGGTAGCCCAATAGTCTAGTACCGCAAGCCCAAAAATAGCGAAATAAATGCAAGTTTTGGTGTAGTTTTGATTTTTTGTACCATAGTGTATTTTGAGCTGCTGAACACGAATCTGAGGTTTGCCAACAAAAATTTTACCGGCAAATTTTTTTACAGGCAAAAAATTGGACTATTTTTAGTTTTTCTAAAATATCTCCCAAGTGATTTAATAAACGCCAACACTAACTCCATACAAAGTTGTTCACAACTAAATTCCCTACATTTTATATTCTACAAAAAAAATTGTGCGACCAACCTTTGAGCTTTGAGGGCGCCCTCAAAATGCAGGCAAAAAATCAAAAGTGGCCACATTTGCGATTTTTTAAAATTTTACTTCAAAATAACGCTCCTGACAATATTTTTTGGCAGTTAAAGACGTCATTGATGGCTTACAGACTAAAGTTTCAGACTTTTCAGCCTTTTAGAAGGACCTTTGCAGCCTTTTGGAGTGATCACAGTCACCTGTGTCTATCTAGAACCCTGGTTTTAAAACAAAAAGTTTTGCTGTACTTGTGATTTTTGGTAATATAGTGTATTTATAGCTGCAAAGTATGAATTTGACGTTTGCCAACAAAAAAAATGCCGTCATTTTTTTAACAGGCAAAAACGGCCTGAATGGAGCTTTTTTCAGTTTTTAACAATATCTCCGAAACTGTCCATTTCAAAGCAACGTTGGGTGAGTACTAAGTTCAACATAACTGAATTTCCTACATATTATGTTCCCAATATTATTTTGTGCAACCAACCTTTGAGCTTTGAGAGCGTCCTCAAAGCCCAGGCAAAAAATCAGAAAAGGCAAATTTGGACTTTTTGAAGTTTTACCTCGACATAACCTACTTGGCAGTGTGTATGATATTGTTTAGTTTAGACTCTAAAAGTCTAAACTTTAGAAGCTAAATTTCGTGACCTTTGCAGATTTTTTGTAAAACCTGGATCTAGATCAGGATCACTTGCATCAATCTAGGACTGTGGTGTTTCGCTTTCTAGCTCTGAACAACACGTTGCTTTGAAGGATGCAGGAGTAAAAAGAGACAACAAAAATAAAATGGAGATGTTCGAATGATCCCCGTGAATCCCACAACTTTATTCCAACGGATTTCATTTGCTAACCATTCCAACGAAAAACTCGAAAACTTTTTGAGCTACGATCTAGGACCTTATTCTCTGTCACTTTTTGACAAAGGATGCATGAGAAAAGGAACAAAGTCCACTCTATACAAAGATCTTAAGCCCCTGACGAACAAGCACTTTACTGGTCAGGTGCAATATGTAATTGATGGGGAATTCCTGTTACACAGAGTTGTCTGGCCTACAAATGCATCATTCTCTTCAAACTGTGACAGATACATGCAGTATGTCATCTCCAAATATCCTGGGGCAGTAGTTGTCTTCGATGGCTAGCCTGAAGATATTCAAAGAGGAACAAAGACAGCTGAGCGTATGAGGAGAACGAGGACTCTCTCATCTGCAGACATGCTTTTTGATGACACCATGACACCAACAATGTCAAAAGATAATTTTCTAGCAAATCCAAGAAATAAGAGTCGTCTCATTGACTTACTTGCTACCAAACTTTCAGAAGCAGGTTTGCAATATAAGCAGGCAGAAGAAGATGCAGGCGTACTGATTGTTACGACCGCACTGAAATGAGACTGTTACTATAGTAGGGGAATATTAGTAATCTTGATTGTGCTCTGTGAAGTTGACAATGTCTTCTATTTAAAACCTGGAAAGCAGACCATTTGTCCAGCTTTGTATTCACCCCTTGAAGCTGCAACTTCCTCATGCGTGAAAGAACACATCCTCTTTCTACATGCAATGAGCAGGTGTGATAAGACGTCGGCTCTCTTTAAACAAGGAAATAGGGAAATTTTTAAAAACCCTTGTAAAAAGTCCTAGTCTTGGAAAAGTTATAGACGTCTTCAAAGACTCTAAAGCGTCCCAAGACTCTGTAGCGGCAGCAGGAGAACGCTTCTTAATACATTTGTATGCGTCCAGTGGAAAAAGTCCGTCTTCACTTAACCATCTGCGATACATAATTATGTTATCCCAAGGTAGCCTTTAGAATCAACTCCAACATTGCTGCGTTACCACCGTGTGCACTCCCTCAGGGTGTACCCTGTACCATCAAGTGCAACAATGGTTGGGAGTAAGTAAAGCTCCTGAAGAGTGGGGATGGAAGCAAACTCAAACAGGTCTAGAACCTATATTAAATCTCTCTGCCCCCGCTCCCCCCGAATTGCTGAAGCTCGTTTCCTGCAAATGTACAGGAAACTGTGGCTGCAGGAAAGAAGGACTCTCCTGCTCCGCTCTATGCTTGCATTGCGATATCATGCCATCAATGGAGGACCCTGATCCAAGTCCCTCACAAAGATGTACTGTAAATGTCAAAAAATTTAGCCTTTAAACCATTATTAATATCATTCACACTTCAAAAATTTCAAATTTTGCCTTTTCTGACTTTTTGCCTGGGCTTTGAGGACGCTCTCAAAGCTCAAAGGTTGGTTACACAAAAAAATATTGGGAACATAATAGGTAGGAAATTCAGTTATGTTGAACTTAGTATTCACCCAACGTTGCTTTGAAATGCATAGTTTCGGAGATATTGTTAAAAACTGAAAAAAGCTCCATTCAGGCCGTTTTTGCCTGTTAAAAAAATTACGGAAATTTTTTTGTTGGCAAACGTCAAATTCATACTTTGCAGCTATAAATACACTATATTACCAAAAATCTCAAGTACAGCAAAACTTTTTGTTTTAAAACCAGTGTTCTAGATAGACACAGGTGACTGTGATCACTCCAAAAGGCTGCAAAGGTCCTTCTAAAAGGCTGAAAAATTCTGAAACTTTAGGCTGTAAGCCATCAATGACGTCTTTAACTGCCAAAAATATTGTCAGGAGCGTTATTTTGAAGTAAAATTTTAAAAAATCGCAAATGTGGCCACTTTTGATTTTTTGCCTGCATTTTGCGGGCGCCCTCAAAGCTCAAAAGTAGGTCGCACAATTTTTTTTGTAGAATATAAAATGTAGGGAATTTAGTTGTGAACAACTTTGTATGGAGTTAGTGTTGGCGTTTATTAAATCACTTGGGAGATATTTCAGAAAAACTAAAAATAGTCCAATTTTTTGCCTGTTTTTTGCCTGTAAAAAAAATTGCCGGTAAAATTTTTGTTGTCAAACCTCAGATTCGTGTTCAGCAGCTCAAAATACACTATGGTACAAAAAATCAAAACTACACCAAAACTTGCATTTTTAAAAGCCAGGATTACTAGACTACAAAGAGTTTTTCAAATTCGAAACTATTCCATAAACAAGAAACTAAAAATTTACCTGTCAATAGTGTAACGTTTGAAACTCAAAATAATTCTGCAGAAAAATGAGGGGAAAAGTTGGAAAACAACAAAAGCAATGCGAGCAACATGCAATACCTTTGCGAGAGCATGGGGAAAAGAGTTCATGAAATTGAAGCGTGGGTGGTGGGGAATGTAATTTATATCCATCAAATTCCCGGTCCCCCATCATTGAAAATAATGATTGTTGTTACTGAAGATACCATGCGTGTCTTCACCAAACCCACACAATGTGGAGTTTCAAGATGAAAGATCCATATACTTTGTGAGGATGTACCACCTAAGAATTCGAACTCAGGAACATGTTTGGGACTCGGAGAACTCTCCAAATTACGTGTTCGTTGCCTTAATAATAGGGCTACTGAGATTGCTTCGACAGAATAATATCTATCCACTCTTACAATGTTTCTCATCAAAAAACTATCCGTCCGGAAGCTACAGGACGCAAAAAGAGGTTGTCACGGGGTTTTTCAATTGAAATAAATGCATACTTAAATATAGTATAGATTCTAAATGTAGTAGCTCAGTTTCAGTCAGTGAGACAGACATGAGGAAAGAGAAAGTCAATGTTATCGTCAGGAAGACAGACATGAGGAAAGAGAAAATCAATGATATTGTCAGGAAAACAGACATGAGGAAAGAGAAAATCAATGTTATCGTCAAGAAGACAGACATGAGGAAAGAGAAAATCAATGTTATCGTCAGGAAGACAGACATAAGGAAAGAGAAAATCAATGATATTGTCAGGAAGACATACATGAGGAAAAAGAAAATCAATGATATTGTCAGTAAGACAGACATGAGGAAAGAGAAAATCAATGTTATCGTCAGGAAGACAGACATAAGGAAAAAGAAAATCAATGATATTGTCAGTAAGACAGACATGAGGAAAGAGAAAATCAATGTTATCGTCAGGAAGACAGACATAAGGAAAAAGAAAATCAATGATATTGTCAGTAAGACAGACATGAGGAAAGAGAAAATCAATGTTATCGTCAGGAAGACAGACATGAGGAAAGTGAAAATCAATGATATTGTCAGTAAGACAGACATGAGGAAAGAGAAAATCAATGTTATCGTCAGGAAGACAGACATGAGGAAAGAGAAAATCAATGTTATTGTCAGGAAAACAGACATGAGGAAAGAGAAAATCAATGTTATTGTCAGGAAAACAGACATGAGGAAAGAGAAAATCAATGTTATTGTCAGGAAGACAGACATGAGGAAAGAGAAAATCAATGTTATCGTCAGGAAGACAGACATAAGGAAAAAGAAAATCAATGATATTGTCAGTAAGACAGACATGAGGAAAGAGAAAATCAATGTTATCGTCAGGAAGACAGACATGAGGAAAGTGAAAATCAATGATATTGTCAGTAAGACAGACATGAGGAAAGAGAAAATCAATGTTATCGTCAGGAAGACAGACATGAGGAAAGAGAAAATCAATGTTATTGTCAGGAAAACAGACATGAGGAAAGAGAAAATCAATGTTATTGTCAGGAAGACAGACATGAGGAAAGAGAAAATCAATGTTATTGTCAGGAAAACAGACATGAGGAAAGAGAAAATCAATGTTATCGTCAGGAAGACATACATGAGGAAAAAGAAAATCAATGATATTGTCAGTAAGACAGACATGAGGAAAGAGAAAATCAATGTTATCGTCAGGAAGACAGACATAAGGAAAGAGAAAATCAATGATATTGTCAGGAAAACAGACATGAGGAAAGAGAAAATCAATGTTATCGTCAGGAAGACAGACAGAAGGAAAGAGAAAATCAATGATATTGTCAGAAAAAAAGACGTGAGGAAAGAGAAAATCAATGATATCGTCAGGAAGACAGACAGACATGAGGAAAGAGAAAATCAATGATATTGTCAGGAAGACAGACAGACATGAGGAAAGAGAAAATCAATGATATTGTCAGAAAAAAAGACGTGAGGAAAGAGAAAATCAATGATATTGTCAGGAAGACAGACAGACATGAGGAAAGAGAAAATCAATGATATTGTCAGGAAGACAGACAGACATGAGGAAAGAGAAAATCAATGATATCGTCAGGAAGACAGACATGAGGAAAGACAAATCAATGATTTTGTCAGAAAGATAGATATGAGGAAACAGGAGACAGGTAGAAATAGATATATTTATAATATTATAATGTAAGAAATGGGAATATGGCACTAGTATATGATAATGAGTTTTTACTTATTTTTAGAAAAGTTGAGCTCCTTATTATAGTGAGTCGAAATTCGTTGATATACTCGTATTTAATTTTTTAGCATGGTTCCTAAAGCGGTGTCTAAAGATTTGGAGTTTTAGTTTTGTTAGAAGAATAATAATTATTTTATCATTAGTTATGCTAAGTCTCAAGTGCAAATTTATTTTTAGTAGAATTTGGGGACAGTTTATTAGATTATTACATATTTTTTGTACAAAAATGGTTGCTTTATTTCGCGTCTTTCTTCGAGGGTCTTAACATTAAGGTTGAACATCATATCAAATCTTCATAAGGATATTTTTTCAGAACAGGTCAGATTCTGTTGTACGAAACTGAAGAAGTACTGATAGTAGTTTTTTCCCTCCATTTAGACATAGATTTCTAAAATTTTGTAAGATTTAGGCTATCCAAATATTTGGGTTTTATTTTAAACTTATCTTTCCTTCAATAATATATTATGCTCCCTAAGCCGACACAGTTTTGTCTTATTAAAAACATACCTACGAGAATTGAGGTAATACTTGTATTCTGCTTCATACGTGTGGGAAGGTTTTTAGGTAGATGAGCTATTCAGGAAAAGATTCGAAAACAATAGGTACTCGCTTGCATTATCACTAGAATAGAAAGCCCCCGTAAATACATACGAGTAAGTATACATAGTCTCGTTGCATAGAGGAGCGCTATATTAGAGTTTTTGCCTAGTAGAATATTGAAACTTTGTCCTTGGTAAAGTTGACCTTTTAGGTTCAAAGGTGGGAAATATATGAAAACTAACTTTTCACTTAAATTCCGTAAGCAGGGTCGATATCAGAATAGTTAGGGGTGGGAACTTCAAATGCATTTTCAAATTTCCTCTTGATTTTGATTAAAAAATGTAATAAATCTTTAATGGGGAGTTAATAAATTCACAGGTTTTAGCCATGAATGTATGTATCTAACATTAACGCATGAACTTGTTTGATGTGAATCAGGCATTTTCACAATAGCAACCACTAAATATGAGATCAAACATAAACTCCAAAAAATATTGATACCTACTAAATGCACTGTTAAAAAATTAGTCAAGAGCACCCGTTAAAATACGCAGAAAGGGTTTTGTACATTATACAATTTTATATACAGGGTGATTCAAAAAAGTAGGAAAATCCGTTAACCACATACACTTTGGAGCATAAGTGAGTCAATTTTTTTTAAAGTTTTATTTTATTGAATAATTAATTATCTCTGAAATACTTTATATATTTCACCGTGGCAGAGTGAGTTAGCGCGCTAGGCATTGCACACACGGTGACCTGGGTTCGATTCCCAGCGGGGCAGGAATTTTTCTGCTCTGTACTTGGATGTTCGGGTCCACTCATACCTCGTGAGGAAAAATGAGTAGTTACTTGTATGAGTAACGACCAGTGGCGGCATTACCAGAGTAAAAAGAAATTAATGTCATAGAATAATTCGATATGTAAAGGAGGCTCTTAGTAATGCTGCGCTACCCACAAAAATTGTGAAGAGGCCTTGTGCTTCACCACAAATAAAACAATACATAATACAAAAAACATACTTTATATATTTTGATCCGAATTTGCTGCATACATTGGAAAAATGTGTCTATTATAAGGCCATAAAGTGACCATATCCGAAAACAAAAGTCATCAACAGAAAACGGCCTATTTATATGACTCACTTTTGCACCGACTTAATAAAACCCTACAATTGGGAGTTAATTTGTTGTTTTCCGAATTTTCATTTAAACCAGATACTTGTTATCATTTTCTATGATTGTGTGCAAATTACAATGGTATTAAGAAAACAGTGTCAATCACACATGTGCAAAATCTCTTAGACCGGAGGGTATCTACTCGCCAAAACTTGATTATATTGAATACAAGTGGGTCTACTGTCCAGTAGAGAAGAAATAAGCTCTAAGATTTACCTACAACACACTTAAAAGGTCACTCAAATAATTTGGCACCCCCAGATGAAAGGTCCTAGATCCAATAAGTTGCCCTCGGCAACGTCTCTTCTACTTCTGAAATTTCATATCTACTAAGAGACGGAACAGATTGTTAGTAATTTGACAAAATTAGACCCACACCAAATGCTATAACACATTTCCACTCTTTATTTTTGAAACATATTTAAATCTTAGCTCTTTAGCTACAACCGTTCAAGAGTTATGGCTTGTGAGAGACGGCGTACACAGGGCGGCGCGGCGACCGGCGTACGGGAGAAGGGCTCGTTAGTAGGGTTTTTTCTTCATATGAACAAAACCCTAAAAAATTGCACAACGGAAGACAAAACTTGTCTCAGTCTCCTTACCAACTCCAGTTCCGCTAGCTATAACAGCTATAACCCTGAGGTTCTGATATTATGGGTTATTAACCCATAATATCAGAACCTCAACTGGAGTTTGAAGAAGGAGCGGTATATTTTGGCTAATCTTTTCTTTTCTATCAGTCTTATTACATCTTGTATGGCAGTATGTATTTTAGTCTTATTATATCTTGTATGGCAGAATATATTTTAGTCTTATTACATCTTGTATGGCATTATATATTTTAGTCCTTTTACATCTTGTATGGCAGTATATATTTTATTGTATATTATGGTAGTATGTATTTCGGTCTTATTACATCTTGTTTCGTATTATGTATTTTGGTATTATTACATCTTGCATGGCAGTATGTATTTTAGTCTTATGAAATCTTGTGCGGCGATTTGTATTTTAGTCTTATGATACAGGGTGGCCCTAGAGTTATGTTCACCCGAAATAATTTCGTTAAACTTTCGATTTTCAAATTAGAACCCCTATTTTTTGTTCGATATTCCTTTACTCCTTAAAATTCTACATACTTTTGAATATTCACACCTTCTGTTCTGATAAGTTTTATACAGGGTGTGCATTCGGTGCCAGAATTCTATAATCAACTATCTCAACCAAAAGTACAAGTGTGACATCTGTGACATATCAAATGACATTTATTCTCCATGCAAAAGAACAAGGTATCAATTGTTATTGCATTCGGTTTCATGTAACCATGATTTTCAAAATAACAATCCCACAAAATGTGAGTTATTTCAAAAACTTGGTAATTTGAAGGCGTCTTAAAAAAGCGTTGTTATCATGTTATTTAGCGTAGAAAATTATTCCAATTTATACCTTAGAGGTATGGTTTTGACACATATTCAATCAATTTGCACATTTCACAAGATGATAATTTCGCAAAACATGTTTGTTTGAATGCGAATGCAAAAACCATTGATACCACGTTATTCAGCATGGAAAAACACTGCGATTTAATATGTGACACTTGTACTTCTGGTTGAGATAGTCGATTTTAAAAATTGGCACCGTATGCACACCCTGTAAAAACTTATCGTAACGCAACGTGTGAATATTAAAAAAAAAATCTAATTTGGAAATCGAAGGTTAATTCCAAAAAACCAACTTACGGTCCCAGTATGTATAAAAAAAAATATGAAAATAACCGCGACTAAAATAAACCCTCTTCTAATTGCGAGTCGAACTCGCGGTTAGAAGAGACTTTTCATACAGAAAATTCTGTTCCCTTCAAACACGTGAGGCTGGTATTGCCGCCCTTCCAAGGCTGGGTGACTTTGATGTAGTTAGCTGGTACGCTTCCCAGCTTTCAGTTTATTTAAAATAGCTTTATGTGCGATTCTATCGAAACATTTTTCGATGTCTATATAGATGACATCTATTTATTGGCCCTCTTGCATTTCTCTTGAAATATCATCAAAAAATTGAACTAGGTTTGTGACGGTCGATCTGTTTTTTACAAAGCCATTTTGATCTATCTTTCCTCAATATTTGCAAAGATCAAAGGTGCAATTTTTGAGTACAAGACACTTTCGAAGAGTTTACCAATGGAATTTAAATTCAATACGGGGCGATGCCGATGGTTAGAAATTTCATCAGCTGATCCTTTTTTCTTAATAGGTGTAATAACTGAGGTTTTAAGTTCAATTGGCATGTATTTGGATATCAATATACCAATAAATATTTTTGTCTCTGGGGATTTCAGAAGCTGACCAAATTGTTTTAACAGTGATAATGGTATCCCGTTTGGTCCAGCTGGCTTATTTTGGAATATAGATTTTATTTTTTTCATAATATCATCTTCACTGAATATATCAATGTGTAGGTGTTGGTTACTATTTGGAGACGTTGTATTGAAGTTGGATTGAAGTTGTTATAGGCCCCTAGGAAATGTTCTTTTAAAGATTCTACTATTTCTTGTGGATCTGAGATATTTTTTCTTTGAAGGTAAGTGTTTTTTTGGTTTAGTAGGTACCAAGGTAACTTGGCCGCAAACTACCTTCATTGGCAAAACTTTTTCGATAGGAGCTATGGAACTTTCTGTTCAGAGAGGTAATGTTGCCTCAGTGCTGAGCACACTGCCTCGGGAAGATGTCCTTGGAGAAGTGTTTTATATATTGTAAAAATATAACTATTTATCATAATGAAAAAAATTGTGATATTTCTCCTAACGGTAGAAAACTACTCGATTAAAAATCAACATACAACTACTACAATATAACTTATGTATAGCTAATAAAGAATAGTAATTCTGTAAAATTTCTGTTAAGTTGTTCACAAAGTTACTGAAAACAGTAGTGAGAGCAGTGCGATGGCCGTTGTACAAACTGAGAGCTTAGGAGATGGGAGATAATTGAGCAAAAGGTGTGAAGGGCAATTTAAAAGGACTTGTGTTATTCCTAGCAGTAGTTAGAGATGATGGTACTTGAAAGTTAATTGCACTGGTAAACTCAATGGAATCGATTTTCTTCTTCAGGGTTCTGTGTAAAACTTGAATTAAGATTTCAGAATGATACTCAAGAGCAAACATATTGTTCATAAAATAAATATGGCCAAGTGGCTTTCTCCTTTATACGGAACGCACGATACATTTATAAGTTCTGAGATGCGTTAAACTTGGTTGTTTTACCATTCATATCTTGACCTAATGTTCGACCTGTCTTTTTTCTAGAAAATTTGGCCATATTTCACACTAATGTTTTCGGAGAGGTGCATAACTTTTCTGTTTAAAAATATATTAATGGAAGTGATTGTATATCACAGAACGCCGCTCTTTGCAACACGGTGGTATGATGGCAACAATTATGCCCACTGCTCAAGCATATTTTTGTCATCTCCATAATGCTGTGTTTTAGTCTTGCTCTGCCCGTGTTCTATCTTATATGAAATTTCTTATGTGTTAACTAAATAGTGCTACAAATTATTAATGTGGAATTGTAAATAAAGTAATAAAAAATCCGCCCGATAAAGCGATTGGTGCATTCATACTTTTATTTTTAACAACATATTTTTTTAGTTTATAAAAAAAAACCATTTCATTTGCTAACGGTGTCTCTTAATAAATACAGAGGAGCAACCAGGTATTGATCATGTATGACCTCCAAGTACAAAGAGGCCCCTTGAACAATACAAATAATTATAATCCACCGCCCTGTATCTAAAAATTCCACAGACTAATAAATCTAATACTTTATGATATTTTCCTCCTTTACCTTTCTAATATTTTCAAGGGGAAATTCATTATTATGGATAGTTTTCTCTGATTAGAACTTACCATTTAAATATTCTTCATTTTGTGTTATGGAATTTTAATTAGATATCTAGCAATGATCCTATAGTATAATAATAAGATTATGATAATTTACTATTATACATTTCATCATACTCGGTCTCCATCAGGTTTAGGAAATTCTTTTCGTTCATGATTTCTTTGAGGTCTCTTGAAAATCTAATTCATTTACAAGTTTTTCTATTCAACCTCTTCCAGCTACCCCAAATTTAAGATTATCTGGAATTTTATTTTTTCGGGATGAAAACTTTTATGTAGCTTGTTGTAATAATTTTGTGGATACAAATAGATTGGCGGGGTCATAAGTTTCACCATGTTGCGCTCTCGAGTCTCTTTGACAGTATTGAGTCATACATAAGCTTTAAATCCCTCTCTTCTTTCGAGCAGTCAAGAGAAGATTTTCAATCTTTTTGTTAGTTTGGTTAAAAGAGTTATTTTTACTATAGGTATCATGTTTTTATTTTCCTTATCTACTTATCTTATAGAATGTAATATTTTTAAGACTGAAAGCTTATTCCGGAGTTTGAAACCCGGACATGATCAGCCAAAACTAATTCCTGATCACTTGAAAGAATAAAACTAAACGAAACTGTCGTTACTTTAAGAAAAATTATTCTTGCAATTTTAATCCTAGATAGTACTTACTTACCTACCAGCTGTATATTCCTATTATTAAATTCATTTTACTAAAAAATCCAAATAGCTATTTTTCGTTCGATAGATGCACAATTAATTCTATTTCTTCGTTTCTTATTCCAATGCCATTTTCACTGACTGACTGTGAATAGTGAAAAAAGGCACTGAATCAAACAGAGAGTCTTTTGATGGCATGGGGTATTCTTTTCAAAGTTGTTCAGTAATAATGTTTAAAATTTGGGTTGGATCTTTTTCTTCTGTAAGTTGCTTTAACAACAGAATGATGGTCGTTCGCACTGTTTCCGTTTCAAACTAATTTTCCTATAGCATTTTATTCGTTAGTATCATGGCGTCAATCTCATTAATGTCATCACGTTAGGATGGCGTATAGCGGACAGATTGGTACGGACTAAGGGCAGGAGTTAGATTAGAGTATTCGAGGAGGTGTGCAACCGTAAGGACAATATGACAAAGGGGAGGGGTTCCTTTTTGAATTGTTGGCCATAGGTAATGAAAGTATGACCGATTCTCATTCTGGATATTAAAACTTATTCGTATGGTTGGATCTTTGAATGTTACTTATAGTAGTATTAGATTTCAGTAGACATTAGATATCACATTGACATTTTTTACAGAATTACCTATGTGTAACATGATTGTCTCTTTTATTTGACATTCATATAAGGATTAGTTTCGACAGTTGAAGCTGAAAATTAAAAATCATTGTTTGCTTCGGTGTCTTCAAAAGATTGATTTTTAGATACCCCAGTTGTGAAAGATGATTCCTTTATGCGTGAGTGATACCCTGTATCTGTTGGATTGGGAAAAAACTTCGTAGATTGGAAATACCTAGTGTTCCAAATTGTCATTGTTTTTGGCTACAATAAAAAGCAAAGATAACTTATAAGAATCGATTGAACCGACAACTGCTAAATTTGGATTATGATTAGGTATTATTTAATACTTTATTGGCAAACTACATATTACATACTGCAACTCAGGACATGAAATGAAAAGAACTCAATAGATTATATAGTGAACCAAGAGCCGAAGTTAAAGCCTGTGTCTTTCTCTTCCACCAAACCCCATTTCCTACTTCCTACTCTTTTTCCTACACAATTTTATGCTTACAACCATTTTTTTTTTTAAATTTTGAGCAAGTGAAGTATATAAAATTAATATTTGATGAAACAAGTCAAAGTGAAGTATGTAATTTGAATGAGAAAGCTGAAATTTGGAAACAAATGAGATATTGAGCCGACACAAAATGTCTTTGCCGTCCATACAATCGCTACCGACAATACCGTCTGTGGACGTGGATGACATCCTGGACACTGACGACAGCGGGACTAGCGGAGCAGCCGAGGTGACGGAGGTTATAGCCACCGGCACATCCAGTGTCAGGAGGGTTAACAGGAGACGCCGGGGGTGGACTGTGGTCATTGGAGCTCATCATAACTGGTAAGTTATTCTGAGGTTATAGCCGCGGACACATCCAGTGTGAGGAGGGTTAACATTGGAGCTCATCATAACTGGTACCTAAGTAATACTGAGGTTATAGCCGCGGACACATCCAGTGTGAGGAGAGTTAACATTGGAGCTCATCATAACTGGTAAGTTATACTGAGGTTATAGCCGCGGACACATCCAGTGTGAGGAGGGTTAACATTGGAGCTCATCATAACTGGTAAGTAATACTGAGGTTATAGCCGCGGACACATCCAGTGTGAGGAGAGTTAACATTGGAGCTCATCATAACTGGTAAGTTATACTGAGGTTATAGCCGCGGACACATCCAGTGTGAGGAGAGTTAACATTGGAGCTCATCATAACTGGTAAGCTATACTGAGGTTATAGCCGCGGACACATCCAGTGTGAGGAGAGTTAACATTGGAGCTCATCATAACTGGTAAGTTATACTGAGGTAATACTGATACTGATACTGATCATAACTGGTAAGTTATTCTGAGGTTATAGCCGCGGACACATCCAGTGTGAGGAGGGTTAACATTGGAGCTCATCATAACTGGTAAGTAATACTGAGGTTATAGCCGCGGACACATCCAGTGTGAGGAGAGTTAACATTGGAGCTCATCATAACTGGTAAGTTATACTGAGGTAATAGCCGCGGACACATCCAGTGTGAGGAGGGTTAACATTGGAGCTCATCATAACTGGTAAGTTATACTGAGGTAATAGCCGCGGACACATCCAGTGTGAGGAGGGTTAACATTGGAGCTCATCATAACTGGTAAGTTATACTGAGGTAATAGCCGCGGACACATCCAGTGTGAGGAGAGTTAACATTGGAGCTCATCATAACTGGTAAGTTATACTGAGGTAATAGCCGCGGAAACATCCAGTGTGAGGAGGGTTAACATTGGAGCTCATCATAACTGGTAAGTTATACTGAAGTTATCATAATCAGTAAATTGACGCATTGGAATAATATTACTTTACCAAGGTATGGATAATGAAAGCTAATAGATATTCGTACATACAAAAAAACACTGCCAATTATGGACACAATACTTCCTCGTGATTGTTTCACATTGTGTACACGTGCGAATTTTGAGTTTTTATACTAAATTACTTGTATCTCCGAAACGGCTGAACCGATTTTATTCAAATTTATTTGATATGGTAGAAAACCGTTTTTTCTACATTCTAGATTCTACAAAAAATTCTGTATCGGCAAGTCGTGGTTCTTATTTTTTGACTTATTGTCCAAAATTTCGGATTTTCTTAAATATCAGAGTCAAATTATATATAATTAAAAAGAAAATATAAGAAGCCTGTGTAAAACAATAATATGCATATACATACAAAATTTCATCAAAATCGGGTGTACCGTTCACGAGATATAAGCATTTAAGTAAAAGTTAGTGGTCAGGCGCATGGTCTCTTTCACCAGAGCCGCTAGTACGAATTCGATGAATTTAAAATGGGACCATCTACAGAATGTCTCCTAGATGTGTACAAAATTTCATCTAAATCAGTCGAGTAGTTTCCGAGATTTGCGCGTTACAAGGAATCGTTTTAACAGACCGACAGACAGACCGACAGACCGACAGACGGACACAAAACCAAATTTGCTCAGGAGGTTATGAAACGTCCAGAAATATGAAAAAAATTGAAATCGGAGCAAAAAATATTTTTTTTTACAAAAACGAACACAATACTTCCGATTTCTAATATTAGAAATTCTCGGAAGTAAATGAGTCAGAAAAAAATCATGTGAAACTGTGGGCTGTTAATAATGTGACTTCTAAACTGTTCGCATAATACTTATCTTCTATGGGAATTCTAAACTATTGATATTATGGGATTCTAAACTATGATATAAAGGGACTTCTAAACTGTTGAGATAATCGGACTGCTTTTCTTGAACTGATAGTCTAAATACAGTAGGTATGTTTGTGAAAATTTTAGGCCCCGGGCAGCCCCTTCCGGCCATATTTTTTTTTTATTTTTCTCGCTAAAGCCATATTTTTTATTCCTGGTGGTTATTTAGGGGAGCACTCCAGGTGTGTGTGTGTGTGTGTTTTACATACCAGACAATCGGTTGACAAACCTTGGGTTGAAATTAGTTGCACTCTGCGACCATAGGGCTGCAGCAGACGCAAGGGCCGTTCCTTTGGATTTATTACATACAAAATAGTTAGAGAACAACATTTTCTTTTTTCGATATCCTATTTTTTCAAATGATTAAATCTTTATATTATAACTATGCGAACAAGAATAAAAAGAGAAATCTTGGAGTGTAATATTTTTCAACCTCTCGCTTCTTATGTAGGTACCTGAGAGCTGAGAAGAACAGACTCGTATACAAATTATATGCACATGGATGGAAAGACTTTGGGAAGTGTTCAAAGTGACGATAAACATCATGAGCTCTTATTAAATTAAAGAAGATGACGCACAAACACAGAAGATATTTTAAGAATGCTCCGATAAAAGTCACAACGATACATTTTTCATTTTTTACTTTTCAAGTTTCCACAAACTCAAGTCACAGCTCCACATCCAATGTTAATTAGCAAATCTTCTTATTAATTTCTTCTTTTAGCAGTTTTGGCTATATATTTTTGCATGGTTTTGTAACGTGCATGTATGTCTAATAATAATAATAATATAAACACTCTTTAGTGGAACGTAACCACCAAGCGAGGTTAATGCTCAAAACATTTTGTAAAACATTTCAAAGCCTTATTATTCTGAAACTCAAATGAGGAAAATCTCATGCACTGGGTGGGATTTGAACCAACAGATTGCTACGCTACCTGGATTACCAGACTATCGCGTTGACCACTTGCACTTTATTGTCCAAAATTTTGGATTTTCTTAAATATCAGGAACTAAATCATGTTTTATTAAAAAATAATTACAAAGTAATGGAATCACCCAAAAGGTCGATAGTCAGTTTTCAGTGATGTTTCAGGGTTCCCAGAGCATAAGTACAATGTTTCAGCTATTGGTCCGTGTGTCTGTAAACAAAATGTCTCAAGAATGGCATAAGCTAGAAGTGCTAGAGACTTGAAATTCAGAACAAAGGTACGACATGTCGATACAGTATTTTTCGTAGAACCTAGAATGTAGGAAAAGCGATATTCTACCATATACCTTAATCAAATTTGAAGAAAATCGATTCAGTGTATACCTACAATGTGAACCAATCAAGAGGAAGAATTGTGTCCATAATTGGCAGTGTATTTAGATATGTATGTACAAAATATCACTGTCTCCCAAAAAGGACTCTTGAGGACTGCGGCGTTTTTTAAAGGACTTTTTGCACACGACTTTTTACAAAACTATGTATAATAATATAGTTGTATATTGTTTATACATCGTTTCGTTATTAGATAGGCATTGCTTTATCCGAAGGAACCTTTCTTTTGTTTCTTTTCTGGAGTAAAAAAAACCATAAATCTCAACATGATTTTCTTCTGCATTATCTTACCAATCCGTCTTACTGAATCAAACGTTTTTACCGTTTTGTTTACTAAAGTTTTTTTTCTCTTTTTGAAAGCTATTTGATCAAAACTCTTTTATGTAGGTACTACCCTTACATAGGTAGGTACTTTTTTTGACTAATGGTCTTGAGTTCTTGACATATAATTATGAATGACCCGACATGAGTATAAGATAGCTTGTTCGGTCAGGGATTACGTCATAGATGCCATAGGTACATTATTCTTAATGCCATAAATTAACAAACAATAGGTCACAACGTCATTTCTCTCTCTACTCATCCTGGCTTGTGTCAATTATTGTCAGCTCATAATTATTACGAGTTTCTAATCGTAATATATTCAATCATCAAATTTTCAATAACTATGTCACGCCTTTAAACTTATGCAATGCGCTTCTGTACAGTGTGTTTCAGCTCTATGGTAGCACATTTTTTTCAATCATAATGACATTAATGACATAATATTGCTATTTATATCTTTTGAGAGGGGCCCGAATTTGTGTTCAGCAGTACCCAAATATCGGTTGTCTCACCCATGACCAGTACAATCTGAACGTTTTTGGTATAATATTACCTACATTATTATTGAAGAAACCCAACATTTATCACATTGTGTTCTGTTTTGACCATTTCCCGCAGATGACAGAGATTTGTACGGGTAGCTTAGAGTATGACCTATGGTCATACTCTAAGCCAGATGACAGAGATTTGTACGGGTAGGTAGGTACCTATGGTCATACTCTAGGCCAGGGATTTCCAACTTCCAGGTGTATGTGGGCCGTATAGGTATCAGCATTTAATTCGCGGGCCGCACATACAAACACATAAGGGGGGGGGGGGGGGGGCTATGTAAATTGCAGACAACTAAAGTTAAAATAAAACAACAAATTTGGAAGTTTTTTTTATGGTTTTAATTACCCATTAAGTATATTCTTTTGTTTTGAATAACCAATATATTTTTTTTTTAATAATAACTGCTGGAATAATGGGACTATTCAGTCCTAGTTGGGCAGTATAAATAAGCAAACTAGTATTATTATTATTATTAACTCTAGTGAGAATTTTGTGGCTTTGTTGCTTCAGTAACAAGTGAGTTAATTTCAACCTCTATTTTTGTTGTGCTCAATCTCAAAAGATGGCTTAGAGATGTGTCTAAAAGTCGATTTCTTGAGTTGCTCTTAATGTGTTTTATCAAAGAAAAAACACTCTCACATATGTATGAGCTGCCAAACATGGAAACCATTCTCAGACCAAACTGTCTCAGGTTTGGGCATTTGAATAATTTAAATTTTCGAGCCAAAATGATTCCATCGATATTTGCGTTTACATTGAGAAACAATGTGCGTTTACATTGAGAAACGTTCTCAAGTCCCTCAAGCGTTCATTTTTTGTCTTATTATTATTTTTTTTTTCTTATGGAAATCGATTTTTTTTAATAATGGAAATAAAATTTTAATCTAATTATAAAAAAATCTCAGGAAGCTTCGCGGGCCGCTTAAAATGTACTGGCGGGCCGGATGCGGCCCGCGGGCCGTATGTTGGAAATCCCTGCTCTAGGCACTAGGGTGTGAGGCCGCGCCGCCTAAACGAAAACTGGTTGTGTCTGGAATATATTCAAGCAGGACTACGTCATACAAGTGTGACAGTTTCCTTGAGAACTGCGTCATACAAGTGTGACAGTTTCCTTGAGGACTACGTCATACAAGTGTGACAGTTTCCTTGAGGACTACGTCATACAAGTGTGACAGTTTCCTTGAGGACTACGTCATACAAGTGTGACAGTTTCCTTGAGGACTACGTCATACAAGTGTGACAGTTTCCTTGAGGACTACGTCATAAAAGTGTGACAGTTTCCTTGAGGACTACGTCATACAAGTGTGACAGTTTCCTTGAGGACTACGTCATACAAGTGTGACAGTTTCCTTGAGGACTACGTCATACAAGTGTGACAGTTTCCTTGAGGACTACGTCATACAAGTGTGACAGTTTCCTTGAGGACTACGTCATACAAGTGTGACAGTTTCCTTGAGGACTACGTCATACAAGTGTGACAGTTTCCTTGAGGACTACGTCATACAAGTGTGACAGTTTCCTTGAGGACTACGTCATACAAGTGTGACAGTTTCCTTGAGGACTACGTCATACAAGTGTGACAGTTTCCTTGAGGGAGACTACGTCATACAAGTGTGACAGTTTCCTTGAGGACTACGTCATACAAGTGTGACAGTTTCCTTGAGGACTACGTCATACAAGTGTGACAGTTTCCTTGAGGACTACGTCATACAAGTGTGACAGTTTCCTTGAGGACTACGTCATACAAGTGTGACAGTTTCCTTGAGGACTACGTCATACAAGTGTGACAGTTTCCTTGAGGACTACGTCATACAAGTGTGACAGTTTCCTTGAGGACTACGTCATACAAGTGTGACAGTTTCCTTGAGGACTACGTCATACAAGTGTGACAGTTTCCTTGAGGACTACGTCATACAAGTGTGACAGTTTCCTTGAGGACTACGTCATACAAGTGTGACAGTTTCCTTGAGGACTACGTCATACAAGTGTGACAGTTCCTTGAGGATACGTCATACAGTGTGACAGTTCCTTGAGAACTGCGTCAAATATTATAGTGTGATATCAATATATTTTTGATTGTCCTCACTCTACACAAATATTAATCTACACTCTACATCACTCTACACAGATATATGTACAACTTTGGTGCACTTGATACTTTCAAAAGAATAATAATAACACACTCTAGTGGAAGGTAACCACCAGATATGGTTAATGGTTAAAGCATTTTCTAAAACCTAACACTCTGAAATCTTATTTTTTTGTGGTCACATATGCGGCCGATCCGCCGATTTCAACCAAAAGTTTCGTGGTTCGTCTGGTGTATTCGTCGAAAATTTGACCTACCCAGTTTTTCACATTTCTGGACGAATCATAGCCTCAGGATACCAAAAAAGTTGTTTTCGGCCTTTGGTCCCTGCGTCTGTCTGTCTGTGTGTCTATGTGTAATGTTTCTGGCCATGTCCAATAAATACAGACCCTCGATCACATGGTATTTTCACGATTCGTCTCAAATTATCTGAGGGGACCTTTTTTGCAACACGATTCGTTACAAGAAACACCCAACACGATTCGTCTCGAAGTCAAAAATATTTGAGAAAATTATCCCTTCGGAGAAAAAAATCCCTCTCGCACAGAAAGATTCCCTATCAAGTAGGTATAATGCATCGGGTTTACAGTAGCATTACGTAAAATACATAGAAGGCCATGCCTTGGGTTTTCTAGTAGGGTTAGGTAAAATACCTTCAAGGCTATGCCTTAGGTTTATATAAGGGTGAGGTAAAATACATAGAAGGCCATGCCTTGGGTTTATATATGGGTTAGGTAAAATACATAGAAGGCCATGCCTTGGGTTTATAGTAGGGTTAGGTAAAATACATTGAAGGCCATACCTACTGTATTATTAGAAATTATGGGAACTAATTTCTTTTTTGCATGGATACTTTCTGCACGAAAGTTGTTTTGATACTCAAACATGACTTGTTTCCCATGTTAAAAGCAGAACACGAAAATAGTTCGATTACGATACACATTCCCTTAATAGCTCATAATATTATCAAAGTTTTAAACACAAATTTAATATCAAGAAACTGATGTGGCAGTGTTCCAAAGTTGAAAAATATTTTATTGAAGTTATTTTTTCTTCCGTTGGAAAAATACCGATTAAACGTGTCTCATAAAATTACCTAAGTAACATAAATGTAACCCTGAGCTCAGATTTTATCCAGGGGAACAGCAGTGCTCCAGGTCAAGTCCAGGTCTGACTAATATTTTGTTCAATACTGACCATGTAGATAACTTCATGTGTAAAAAAAAAAAAAAAATGTACAATGCTCAAATGTTTTATATCTGCTCTTATTCTGTAATTTATTCTTGTAAACTTAAATTGTAATTATTGTATACCTAAATTGTATTTTGAAAATAAATAAATAAAGATGTAGCTCTTGCTATGATACATTTGTTAATAATAATACTGACCATGTATTGCACTCAGCACACAAAATATGAACTTGAAATTTTTACTGTAGAGTTCGGGATTTGACAATACTCTCTTGTCACTAAAATTATTTATTTAACATAATAACAAATAATTTGTTAACCTAGTAAAGTTTAACATAGATATTAAAGCTTTGTAGCTTCGTCGTTGAAACAATGGAGTCAAGAGCCACATTATGAAACAGGATTAGAGTTAAGCTAAGCCAGACACGACCTGAAGTCGAAGTTTCAACCAATCACAGCGCTCGAGTTAAGCGATAGTTTCCACTTAGATTAAATCTAATCCTGTTTTATAAGTCGGCCCTTAACAAGTTCGATGCTGTGATTCGAATTTAAGTTAAAGGTAAGTATACCTTTGAATTTCTAATTGTTTGATTTTTTCTTATGTTGTATACTGTTGGCAATCTGGAGCAAAAAAGATTTCATTTTTTAAAATGAAAACCATGTCCAAGTTTTCAAATTTGATTGTTCTGTTTGTTCCAGGTAAGTTTGGCGTCCAGGTATTGCTTCAGGATGATTCTGCAACAATCATAAGTATAATTATGATCATACGTCAGGTAAACTCTTAAGATTATTTTTTATTCGTTCAGCCTTTAACCTTTAAATATAAGGTACTAGCGGACTAAACCCACTTCGTTAAGCATCACATACACACATCCATCATACACCCAACCATCTACACACACATCAACAAAATTGTACTATTTCAGTGTTTTTACAATATCTCCGAACTTTACGCCAACATATTAAACACAATAAAGAAAATCTGGTCAAGAATAAACCCATAAGAACAAGTAGAAAAGATATGAGATCAATTCAAACTAGGTTCCATAGGGAACACCACAAAATGAAATTCACCCTATGTGACAACTGTTCCATAGGGGTGAAAGGCTTTTTCATGAAACCCTGCCCCCCGATGGACATCTAGTTTTTCAAAGACCTACTCAAGTTATGTAAATTGAAGTTAACAACTAAATCGCACTCTTCGGAACAATATACACACATAAAACTTGAAAAACACTTATGGAAGAGTCGCAAATTATAAAACAAAAAAAGGTAATCCTTAAGAAAAGATTAGAAATTTATACTTACATAAAATCACATCCTTCTCCCACGGCATCTCACTCATCTCAGCAACGCCAATTATTTGTTGCTGAAAGGAAAGAACATGCATAATCCAAATATTGATTCACTGCACAAATCATTGCACCTCAGACCAAAATATTCCAATTTCAATCGCTGCTGTCCCATAGGGGATGCATCGACCCTACAGTGGCTGGACTGAGTTGTCGAATATTTACGAGTAATGTGTCACTGAGTGGTGTGAAAGGGTCTAAGAGTTCTAAGACAGGAGGGGGTGAACTCAGAACTCAGTCTTTCACAAGACATATTATAGCACTCAAGACTGAAAGTGAAATTAGTCTCATGTTTTTTTTTTTTTTTCGTGAGACTCGATTGAAAGCAAATGTATTAAATGACCTAAAAAATGATACTTCACCCATTCACCATTCCTCATCTCAAAATTACTCAGACAGTCTGTGAGGGACCGCGCTATATCACTCCACCACAAGGCAAGTAAACAAAACATAAAAACTAAACATTGAGCGATAATATTAGAATATAATAATAATTGTTACTGAAAGACCTACGGTGTCTTGCAGCGCAGGCGTTGACTGATGGAAAATTGTTGCGCCTCGTCTCGTATCTTCTCTCCTTCTCGTAATGATATAGGTAGAGTGTAGACATAGACATTCTGCCTGAAGCGTCAACGTGCGAGCATTCCAGTGAGAGTAAAAAAATAGACTGAAAAATAAATAGAAAATAGTCATGAAGGAAAGCTAGAGTTTTGTTGGAGTTTCGTGGCAACTCAGTGTTTTATCCATTTAACCCCCCGAGTTTAATTTCCGCATCCTAAACGGCGCGCTTCAAATAAGACTTTTGTTAATAAATAAATTAATTTTCGTATAATAATTGTAACCCAGTAAGAAATTACGAGCAGTTATGTCTTACGTTATCTGATACCAGTATTGGTAAGGTACATAATCATGTATAGTGTCTACTCTATAACTATAGGTAGGTACATAAATCTAATTTTTTGAATTAATATATCGTCACAAACATTGGATTCTGGCTACATTATTATTTTTAAAAGAGTTTACAACTTGACACCAATTACACCCTCACTGTTGAGTAGAAATACCTACTTTACAATCTGGCAATTCGATCTATATCGAGGATCAAAACTCCTAAAATCTGAAGAGTCTGTAGTGTCTTTCTCGTAATTAAATATCAAGCTAGAAATCTTTAGCTTTTGAACTTTTGATAAATAAAGAAATAGCCTCTGGACAACAAGACATTTATACAATCACTTTCTTCACAATCAAAGTAAATTCTCACCCAATCAGACTGCTTTTTGACCTACGAAACAGACATACATAGTTTATTTTCATTAGGCATGTATTATGTATTGCCCATACAGAACATTAATATTAAAATAAAATTATATAAAAGAACTAGCTGAAACCGGGCACTGCGTCGCCGTTAAAGTTTTCCTGTGGCTGGCGTTTAAAAATCCTTTCTTAAGAAGTACCTACATACGAAACTATAGGTATACCAAAGGAGACACTGTGCCAAATTGAAGCTATTTAGTTCAGCCGTTTTGGAGCTGCGTTGATTATGAATGAATGTAAATCTTATTGTTTGTAATTTTTCTTCTCCTTTCACTTTACCTAGTCCAGTTAAGAGCACCTATGATTTGTGTTATTGTCTTTTTGCTGACAAAGCAGCTACCTTATCTGTTAAACATAGCCTTGCGAAACAATGTAACAAAATCCACACCAAATCATTCAAATCCAACCACCTGTTTGAAATTTATTGGCGGACACAATATTTTTTAGATTAATTTTTTTTATTTTTTAATAGTATATTTTCTATTTAATTATTATTGAAATATAATTTTTATATAAGTATATAATTATGTAAGTCAGGACGTCAGGAGGACATGTTTTAACTTTGAACGTCTCCAGGGACGATTCTCAAAGTCCACTTAGGAGATATTGTTAGATAAGAAATAAGTCTGTAGTCAACTAATTTTACAATTCTACTTGACATTGTAACCCAACTAAACCAAATTTGACAATAAGTCAATAACATAAAACATTTGACACACATTTGAAACATGTATGTTTCTTCCAGTTGAAATTGTTTTGAAGCTTACTACACACATACCCATCACCTCAGCGGAGTTGCGCCTTTACTTTAAGCATACCACCCAAATGACTGGCTGTCAAAATTATAAAGCTTTCTGAACAATAGAAAAGCTATGCTTTGAATTTTGATACATTAGGCATATTAGTGAAAATGAAAAGCGGGAACATTCTCACACCATTTTCCGTAGCATTATTTTTCTTGATGGAATTTAGAGAATATTGTGATCTAGGTAATGTGAAATCTCCTTGCAATATTCTATTGACTACTTGGTAGACAAAATTCAGGATGTACGACATTGAAAATTTCAATGCAATCATTTTAATTCTTAATTCATATGTTATTTATTTCTGTGCCTCCTTTTCGGTTCTGTGACCACATTGAAGGGGAAACGATGATGCAGAAGCGAGTACTCTTTCTTTAGTACCTATAGTACTCGTATCTTTTGGTCTTGATTAAAAATTACTGTTTTCAGAATTTTTCTGATAAATGAAGGGAGAAATTTGTATCGCCTGATACCAAAGAGTATAACTTGATTGGCCTACTATAAAATAACAACCTGCACATATCAACTTACTACCTACCAACATATACAGGGTGTAACAAAAATGCTTGTCATTGCTAAAACCATTATGATTTACAGAAAAATTATACATTTCTGTTTAAAAATATCCTTGTCAAATATTATGTACGTGTTGCGTTTCATTTTGGTTTCCCGGCGCATTTAGTAATAGCTTAATTTAAAATAATAAAGTTATTTCAATTACTTTATAGAAACATAAAATCACATCAACACACATTATGAATATAGATTTTAGTTATGTATTAATAAAAAAAAAAATGAGACTTTAAATACTAGATACCCCCATATCTATGGCCCTGGTTATTTATCCTACATCAAATTAATGAATTAGGTACATCAAAGAAGCACCCAAATGTCAGTAGCGAGTGACAAAAATTTTGTCGAGCTAAAAAAATACGTTTAAAAGACACAATATTTACTGAACTTGAGGGCGTGTCCTGAAGAAAGGAAAGTGAATATCCATTTTTGTGGATCCCCCTAAATTGATTTCTAGAATATGTGGTTTCAGTATTGACGTGCATTTTTGTTACACCCTATGCATTAACATATTTATATGTACATAGAGTGGATCTGCAAGATGTCCATTCCTTTGGATTTATGAAATGGAACCTATTTTAAATTTACTGTGTGGTACAAAAGCTAGGTATGTCATTTTATCAGACACGTTTAAATATAGCCAGTATTACCGGTTAACTGGTTTTTAGGACAAACTAAGACAAACTCGTTTTAGAACGATCTAGTCCTAAAATACTAGTAGTTCTGTGAACTGTAAAGCTCGTACAGATTCTCTTATCGAATTAAAAATGTCATATCAAGTATGAGGACATCGAGACCTTTCATTAAATACCCCACTCGATGGATTTTAATTAAAAATATCAAACAGGGCTCTCTTTCGATTTTTTACCACAGTGCGACCCCCTTAGCTTTCACGATCACAAAATTTCACTACTCATATCAAATATTATTTTTTAACGACTTTACAAAATTTCAAGAGCATTGTTTTATTAAATATTAAATTAAATTAATAAAAAAGAAATATTAATTTTTAACCAAAACGGCCACCATATTGTGGCCCCAAGTTTACCAAATTTTAACATTTTTGAAGAATCCGATCGGGAGTTATCGCGGAACAGACAGACAGACAAACGAAAGCCAAATCGTCCAGTACCAAGTTAAAACAGAACCTCACCACAAT
This sequence comes from Bactericera cockerelli, assembly GCA_024516035.1. Taxonomy (NCBI): domain Eukaryota; kingdom Metazoa; phylum Arthropoda; class Insecta; order Hemiptera; family Triozidae; genus Bactericera; species Bactericera cockerelli. The sequence goes on along the minus strand of CM044957.1, from coordinate 26,708,525 downwards.
GTTGCTTCGCTCCCTCACTGTGTTCGGTTAATTATACTCATACCAGTTTATTTTACAAGTTAAAGTAATTTCATTTTATGAGCAATTTTTATATTGATTTTTGTTCAAATATCACTATATTTATATCTTTTATATTTCAAATATCACTTTTTTCAAGTTATTTGAATGACATGGTATTAAGAAAAAATGGTTTTTTAGAACTATTGAAATTTCAAAATTAGAGCAAAACCAATACTTATATCATAAAACTAGTAGTTCTGTGACCTGTAAACCTAACACAGCAATCTGTCATCTAATTAAAAATGGCATATCAAGCATGAGGACATCGAGACCTTTCATTCAATACCCCACATGATACGGTTTAATTAAAAAATATCAACCGGCCCACTTTTGGGGACCTTTTTCGATTTTTTACAACAGTGCGGCCCCCTTAGCTTCCATGATCAGAAAATTTCACTGATGAACTTAAATATTATTTTTTAACGATTCTACAAAATTTCAAGAGCATTGCTTTGTTAAATAAAATTGGAAAAATCATTTTTAATTTTTATAGCCCAAAAGCAATAGGTTTTTAAATACATGGACCCCAATAAATATGTATACTAATTTTCAACAATTTTGAAGAATCTGCTTGGGAGTTAGCGCGGAACAGACAGACAGACAAACGAAAGCAAAATCGTCCAGTACCCAAGTTAAAAGTGGTTCTGTGAACTGTAAAACTCACATAGATTATCTTATCGAATTATAAATCAAGCATTAGGACATCGAAACCTTTCATTTAATACCCCACTCGATGGGTTAATTAAAAAATATCAACCGGCCACTTTTTGGGTCATTTTTTAACACATCGCGGCCCCCTCTCACGATCAGAAAATTTCACTACTGAAATCAAATATTATTTTGTAACGACTCTACAAAATTTCAAGTGACCTAAATCGGCCTTAAAAACAATACGTAAAATTCTAGTACCCCAGTAAACATGTATGTATACTAAATTTCGAACTGTTTTTGTTTCCTGTAATTATCACCACTCTTGATCAGGTTTTGTTTATATTTATTTTATAACTTATTATTATATTCATTGTATATAAAAAATTGTAAATTGTAAAAAAAAAATCAATCTTGATCTAATTGCTTATAAATAAATAAACAATTTTGAAGAATCCGGTCTGGGGTTATCACGAAATAGACAAACAAACGAAAGCCAAATTGTCCAGTACCGAAGTTAAAACAGAATCTCACTTAGTGAGAACCTCACTACGTTCGGTTAGTAAGATAAAAATTGAACACATGCATCACACTGCACCAATACATACAACATACAACTATACACACCCTCAACATAATTTTTCCACATCCAAAGACTATATGAACGTCAGAATCCCGAACCACTTATAGTTACTGTGGTTAGTTACACGTTGTTTCATAATTATGTATATTATGTTTCTATTTCATACATTATGAGACAACGTTGTATGATATACATACATAATTATTTTCACTAGACGGGATCTGTACGGATTAACGTCACCAGCAAGCATACTAGAAACTAGTAGCGAACACAACCTGGTACCTGGTATAGACACAGAGTTATGCAAATTTTAGTCAACGCTTGACATGGCACAAGTGTGATGAATACACCTATAATTAATGCTGTCTTGCACCACAGTTTTTAAAACGGAATGTAAATTTAGGCCCGTCCCAGTACCAACTCTGCTGGGCAGGTATTAGGTAAGAAGCAGTGTCTCCAACCCGAACCCCGACCTCCAGGTCCCGGGTCCGCCACTTCAGCCAGGGTGTCCCAGGAATAGGTGCAAATATTTTCAGGTTAGGTTCGGCACCCCATGGACTTATAAGCTGAAGTTACAGTGGGTCATTTTGATTTGTTAAGAAGTTATGTCCAGATCCCTTTTTTTCCCATAGGTCAAGAGGTCGATTAGATTGTTGTAAGTAATGTGTGAGTATGCACTAGCGGATTACCCATATGGCAGATTTGGTAGATGCCAAGGGCTCCGCCGTTTAAGGGGCCCCGCGCTTCGGGCAGCTTACACAAATTATTAAGTGTTTTTAATAACCTTCAACTCGGTTTTCCTGGATTTTTTTTTTCTGGATAAAATATTAAAAGAAAAAGCACGGGGCCCCTTAAAATAAACCACATACTCGTATATGAACAATTGAACATAGGTGAATCTCTATACCTATTGCCCTGCGGCTCTTGATATAATATAAATATAATATAATAACTCGTTTTGTAAAAGAATAATATTGACAAAAGACAAAGGGTGTGATTATCGCCTTTAGGTAATCTCTGCTATCAAACCCATAAAGTGTCTTCTGAGTGCTCAGTGATCCACTTTCGAGACATCTTAACCAATCTTCATAGTAGTCGCATGTGACGCTTTTAATAATTTTTTCAAGATATTTTTTTTTATCTATTATCCGGGTACTTTACCTCATAACTTTGAGAGAAAAAAATATAGTTTGTGGCGCCGTCAAATTTACTTGATGTTATGAATTGTTCTTCAAGACGAGCAATGTTAGTACCAATAAAAGAAATAAAGTGCGTTTCGAAGTGTCTTTTGATAGTTTGGAATTATTTCGGCCAGAAATCTTTAAAAAATTCAATACGAACAATAAAATGCCTTTGGTGCTTTCAAAAGTGTCTCCAAAGTAATCGGTGATCTACTTTCTACACATCTTACCTAATGACATCGTTCTACACATATTCTTTTCATAATACCTACATAATTATTTAGACATTTCTACTATTATTCGGGAATAAAATACTGCCTGCGGCACTATAAAAGAGGTTTTGGATCAGTTTCGATTTCTAAAAATGGTATTTTAGAATAAATTCAGTACAATTTTGGGGCTTGGCCTACCATACTGTCTTGCATCAGATTCTTTCTCACTTATTATAATCTATTATTTAACCAAATTTTTAACTTATAACTTTTAATTATATCGTATTTTTTAAGTTTAAAGTATCCATGTAGGTTTAATAACTTACTGTTTTCAATGAGACTCAACCTTCTTTTCAATAATGATCGATAATGTTAAGTGTCCTCTTCGTGATTTTCTATCTCCTCAAATACAAAACTCGTCCTCCGTCGAACTTGATCGCGCCTCGCGAGACGACCGAAAATGAGGATCTTGAAGAACGCCTCAGCAATGTGAGTAGAAGCCTCAACGCCTCCCGAGATGCCGAGCCCAGGTTGCTGTTCCACAAGACTTTCATCACTCTGAGGAAACACAGCTTGTTCGAAAAGATGTCAGCAACCATATTGCCAGAACTGTCTGAAAATTTCCCAACCGTTGGGGATGGGGATGATGGTCTTCTCCCAGTCAACCCCATCATCAGAAGAAGGTCGTCCAGCAAGACTCACACGAGACACTACCGCATTCGGCTGCCTCCCAATCCTAGGCGAGCAAAAAGGTAAGGATATTCAAATTATCGAGTGCGATGTGCTTCGTACCGCTAAGTCTACTAAGAGATTATTACAATACATTATTTTGACGAGGATAATCTTTTTCTCTCCGCCATCATGGTTGGAAAGTTTGTTTAAATTCCTGATGGTTCAACCCGCTGATAACTTTTTTATTTCTCTAAAAATCAAAGTTTTTCTTGCATACTTAGTCTTTCCGTTTAATTTTACGTCTTCTTGACTGCCCACATACAGGGTGTTGCAAAAAAATGGTATCTAACCCTGTACAATACTTTAGTTTTGTTTTTCGATATAACCAGCGAAAAGTGTGTAAAATTAGACAAGAATTAAGAATCCGTCTTACAATATTAAAAAAAAAAACTAGGTTTAAAAAAAATATGTAGACATTTCACTTATGAACCACCTTGTATTGTATATTTTTTGTGGTGTCACTTGAAAGTGCGTGATTTCATTATACAAACATTTTACCGAATACAGCGAGGTTCTGTTTTAGCTTGGGATTCTTCAAAAGTGTTGAATTTTAATCTACATGTTCATTTGGGTTCTAAAATTTTACTTACCTATAGGTTTTTGGGCCTCTTGGAGCCAAATAGGGGCTGTTTTGGTGAAAATTGAAAACGATTTTTCTATTTTTATTAAATTGAGCAAGGCTCTTGATTTTTTGTAGAGTCGTTGAGAAAATATATTTGAGTTGAGTAGTGAAATTTTGTAATCGTGAAAGCTAAGGGGGCTGCATTGTGGTAAAAAATCGAAAAAGGGCCAAAAAATTAGCCGGTTGATATTAGATTAAACGTATTAGAAAAGAAATGGCCAAAAAAAATTAATTCGTAAATAAAACAAAAAAAAAAAGATGAGTTTGAGTATTTTTATAAATCAATCCTTAAAGTTCTTCCAATTACCAATAAAAATAAGTCTGTTCTCGATCATTATTCTACTGAAAATAGTCTAGTGTCTATCAAACGCTAAGTTCATATCTCACATTTCGACAAATGCAACGTCGAAAAAGTAGGTAATATCTGAATATTTTAGGGTTTACTAGAAGTTGTGTCTTGTGCATGAAAACAAGTTTTCATATTTATACAAACAAAGGGAAATTACTTTTTGAGGCAACTTTGTGGATAAGCATTGTTAAAATGACACTTATCTACATATCTACAATGTTGCCCGAAAAGGTAACTTTCCGTGTTTTGAATCATACGAAAACTTGGTCTTATACTATCGACACAATTACTAATGAACTCTAAAAATTTCAGCAGTAATTAATTATCTTAGGGTGAAAAATTTGACCTATATGTAGGTCAAGAGGAAGCGTGCACTTGTCACAACGTGACTAACAAAATAATGTTGAATTAGACATTTTCTGAAGAAAATAAAAATCATGTCTTATTAAATGATTTTGAGCTTTCTTTCATTGCTATCTGCACCCAATTGAGTATAATTGAAGTTATTCAGGAAAACCAACCTCCAGATTACAAGGACTTGTTATCTGGAGGTCTCTGGTTCAAGTTCCAAGTTCAGCAAATATTTAGTTTAAAAAAAAAAGTTATCATATTTGTGTTAATCACTTTCGTGTTATCACAACTACTCAAACTCGCTTTACTAAATCTACGCTGAAACCGGGACTTGAACCACCGACCTCCAGGTTAGAAGTCCGCTGCCTTATCGATCAAGCTACTGAGGTCGGTGCAAATATTTAGTAATGGGAGTTTAAGTAGTTGTGATATCACGAGAGTGATGAATACAAATATGATATAATTTATTTTTAAACTTTTTATTCACGCAAAAGTTAGTTTTCCTTCGAATTTTCATCCATCGTCGCTTGGAGGGTATAGCATTTCCACAACAGACTATGTATGTTAACATTAGTAGTGGATATAATTATTCTTCGTTTTTGTTGCTCCCAGTATATTTTATTTGTATCTTCATTTCTGCGATAAGATGAATTTATATTCATCTTGTCGCAGAATTAATAAATACGGGTACATTGGAACCTGTATTTAACATACAAGGAGGTGCGATTCATAAAACCCGTGCAACTTAACATGTAAAATCAAAGGTGTCTATTGCCTTTGTAGTTTCACGAATCCGTCCATACGTCACTCATTCCTTGTAAGTTTCACTGTTCAGGGGTGAACAGTGCCCTGAACAGTGAACACAACCTTAAATGTGTGCATAGGAAATTGGCCTTCCTTAAGTTGCGGTGAAACTTTCATTCGTGTTATGTTCCTGCTCCCATAAAGGTTCCTGGCATAAAAAAAACCGTGTACCTACCTGTTGTACGGAGACATTCCAGGGCGATACTGATGGTCACTGGTCAGGAAGTTTGTTCAACTTCAGGCCTTCCTACCTCGAGGGTATTGAAAGATAGTTTTATGACAAATACTATCATTGCAGGCGTCATGGTGACTCGAGAAACATAATATGTGCAGCGCCATTTGACGAGCGTTCTCCTCTCGGCGAAATACTCAAAGTTGTTCATTTCTTTAGTCACTCTGTATGTATTATTTTACACTGAAAATAATATCCTTACATTTTAATAGTTGTTATGTACAATATGTACATGTACTATAAAATAAATGATCACCGATTAATCTTGCGAGATTTTTTCAAAGTTTCTCAGGCTAATATTTGATCTCTCCTTGAGTATCAAGTATCTGAGTACAAGGAAGCCAGGACGCAAATGGGCGGGGCCGCCCCCAGCATTCAAATTTGATTCTTTGATGTGTTCATTCTGATAGAGACAAATTACACCGCCGTGTACATTTCCCCCTCGAGCCAAAGTAATTTGTTGTTCACGTTATTCGGTTGTTTCGAGGAAATTAATGCACGACTGAAAGATAATGGCAAAAAAAATATTCCATCAGAGCGAAAAAGTAATTTTGAGGTCGCGGTCTAGTGATTTATTTTGTATTATAGTTATTTACCCGTACTTTGCTAGAGTTAAATAGTCGAAATAAAACTTAAGTATGACCTAGACCGTACGGTTTTTCTATCTAAAATGTTGGAAGAATCAGAACAATCGCCACTCTTAAACGATGAATAAAACCAAGAAATTATCCGTACAACCCTTACAGAGAAGTAAAACATCAAGACACCGGCCGAGAGAGAGAGAGGCCCCATAATAATAATAATATAGGTACTGCACTATACTTATGCCCACCCTGTATAGAGTGAGCACATTGAGTTTATATTTAGCCAACACATACATAATCCATATCCATCACATGAGACAAAATCATAATCATGCGCGTACATCATAAGCGGCCATGTGCTTTCAGTACGTAATATAATTAATCTTAAATATTTACATTTTTATGCAAACAGGGTGGCCTTGAATCATTGGCCTTCAGAGATACCTACATGTAATTCGATAGGTAAACGGTAGTAGCGTAAAATAAAATGCATTAGAGAACTATTATTGACAGGAAATTGCTAGAACCTGTAGATTGTTTCATCCCATGTAAAACACCAGTGCAGTGAGATACCTGTGAAATCTGTGAATATCAAGACAATTCAAGTGGGCTGCCGACTTACCATAAGATTTTCTACTCATATTTGTCTTATGATATCTGGTACAAGTGGTCTCAGGCCTGCACGGCAGGGCAGGTATTGCCGTCCAACCTGTCAGATCATGCCTCATGGTGAGTTTGCTTAGTTCGTACCTGTATGTTGTGAAAAAATCTATTCACTAAAGCCATCAAAGTGTCCAGTCAGGGGTTAGCTCCCTTGTTCCAGAAAGTACTGTCACTCTCATCATACCCAAATCTCTCTTTCAACTCTCACATAACGCACTCTGATTGGTTCATTTGAACGCAACAACGCAGTGAATTGTCTGACGGTTGAAACGGAGATTCGGAGATTTTGAAACGCAGTGGAGAGTGTTCCTAAAACGGGACACTGGTCTACTGTACAGTAGTGTTCACCCAGTATATTATTATTGTTTATCTATTATCAGTGAGGTGAAGCTACACTAGAGTGAGCTCCCTAACTCCCTTCAGTCTCTAGGTTGCTACTCAGTATCATGGTTTTAATTCGATTGAAAACAAAAAATAACATCAGTGTTCAGTGTTGTGTATTTTTCTTCATCCTTTCATTATTGTGAGATGCCGTTTTCCAGTGTTACCTATATTGCCCATCTTAGAATGAAATTTAAATGTTTTATTTACGTTTTATCATGTATGATAAACAGAGTCATTAGCAATTTAACAAAACCAATTTTCTAAAATACAATTCGTGGCCTGGTCTGATAGTAACTTTCATGTATTATTTAATTCCTTATGCCTCCTTATAGTTCTAAATGAGTCATTGATAATAATAAAAGAAAATCTACATTATAATATAAACAATCAACATACATAGATGTTCTTTTCCTGTATATTTTTAAAAGAAAAAAATATTCTTAATTTATTAAAACATGTCTGTTAACCCTAAGCCTTACCAGCGTGAGCTATTAGAACGAGATACAAAATCACTCTCAATACGAGATGTCAGCTTTCTTGTGACATGAAAAGCATGCCCATTACATTTTCAAGGGCGGCCACAGGAGGAAAAACTGAAAGAAATAATATGGTTATAACATTTTGATAGTTAATTAAATTTGAATTTCGTTCTCATCATATTAGAACCAATGTATTTATGCACAAAAAAAGGTCAAAATATTTTTTTTCTCAAACTAATAGGTAAAAGTGCCGGAAATTTGAAGTGAATTTTATTTTTTTCCTAAGCTTTCAATGTGAATATGATGAAATAAATATGCTACTTTTGCTACTGTACAGACATTAAAAAAAACTGCACATCTGCAAAATATTAGGTAGCAATTAAAGAGATAAACCATCATAAACTACCTACTTACACTTACATAGTAAATACACTTTGAACTATTCAATAACATATTGATCCTCAAAATGTCTTTGTTAAAGGTTATTTCTGTTACCTGCATAATTGTTAATATTAGCTGAAATTGTCTAGCACTCACACCTGTATTAGTTCCACAATGAAGGCATAGTAAAAAACTTCTATTACAAATCTGTAGTAAAAAAAATTTTTTTTTAATACTCTGCCTCTTTTTGTGTATAATGATAATGACATTGGTTCTATTTCGATGAAAACAAAATTCAAATTTAATCAATCAATCATCAAAAAGTTTTAACCAATTTTCTTCCAGTTTTTCCCCCTGTGGCCGCCCCTGAAAGTGTAATGGGCATGCTTTTCACGCGTAAAAAGAAAGCTGACATCTCGTAATGAGAGTGATTTTTTTTCAGTCCGTTCCAATAGCTCAAACTGGTAGGGCATAACTAAAAATATTCGATATATATTTTTCAACTCGCTTTGCGGCACCTTTTGATATAGAGTTGACCCCTCCTAAAATGGTCCATAATAGAAGTATTTAACGGATTTACCTACTTTTTTAATCACCCTGTATACAAATGTAGTTGCCAGATATGTGAGATATGATAGCCCTTGACCGATCTTGACCGATTCATCTCGGCATTTGAAATCAACAAATAAATGTCAATAGCACACACAGGCACCTAGGCAATATGATGAAATTTGGTATGTACCTACGTATCTACTCGTACTTCATGCATCAAGGCCATAAGAAAAATTAGTGATGGGTTTCACCAATCTCTGGAGAATTTTTCTTCTTTTTGCTCCTTCCTCCTCAATTAATTCCGTCACACTTTAATACATCACAGCATCAGACTGTTCAGTTGCGTATTATTTTGTGAGATGTAGAGTTGTACTAGTACAGTAATTTTAGCGAAAATAATCCTGTTTACTAGAAACAGATAGGTCCCCTCCGGTGAATGTTAGGGGTTGGGTTCTTAATATAAACCCAAGTTTTCGTATTTCTCAAAATGGCGGAAATGGGGTTTTTTGGCCATTTTGTGAAACAAGTATTTTCATTTTTATCTTTTTTACGTACCTACATCGCACAGTAAATTTTAGGAAATCAAAATAATTGTTGTTTGTGATGATATAACATCAAAATTGTTATATTGTCTAAATATACGTAGTTACAAAAAAATATTTAGATCAATACTAATTGTAGTTAAAGGGTCCAGAGCCCGGGGGGGGGTTGTTTTTTTGTTCGTGAAAATGGTAAAATATCGTAAATAAATGAAGTTATTTCGCTTTTTATATTCCAACCTTTTTTTAGTACTTGCACCTATCTCTAATATGAGTGTTCAAAAGAGATTATGCGATTTATGGTTTTCAATATATCGCACCTTAAAGTTCGTGACACGCCAAAGTTCGTGACTAATATTTTTTTGACAAAAAAGTCAAAAAATAAGGTCTACGACGTGCCGATACAATTTTTTGTAGAATCTAGAATGTAGGAAAAACGGTATTCTACCATGTAAAGCAAATTTGGAGATACAAATGATTTAATATAAAATCTCAAAATAATAATTGCCACGTTCCTTCAATGTGAACCTATTGTGAGGAAGTATTGTGTCGATTATTAGTAGTGGATTTTATTTTATTTTGGGTGGTGAAATGGCCGTTTTTTGTAAAAAAAAATATATTATTTTTACTTTCCTTATCTTATAATAAGGAAAGTATTGTATTCGTCGAAAATTTGACCTACCCAGTTTTTCACATTTCTGGACGAATCATGGCCTCAGGATACCAAAAAAGTTGTTTTCAGCCATTGGTCCGTGCGTCTGTCTGTCTGTCTGTCTGTCTGTCTGTGTGTGTGTGAACAGGATATCTCAAGAACGGTAAAAGCTAGAGACTTGAAATTTGGTACCCAAATTGATTTTATACACCAGACGAACCACGAAACTTTTGGTTGAAATCGGCCGCATTCTGCGGCCACAGGGCCGCAAATGCTAGCCGCAAGCGCTGCTTCTTTAAATTGGTTAAAGATACAAAAATTTTTAGAGAACATTTTCTTAGATTAAAAAAATAATAGGGGTCTATTCTGATCATTTTTTTGATATCTTGAACTTTTTGGAACTCGGCCCCAATTTACCGGTATTTCGGGGGGACCCGCTTTGACTAACTTTTTATTATTCATCCTACATGGGGGTTGTGACGTATCAAATTCAATGATTTTGAAGTGCTGATTACGAATTTGGTATTGGTTTTTAGTTATCTGTTACCGTTGAGTCACCAGTGGCGGAATTCGACTCCTTTTTGGGGAATAAGGAAAGTCGTGTGATGTTTACACCAGATTTTTTCTTTATAATTTTGTTCTATTTACACATTTATATATATTTTTTATATTGAATTTGTTATTTGGAAGATAATAATCTATGATATGTCAAATATTTAAATTCTCAGTAGATCAAACGTATTAGGAAAAAATCTGGTGTAAACATCACACGACTTTCCTTATCATATTTATACCCCTTAAACAAAAAAACAGTCTCGGAACCATCTCCGAGATCTAGGAACGAGATTGTATCGTCCTGTCTCGGATCCCAAAAAATGATATCGGAGACACCTAGGAGACCATTCGGAGACTGCTCCGGGACAGTCTACGTCCGCACCGTAGCGTCGATTGCTGGTGCTCGAGATTGCTCCAAGATCGGTCTCGGGAACTGTCTCCGAGATCATTCTCGGGGACCGTCTCCGAGCCTTCTCAGAACCGTCTCCGAGAACATTCTCGGGGACTGTCTCCGAGCCTTCTCGGAACCGTCTCCGAGAACATTCTCGGGGACTGTCTCTTCTAGACCACAGACCGTTTTAAATACCCTGGGAATTTTAGCTGTAAAACCACCTAAAAATAATACGATACATTTTTATAATAGAACATTTTTTTTATTGTGAAATTTAAAATAAAATAATTAAGAACAAAACAAAAATAAAAGAAGAATACACCTTAAAGAATGAAAAATCCCAATAAGAGACTAGAAACAATTGGAATAAAGAGATTGCCATAGGCAATAACCAATAACCCCGCCCTTTAGTTAGGACATATGTATAGGACATAGGATACGAATTCAATTTTTAATATTAATTTTTCGAGTTTAAGTCAGTTCTAACTCAGTTAGGGTCCATTTCTGACCCCTAGTTGATAGAGATAATCCATGCTTATTTGACCCAAGGAATCTAAGGTATCAATATATTTATGCAATCAATTTAGAAACATTAGAAAAAAAATTGACATGAAAATAAAAGTATCACATAAGTTCACATCTTAAAAGTATCTCTATCTTTAGTCACAGCAGACTACCCAGACGGCACAGAAAGTGTTTAAAAAGATTTTAAAAACACTTATTTTGACAAGATTCAAACATTTTATAAAGCTTATTTTGACAAGGCTTAACATTTTAGAAACACTTTTATAAGCTTACTATTTCCTCCCCCTGAGCATTTTATTAAGCTTATTTTTACAAGGTTTTGGAAATTGAATACCTACTTAATAATTAAGGGGCTCCATATTGAATTTCATACCACCGCCATTGCCCGGAAAAAATTGAAAATTGTGATTTCACAGGAAATTTTTAAAATTAATTTGGATTTGATGAAAAATATACTATTTCAAGGCAATTTGGTTCTACAATGATGAAAAGCTGTTGATGAAATGCTAACATTAATAAATAAGAAGACAATTTGTGTTTTTCAGTTTTATATTTTTCCATTTTCATGGTAAAAGAATTAAAAGCAAAAATATGTAACAAACAAAAACATGAAACAAACAGAATATAATACATAGAATCAGCAGATAAATTAAGCCAAGTGGACTTAATTAATCTAAATCTATTATACATATAGGTAATTAAGAGAGAGATGTGCTGAAATGCCATCTTCCTGCCCAGCAGCAGGCTGCCCGAAGACAAAGACTACCAGAACAGAAGTTGAGATTATTAGAGATGAAATTAGAAAATAGAACCCAGAGAGAATTTTGACTATAATATGGCATTCATAAAAAAAAGAACAGTCTTCCAGATTTTTTTTTTGTTTGATTAAAGTGGGTTTAACCTCAATTGCATAGTCATATCATGACCGAGGTTTTACCCTCATTTGCAGGAAACTCACAAACCTGTTACCCACATTAAGCTCACCGAGCCTGGGTTGGGCCATTTTATTCTGAATTTACTGGGAATAGTACCAGGTAGCCACATTAACCTCACCCAGCCTGATAAAGGCTGTGTATACACATGTCAGCCTCATATTTTCTAAAGAAGGAGAATTATCTGTTTCACAACAACAAAAATGAACCAAAATCTTTAGATTACGGGGAGTAGTCAAATCTTGAATAATACAAGCTACTGTTTTAAAAATTAAAATTAATGAACACATTATAGTAAAAAATGTACTTATTACAAGTAAAAAAACTGTCTAAATTTGCAACACTTAATACTTCTTCTAAACTTACAATATTTTTTTATATGTTATAACTGGTTCATGAAAAACCCCTGTCCTGATTTGAGATAGTGAGGATGGGAATTTCATTCTGAATTTAATGGGAACAGTACCAGATACCCACATTCACCTCACTCAGCCTGAGTAGGGCTAGATATACCAGCCTCACATTTTCGGAGAACAGATTTATTTATTTAAAATAATTTTTTTTTTAAAGGGAACATTTTTAAAGGGAACAGAATTGCTGTTTGAAAGAAAAAAAAACTGTGAATTGAACACAGGATCTATTGATTATGGAACAGTATAGTCAAATCTTCAATAATGTGAACCTATTAAAAAGCCTTTAGCTAGTCAGTTCTCTGTTCATAGTTGTCTAGCAAAACACTGGTCTTTTCCCTGTTTAAAATCCCCCAGTCAGACACCTGTTAAGAGTGTGATTCTGATTAAGTGGAATATCTGGAACAGGTTAATCTCCAGCATTTCCACATACATATCCTGGTTTGACTATAAAAAAATGTAAAATGTAAGATATTGTTTAGATATTGCTTACCCCACTAATTGGAGTGTAAAACTCACTTATGATTAATGCATGGAAATTGGTACACTTTAGAACAGTAAACTTTTTAAAGTAGAGAAAAATTTCTTTTTAGTTACACCCTAAAACTATGATGTAGGAACTTTACAAGAGTCAACTTGTTGGACTTTTATCAGAAATTGTTAGATATAATTATTTTGTGTAAATCATCAATTTGTAGTCACTTTCACTTATCCCATGTCAGGTTCAATATGTTTGAGGAGGGAGGCAGCTTCAATAGGTTTCTTCAGGTTGAAGCTATGTTGGATTGGATGCACAATACATGTAAACAGGTGGAAAATATCATGTGGATTTCCTCCATAGATCATAATTATTTTAGTAGTAGTATCTATTGATTGCAATCAATAGATACTAACACAAGGGTATGTCTGTGAAAACCAAACACTTTTGCAAAAGAAGAAACTATAAAAAGATTACACATTACACCTATTATGATATGACAAAACAACTTACGACTTTTAAAAAGATTACAACATTTACCTACAGGAGATTTTTTTTTAATTTATGTTTAACGTCGCATAAAACAAAGAACTTTAAAAATTAAAAACAAAATGCGTGCACGCTCTTAAGATATGGAGCCAGGCGCATTGCGGTGTTGCCACAGGGTATTGGATCTCGTTCGGAGACCGTTCCGAGACCATGTACTCGGGACGTTAGCTTGGAGTTAGCTTGGATCTTGTCCCGAGTTAGCTCGGGCATAGATCCGGGATAGGTTCCGAGTAAGTTGGTTAAACATTCTCCGGGAGAGTTTCTATCCATTCCCGCAGTACTCCCAGAGAAAGATGTTTCCGAGCACGCTTTTTTTACTCTCTCGTAGTACTCCCAGAGAAAGATGTTTCCGAGCACGCTGTTTTTACTCTCTCGTATCAATCTCCGAGACTACTATATCGGAGTTAGTAGATCAGAGACACCTTTTTGTTTAAGGGGTAAGGAATTGGAACAGGACCAAAAGCCACTGGTGACTCAAAGGTAACATTTAGCTAAAAATCAATATCAAATTCGTAATCAGCACATCAAAGTCATTGGATTTGATATGTCACAACCCCCATCTACGATAAATAATAAAAAAGTTAATCAAAGCGGGTCCCCCCCAAAATACCGGTAAATTGGGGCCGAGGTCCAAAAGGTTCAAGATATCAAAAAAATGATTAGAATAGACCCCTATTATTTTTTTAATCTAAGACATAGTTGTTCCCTAACTTTTTTTGTATCTTTAACCAATTCAAAGAAGCGCCACTTGCGGCCAATATTTGCGGTCCTGCGGCCGCACTCTGCGGCCGATTGCAACCAAAAGTTTCGTGGTTTGTCTGGTGTATAAAAATAATTAGCATACCAAATTTCAAGTCTCTAGCTCTTACCGTTCTCGAGATATCCTGTTCACACACACACACACAGACAGACAGATAGACAGACAGACGCACGGACCAATGGCTGAAAACAACTTTTTTGGTATCCTGAGGCTATAATTCGTCCAGAAATGTGAAAAACTGGGTAGGTCAAATTTTCGACGAATACAATACTTTCCTTATTATAGGATAAGGAAAGTAAAAAATGGACATATTTTTTTGTTGGTTTTTTTTTTCATTCTCAAATAAAACAAAAAATGATCAGTTTGAGTATTTTTACTTTCCTTATCCTATAATAAGGAAAGTATTGTATTCGTCGAAATTTTGACCTACCCAGCTTTTCACATTTCTGGACGAATCATAGCCTCAGGATACCAAAAAAGTGGTTTTCAGCCATTGGTCCGTGCGTCTGTCTGTGTGTCTGTGTGTCTGTGTGTGTGTGAACAGGATATCTCAAGAACGGTAAGAGCTAGAGACTTGAAATTTGGTATGGAAATTAATTTTATACACCAGACGAACCATGAAACTTTTGGTTGAAATCGGCCGCATTCTGCGGCCGCAGGGCCGCAAATATTGGCCGCAAGCACCGCTTCTTTGAATTGGTTAAAGATACAAAAAAAGTTAGAGAACAACATTTTCTCAGATTAAAAAAATAATAGGGGTTCATTCTGGTCATTTTTTTGATATCTTTAACTTTTCAGACCTCGGCCCCAATTTACCGGTATTGTAGGGGGACCCGATTGGACTAACTTTTTTATTATTAATCCTAGATGGGGGTTGTGACATATCAAATTAAATGATTTTGAAGTGCTGATCACGAATTTGACATTAATTTTTAGTTATCTGTTACCGTTCAGTCACCAGTGGCGGAATTCGACTCCTTTTTGGGAGATAAGGAAAGTCGTGTGATGTTTACACCAGATTTTTTAAAAATAGAAACATAAAGTGCTTGCAATCTGATATTAAATGATTTGTTTGTGTGTGTATGTTTCGATTGCGGCTATAACTCGAGAACCGCAATTCGGATTGAGCTGAAATTTTGCATGGTTATCAATGACTCAACATTTACCAAAAATCACATTTTTGGCGGATTTTGGGTGACTGGTATACTTGATTTTAGAATGTGAACTATTTTATTGAAAAAATACTGTAAAACAGATTCACAGTGTCGACATGTTTCGCCTACTCCTGTAGGTGTAGGCATTCTCAAGACAAATAAATATTATGAATAAAAGCATTTTGAACAATCCCGCGGAAAATAAAATCTCATAGCTGATTATGGAATAGGTGAATTTACAAAATTGGTGATTATCAGTTTAAATGAACCTACTTGACAATGTATTTTGTTTATAATACCTTTAGGATCAATGGTTTTTAGACAAGTGTGAAGAGTGTTATAATAATAATAATAATAATAATAAATCATTTGTTTTGTTTTTCATTTTTTTGTATACAGAATGGGTCCTAAGCCATTTTTATTTGGCTTCCAAGCTATCATTTCGAGATTTTTTTAGTATTAGTAACAAACAACACTAGAAACAATTGGTTGTGTTAAGAAACTTTCGAGACTTATTTGCTGGACAGTAAATTAAAAAAAAAATCCAATTTTATTAATGTAGTTTTTTTCTCACACAAAAAAGCATCAGCATGACAAGGGTAAATTCTCCAAAAACGTTTAATCTACATGAAGAGTATCCATTGCTTTAATTATAATAACAATGATGGCAACACAATTAAGCCTACATCTGCGTAACAATGAAAGCTAGTCATGAGTAAACCCCCATGCAGCCACCGGCAAAAACTGGCCCGGCGGGATTCCGGGTCCATGGTGGTGCATTTACAACCCCGCCGTCACAGCATTAACCTCCTATGCGTCTCCGGAGCCGCTGGGTCTGAGGGGCCCTCTGGTCCTAGCACAGAGGAGGGCCGGCAGAGGGCCGCCTGTCTCTGGAGCTATCTGCAAAAGTGAGTCCTTCTATACTGGGTAGCAGATGTAATGAAACACCAAGGTTGTATGAATGTTTTTTTTTATGAAAAGCTGAAACACTGTACAACGACTTATATTAACCTCACCCAGGCTAGGGTATCAGCAGAAATATTTTGACCACTCCAGCCAGTGCTGAACGTTACTCATGAGGAGCTGGTGTGTTTGCAAAGTGAATGAAAGGTCTTTATGTTCTCCCTCATGCTTGATATGACATCTTTAATTCGATAATATATGGAATCTGTGTGAGGTTTACAGTTCACAGAACTACTCGTTATCTTTCTTTTACGACTAGAATTGAAGATAATAACTTTCTAACTGAAGTTAATATTTTCTTTCACTTATGATGGGGTCAATAATGAGAAATTCAATACAACAACGAATGCAGGTTGACATGAGAAATAACTAAAATTCTATGTAAATTTCAGTTTTTTCATAATGTTGTGAATCAGTATAATTTAGGTACTAATTACTTCCGAGAAATTACTTCCGAGTATTGTGTACGTTTTGGTAAAACAATAATATTTTTTTGCTACGATTTCAATTTTTTTCATATTTTTGGACGTTTCATAACCTCCTGAGCAACTTTGGTTTTTTGTCCGTCCGTCGGTCTGTCTGTCGGTCTGTTAAAAATATTCTTTGTAACGCGCAAATCTCGGAAACGACTTAACGGATTTTAATGAAATTTTGCACACATATAGGTGACATTCTTTAGATGGTACCATTTTAAATTAATCAACTTTGCACTAGCGGTTCTGAGTGAAAGAGACCATGCGCCTGAACACTAACTTTTTACTTAAATGAGGTCCTCAACTTGCCGATACAGATTTTTTTGTAAAATCTAGAATGGAGGAAAAATAGTATTCTACCATTTGGAATAAATTTGAAGAAAATCAAATAAGCGGTTTTAGAAATACAAGTGATTTAGTAGAAAATTTCAAAATTTCCACGTGTATACAATGTGAAACAATCACGTGTATACAATTATTGTCCTATTATTAAGTTGAACTCAACTCTCTCCACAAAGTAGTGAAAAAAATTGTGGTGAAAAGTTAGTTCTTCGAGTGTACTGTAGCGGTAGAAAACAAAAGGGGGAATAATAATTTATCAGCTAAATACGTAATCGAATTTCATTCATCTCCTCATAAAAAAACAGCTTTCTGATCCATGGCCGAGTCATGTAAATTAAAAAAAAATGCAAGTGCTTATAATAATGTATTACCGAGCGGATGTTCTGTTATAGGTACTCTGTTTAAAAGAAAAATTCGTATTTCGCCAAAAACAACTATTTTCGTCCCCGTCGTTCAATTTTGTAAACAAATCCCCCGGCCCCTGCAAGTTTTCCATATTTTGTTTAGAAAACAGTAAACTAATGAAGAGCATCTCGTTTGTGTTTCAGTTTTGACGTGGAGAATGGTGCTAGCACCGCCCGGTCCCCCCTGGACGGGGCGGCCTCCCCCTCCGCTGGGCTGGTTCTGCAGAATCTTCCACAGAGAAGGGAATCTTTTCTCTATCGGTCTGATTCGGACTTTGAGATGTCGCCCAAATCTATGTCTAGGAATTCGTCAATTGTCTCTGAAAGGTAAGTGAGAGAAAACACTAAAAAGCATTAAAAATAATATATGGATCAGTCAAAAATTTAGGAGTACCCACCTAAGATAGAATTCACATAGGCGATCTGCTGAGTTTCAACGAAAAGGTAGTATTTTTTTTTCTTCGAATGTGGCAATAGTGGAATTGTAGCTTATTTGCAGAGAAAAGCCACCACACAAGTAGCTATAAAAGGTAGTATTTTTTTTTTTCTTCAAATGTGGCAATAGTGGAGTTGTAGCTTATTTTCAGAGAAAAGCCACCACACAAGTAGCTATGAAAGGGAATATTATTTTTCTTCAAATGTGGCAATAGTGGAAGTGTAGCTTATTTTCAGAGAAAAGCCACCACACAAGTAGCTATGAAAGGAAGTATTATTTTTCTTCAAATGTGGCAATAGTTTAATTGTAGCTTATTTTTAGAGAAAAGTCACCACACAAGTGGCTTTGAAAGGGAGTATTATTTTTCTTCAAGTGTGGAATTGTAGCTTATTTTCAGAGAAAAGCCACCACACAAGTAGCTATGAAAGGGAGTATTATTTTTCTTCAAATGTGGCAATAGTGGAATTGTAGCTTATTTTCAGAGAAAAGCCACCACACAAGTAACTATGAAAGGGAGTATTATTTTTCTTCTAAAATGTGGCAATACTGGAATTGTAGCTTATTTTCAGAGAAAAGCCACCACACAAGTAACTATGAAAGGTAGTATTTTTTTTCTTCAAATGTGGCAATAGCGGTATTGTAGCTTATTTCAGAGAAAAGTAGTGGCTAAACAGAAAGTGTGGAAAGATACCTAACTGTAGTCGATCATGATAATTTCTCTATATTCAGACACATTGAACGAGTCATTGGTACTTTTGTTGTTTTCTTCAGATATCTACGGATGTATGACAAATCTGATGATTATTATTGTTCTGGTGATATTTCCAATCATACATAGATATTAGATAGCTATATCTTTGTTAAGTAGAAAAACAAAAAGTTATAAATAGCTAAGAAAAAATATGTTTTGGTGACCCTCAAACTTCTGAAAATAAACTTTTCGGTCTGATGTTTTTCCTATTCAAACTTTACAAGCTTTCCGAAAACCCCTTTGAATTGTCAGGAAAAATGCGAAATTTACAGACAGTTACTTATATCATGATAAAGTTTCAGCGATTTCGATTTGCGTGGGTACCTACCTATACTTCCAAAAGGTATTTTGAAATTTTGAATTTTGTTTTTGGCATACGTTCTATAAAAGTAACCACAAAATAAATAATAAAACGTCAATTTTTTTCATCTCACAACACTGAGATCTCTTGAAAAAACAAAAAAAAGGTCGAAATAAGGGCGAATATAGACGAATCAATACTTAAGGCGTGTAGTTCGTTTTCCTATCTACACATACCAATCTGACTTAGGCAAGGTATTACAAACTCTATAATTCGCCTAAAAAAATTGTACTTAAGTCATTGCTTAGCATCGGTTTTCCCTACCTTAAGACAGAACACAATCCGTGACTTAGCGCCACAGAATTATTGTAATACCTCTGTGGAGCTAAGTCTCGGATTGCATACTGTCAGAGATAGGGAAAACAGTAAGGCGAATATAGGTTTTTCTAATACCTCTGTGGCGCTAAGTCCGACACTTACCAACGACTTAAGTTATTGATGTTGTCTATTAATTCCGCCCTAAGAGTAATGAATTATAAGTTATCGATTTTGTCTATTAATTTCGCCCTAAGTCTTTGAGAAAATTGAAAACTACGGAATATCCACTGCGTGTTGTATAACTAAAAATATTTCAGGCGCCCTAAGTATCACTGTTGAGGCGCTCAGATTTAAGAGTTTGAGACATGTGATGATGTGAAAAGTAGTATAGCATGATCATCATGGACTTACAAAGTGCTTCTATCATTATTTCAGACTTAAAGAGGCGGAACCTCTTGTGGCGGACCGAGCGTACGTAACATTAAATTCATTTGATTTTCCTTAATAGCCTGGAACATTAGAATTTTTATGTTTGCTTGTTTGTATAACACATTGGACTATTGAATATTATTTATTTTGTTTTCCTATATTAACACTTGCCTGGTAACTCGTAGTGTTTTTCGATTATTTATCTAATTCCTGTCTCATAATTGGATCTCGAAAGTCAATGAACAATAATTTATATTATATTTCATATAAAACTTACGTGATACATTGATTCTTATAAAAAAACATGGATTTTGAAGAAGAAGAAAAAAATACAATACTTTCCTTATAGGATAAGGAAAGTAAAAAAAATGAAATTTCAAAATGGTCTTTTTTAACATCTAGGTACTGACTGACTCACGGGATTTTGAATTTGGCTTGTGGATGTTCCTCCTCATCCTCCTAGCAACGATTAAAGTAGGGGAGCCATTTTTCTTTTTTCTTCTTCTTTTTATTTTTTACAACCGTAGCACAATGAAAAAAAAATATTATAATCTGTACATTGAACAATGTTGCAAATATTTCTAATAGGTATGAATTTGTTTGAAAGTTAAGCTTAACTAAACAACTAATTAAGAAAAGGAAATAATAATAATCTATGGCCAAAATAAGGTCAAAAGTGCATGTTTTATGATATTTCTGTAGAAAAAATTGATTTCTGAAAGATTTTTATCACTTCACCCATGAGTTTCTTTTCTGCTCAAACTTGAAAAAATCATGTGAGCACACGCACGAACTTTGATATTTTTTCTCATTTTTCTCTCTGCAAAAAAGTAAG
Organism: Bactericera cockerelli; assembly: GCA_024516035.1. Taxonomy (NCBI): domain Eukaryota; kingdom Metazoa; phylum Arthropoda; class Insecta; order Hemiptera; family Triozidae; genus Bactericera; species Bactericera cockerelli. The sequence continues at coordinate 26,687,511 of CM044957.1, read as the reverse complement.
GACCTTCTTAGAGAATAGTTTTAATAAAAATCATTTATTTTACTAACTCACTCATCAGTTTTTGAAGCACTTCTCAAAGTACGAGAAGTAAGTAAAAATCTGACAGCTACATGATCTTCACGTAACTGTGATGGGAGAATCGGCTATGTTTTATGTAAACATTTAAAATGGTATTACTTTTATATACAAAAAATTACACAAGTTTGAACTTGAAAATAATAATACTGTAATTGAAATGTCATCTATATTATGCATACTGTGGAGGAACCGCTTTCTCCAGTTGGAACTTGGCCTGTCACACTGCCTTGTATTTCTCTACAGAGAAAGTTATCTTCATTAGATTGAGAGACATCTAATTACTAATTACGTACAATATACATACTTCTGCTTCACAATCGTCTCCTCAATCATAATTACATAGTACCTGAGGCATCCACGTAATGAATAAACTTCCCGGAGGACTCCTACAACTAAGATTCTCTTGTATTAAATAAATGTATGTATATTGTATATGCTAGATTTAAATTTGTCATTTATCTCACTCTGATAAATAGGTTTCAAAGAATCGGTCTAAACCGAACACCTTGTCAGTGCACTTAGAGTGAAATGTTGGAACAACAAATTTATTTCTAGTGAAATTAAATAAAAATCAATATGTGTTTTGAAATTAAAGAAATATCTAGATTTTATGGTAATGGCTGCATAGTGCATGGGTAGAACATCATTATTTTCATGATTGGTTTAAAAAGCGCAACAAGGACGTCGATGATGATTACAACAACCGAGCAGACCAAAAAATTGTTTAAATTGTTCGGAATGATAGGCGAATTATTCTAAAAATAAATAAACATGATTAAAATCAATAGAGAGACAGTGAGACAAGGAGAGATCTGAGCTCTGGAGGTCCGGGACTGGGTGGCTGTTACATCAGGACATTACACCAGCTCTCTATGCTAGAGGTCCCGGGACTGGGCGGCTGTTACATCAGGACATTACACCAGCTCTCTATGCTAGAGGTCCCGGGACTGGGTGGCTGTTACATCAGGACATTACACCAGCTCTCTATGCCAGAGGTCCCGGGACTGGGTGGCTGTTACATCAGGACATTACACCAGCTCTCTATGCCACAGGTCCCGGCACTGGGTGGCTGTTACATCAGGACATTACACCAGCTCTCTATGCCAGAGGTCCCGGGACTGGGTGGCTGTTACATCAGGACATTACACCAGCTCTCTATGCCAGAGGTCCCGGGGCTGGGTGGCTGTTACATCAGGACATTACACCAGCTCTCTATGCTAGAGGTCCCGGGACTGGGTGGCTGATACATCAGGATATTACACCAGCTCTCTATGCCAGAGGTCCCGGGACTGGGTGGCTGTTACATCAGGACATTACACCAGCTCTCTATGCTAGAGGTCCGGGACTGGGTGGCTGATACATCAGGATATTACATCAGCTCTCTATGCTAGAGGTCCTGGGACTGGGTAGCTGTTACATCAGGACATTACACCAGCTCTCTATGCTAGAGGTCCCGGGACTGGGTGGCTGTTACATCAGGACATTACACCAGCTCTCTATGCTAGAGGTCCCGGGACTGGGTGGCTGATACATCAGGACATTACACCAGCTCTCTATGCTAGAGGTCCTGGGACTGGGTGGCTGATACATCAGGATATTACACCAGCTCTCTATGCCAGAGGTCCCGGGACTGGGTGGCTGTTACATCAGGACATTACACCAGCTCTCTATGCTAGAGGTCCCGGGACTGGGTGGCTGATACATCAGGATATTACATCAGCTCTCTATGCTAGAGGTCCTGGGACTGGGTAGCTGTTACATCAGGACATTACACCAGCTCTCTATGCTAGAGGTCCCGGGACTGGGTGGCTGTTACATCAGGACATTACACCAGCTCTCTATGCTAGAGGTCCCGGGACTGGGTGGCTGATACATCAGGACATTACACCAGCTCTCTATGCTAGAGGTCCTGGGACTGGGTGGCTGATACATCAGGATATTACACCAGCTCTCTATGCTAGAGGTCCTGGGACTGGGTGGCTGTTACATCAGGATATTACACCAGCTCTCTATGCTAGAGGTCCTGGGACTGGGTGGCTGATACATCAGGATATTACACCAGCTCTCTATGCTAGAGGTCCTGGGACTGGGTGGCTGTTACATCAGGACATTACACCAGCTCTCTATGCTAGAGGTCCTGGGACTGGGTGGCTGTTACATCAGGATATTACACCAGCTCTCTATGCTAGAGGTCCTGGGACTGGGTGGCTGTTACATCAGGATATTACACCAGCTCTCTATGCTAGAGGTCTGGGACTGGGTGGCTGATACATCAGGATATTACACCAGCTCTCTATGCTAGAGGTCCTGGGACTGGGTGGCTGTTACATCAGGACATTACACCAGCTCTCTATGCTAGAGGTCCTGGGACTGGGTGGCTGTTACATCAGGATATTACACCAGCTCTCTATGCTAGAGGTCCTGGGACTGGGTGGCTGTTACATCAGGATATTACACCAGCTCTCTATGCTAGAGGTCCTGGGACTGGGTGGCTGTTACATCAGGACATTACACCAGCTCTCTATGCTAGAGGTCCTGGGACTGGGTGGCTGTTACATCAGGATATTACACCGGCTTCGACCCATCACTGTGCTCCAGCAAGAACCTTATACGCCGGACTTTGCAGTCTTAGCACCCTGTGACTACTTTTGTTCTAAAAAAATAAAAATCCAGCAGGAAGGAACCTCATTTTGAATCAATTGAAGTGGTCAATGTTAGAATGTTAGAACTCCTGAAGGTAGTTATAGTTCACGAGCTGCAGCACTGCTTTAACCAATGGACAAAACTCTATATTGATGGACAGCATTTTTTTAATTCAAGTAAGGGAATCGTCAAGGTAATAGGGGGATCGTCCGGAAACTTTACTGTCGGACCTCATCACTAGAAGAGGAAGACCTAACAACAATAATCCTATCAATAAGAATCTGAGACTTCCAATTGAACCATTCGTCCGTACTGCGGATTATTATTAATATTATTAGTAAGGGGCTTCGAATTATAGTAATAATAAATGTGTTTCTTTGTATTATTATATCACAATTTTAGTTGGTAGCGCAGAATTATAGGACTTTTTCATATCTTTAATTTCCCAATATCTTATTTTTGCCTATAATTCCGCCACTGGTCGCTGTTAACATTAAAGTAGCTACTCATTTTCCCTCACGAGGTATGTGTGCACCCCGAACACCCCAGTACAGAGCAGAAAAAACCTGCCCCGCTGGGGATCGAACCCGTGCGTGCAATTCCTAGCGCGCTGACTCACTCGGCCACGGTGACTGTGACTACTGGGGCTTCGAATAATCTTGCAGATTTTAATACAAAATTTGTTGATACGGTGTTGGAGTCGATTTGGGGCGAGCTTGAACATTTAATAATAATAATAATATGGCCCGGTAAACGGGTGTATATTTACGGACTAGTCCTTGATAAGAATCACATTTATGTAGTTGATCTCGTGCAGATGCACTTCTTAGAGCTAAAAGGGGTAACGCCATGATGGCTTGCCTTGGCGCAAGCGGGCGGAGGCAGCTACCACCCACCGGTGCCGTCCTGCCCGGGTGTTTCTTGTGAGGACGGGCCTGAACAGCTGATAAGGGAGATCGAGATGCGCGAGTTCGATTCCTTTCCCGCGCAAAATCACGCACGACAGCGTGGTAGTGCACGTCACTTGAACTTCTCTCAGCTCTCAGTTGACTGAGAGACGGGCCCGTGTCCGTTACTTCACGTGCACTCCCTTTTTCGTTGCGTAATAATTCAAATCATTCTCTTATTCAAAAAGAAAATCTGTTGGCATACTTTTCTCATCTTATGTGTTATTTCGGATTCTCTCCACCTAAAATGAACGTTTCGTTTGTTATCGAATTGTCCTCTGTAGTCAGCTAGTCAGTAGTGTTGTTTGACTCTCTAGCGAAGCGTGTTGATAAAAAAAAAGTTGTGTTCTATTTTGTTTGTCTCTGATGGATTGAATGTAATAAACAATACCTATCAATGATAGTAACATCCAGTTTCTCCTAACATCGATTTTCTTTTTATTTGCCCAGCATTAGATATTTCTAGTCATTATCTACTTCAGGACTGATAAAATCTGACAAGGTCTGCCCGTTTGATTATCAACAAAATCATATTCAATTAGTGTGGTGATTGATGAAATTATTAGGAAGATTTTTTTTTTCTTCAATAACATGAAAAGTAAATACATATATACAAAAAAAAATATATTATGACAAGATTTTAAATAGAATATACCTAATCGCAACTTCTTACTTGATATTTACGTTAATACGGTGAGCTATGAGTTCCATCACTCCTTTCGTCAAGGATTCGAAAGGCTTAGAGATCCCTTCATAATAAGAAAATTATCATTTCTGAGGTAGGCTAAACGATGATATAGATAAGAGATCATGAAATTTTAGAGAATATTAGGTAGTACCTACTATGATGAAATTATTACACTGCTGTTTTGACAATGGTGGGATCATCAGACCGGTATTATAATGAAAGGCCTACATTGTAAGAAATTCACATCTTGTTGATGAAAAAATATGTACTTACTTAAATATTAGTTTTCAGTATAATACCTAGTAATTCTGACATTTTCCAAAGTTTTTATTCTTTTTTAAAAACCCCTTTTACTCTTGCAATATGATAGTGCCCTTCCTTATTACGAAAGTTAGATAGTATCATCATAAAATAACCGTTTTTTCTGGTTTTAAACTGTTAGCGTAATGGGACTCCCTGTCTCGAGCCGACATCGACAGTCTAAATAAAGCACTACTACACAATATTATGTATTTTTATCGAATAACAACAATATCTCCACATGCAATGACAACTACCTTCACGTGCCATATAAATTCCTTCGTAAATTTACTTGCTAAAGTATACTTTATGCAATATTATTGAACCTACATCAGTTGTATGTCATGAAGCAACATTCAAGGTCAAATCTCATTATTGACTTGTGCTTATTGCCAAATAATGCAATGAAGGACGAAGAAAAACACTGGAAACTGAATACATTGATACCGACACATCTCTACTGAGTAAGTGAGTAACTGTGAGTAACTATCACACGAAACGTTTCACCGTGCTTGTATGCTATTCCTGCGAAATTGAGTTATGCTAATTACGGCAACTATTAATTTCAAGTTCAGCATACTCGCGTGTCATGCGAAAGTTATCATGTTTGAACATGAGAACAGACAAAAAATTGATTGCAAATTACTTTACACTAGCTCAGGATCTTGGTCATCACAAAGGTACTGCGGCCGTGGCTGATGACCTTCGTATAAGTATAAGTATAAGTAAAAGTATAAGTATAAGTATAAGTATAAGTAGTGCTTTATTTAGACTGTCAGCGCAAGACAGGTAGTAGTCCCATTATGCCAACAGTTTTTTGGTATTTCGTACAACATTTCAGCTTTCTAGGTTTTACTGTTTTAGAGATACAGCTATCAGTTCATACACCAGTGAGTGGTTTCATGTATTAGTATAGATTAGGATGTGTATGGGAACCTTTCTCTTCTCTCGTGGACCCACAACTTGAATGGAAAATATTGTGCCTCCACTACTCCTCACAGTATTGTGCCTCACAGTAGCTGTTGAACGGCTAAGAAATAGAAAGGCTTTTAACGACTCAATTAAGAGACATTTTTCTCTCTTGTAGTTTGATGTGCGCATGTGCCACATCTAATTTGCAATTTATAGTACATTAGGTACATATTTGAATCTGACATCAGGATCAATTTAAAGGAGGGTCTGATAGTATTCAAAAGGATGGTCTAAACTCTAATCTGTTAGAAACTTGCTCTATTGAGTTAGAAGACACAGAAAAGAACCATCTGCTTTCAAGGTGCAGAAAGTAGCCCTTTTTGAATTCGAAATTACGAGTATTTGAACGGAGCTGAAAGTCTAGTGTGTTGATTGAGATAAAAGTTTCTGGTAGTGCCTATTGTATGAAATCTTATGAAACTCTCATTTCCTCTGAAGAAGGTTTAAAGGAGCTCCACATCTTTTAGTTGTGTTTCTTTTTAGTATTCATCATAGTCTTGCTATTTTCCCTCTCATATAATTTTGCAATTTTGGCAGCCTGAGTGGCTTGGGCTCAATACAATTTGTGATTTGGTTTCAGAAAGTCTTCAGTTTCGGGTTTTCTTGTCTTCACCTTGATCACCTTGATGGATCCGTGATATCAACATTTGAAGTGTTCCTCCATTGTTGCAGATCGCAAAGTCGCCAACCCTCTCTATCTTGTGCTTTTCTCATCCATAGGTTTCCTTCTAATTTTCTTATCGGGTCTACCCATCTTGTTGCTGGTTTTCCTCTTCCTCTCTTCCTGTCTCTAGGGTACCATTCCGTCACTCTTCTCGACCATCTATTATCCTCCCGTCTGGCCAAATGTCCTGCCCATCTTCTTTTACTTTCATATACTTGTTCTACAACATCTTTTACTTTGGTTCTTGATCTTATTTCTATATTTCTTATATGTTCTTTTAAACTGATGTTACACATTCTCCTCTCTATCGCTCTTTGTGTCACTCTGGTACATAATTAGTACATTATTATGGTAGGTGGTACAAAATTCTAGCTTCAATGTCGGGTGCTATCTTCACGCACCTCTGAGACCTTCTTCTTCTTGTTTGGTCGTACTCCATGTCTCACTGGCATATGAAATGGCTGGTAGGATGTGTGAGTTAAATAACTCTGCTTTATATTTCATGTCTATATTTTTATCTTTCAGTATATCTTTTATTTTATTGTATCCTAACCATGCTGATTTCTTTCTGTTTTTAAGCTCTTCGGTTATGTCATTATTTACGTTTAGCAATTGTCCAAGATATTTATATTGTTTTACTTCCTTTATAGTGGTGTTGTTTAATTGAATATTGTATTCTTTGCAGTGACTGTTCTTCTCATCCATTCTGTCTTCCCAGGGTGTATTTGAAGGCCAACTTTTGAAGCTTCTGTGTGGATTGATAGAAGCATTTTTTCTAGCATCTCGGGTTCGTGTGAGATCAAAACTATGTCGTCCGCAAACAATAAAATATTCAATTCTTCTCCATCAATATTTACCCCTCCATCTAGATTTGTATTACGGAGCATGACTTCTAGGGTTGTTGTAAAGAGGTTTCTTGTCTAGTCTCACTTTATACTCTCCTATTCCTTCTTTCTTCTTAGCATTTAGACTGGTTTTGGATATGGACAGCGTTATTCTTCCTTGTTTACCTACATTGATTTTCACTTTCACACGATTCCACACAAAAAATTGGAGTCGCTAAAACAAGAGACTTCAACTTAAATCACAAGATATATTACCCACGTTTTAAGATTAAAAAATAATTATATCAACAACTTTAAAAATAAATTAATAAAAAAAGAAATAAGTTAAAACATTTTAACTGTTTTCAACCCATTCGAGATTGAAAAACCTAAGAAAATTATCCTAACTTAACATTATTTGAAAGTAACTTTCCTGATGAAAAAAAAAGTTATGTTGATATTTCATAGACCTGTTAGTGAAACGCAAAAAAAAGAGTGACCAATTCGCCAGGTCCGTAAATCAGGCGCCGCCAGGCATGACTTAGGAGGCCACGCCCACCATGTTGAAGCGACATGAAAGTTCTGACGATGAAGGAGAAGGAGGGCTCAAGTTCAAGCCCCACCCCTTCGGGGTTCTCAGCATCACCTCCTCCGCCTCGGTCACTGGCATGTCAGACAATGTCCCCTCTGTGGACTTGCCCTCCGGGGGCGGGGCCAGCAAGCTACCCAGAACGTTGAGCACTAGTGTGCTCAGAATCAAACCGCGATCTTCCTTCTGGGAAAAGTTCTGGGAGGAACGCACGCAACGAAATTGGTAAGCAAGAGTTACAATTAATTTATTGATGTGAGGATCAATAATGTATCTTTAAACACTAAAGTTTTCTCAATGTAGTGTTCAGGAGACAAACTGATGTCTCTTTATATTATGACCTGCCTACTTTTTCTAATGAAGATATGTGGTGCATCTAATACGGTGCTAAACGGATTTATATTGGGAAAGCAGTATTGAAGAAGTTGTTCAAATAATACATGGGTTGACAATTATACTGCTATCACATTGAAATGGTCTAACACGTATACTATTTAAAATGGACCTATGTGCTTATTTCCTCTTCAATTATTACAAATAAAATTCTTTCAAATACTGCTAAGTACTGACGAATTACTAAGTGAATACAGCACTAGCCAAGTACACCCCCTAGAAATGCTATTCTATTATTCTGTTGGAGTTTTGCCATTGTTTCCGAAGTTAAAGATGCTATATCAATATCTTGTATTGAGAATAATGTCGTTGTAGTCGCATTGGTAAGCGTAGGCTTGATGTGTTAAGTGTTGATTGAACAACTGAGGCTTCTATTACCCATTTTGGCATATCGTATGCCTACATCTGGTTAAAAACATAATTGTATATTTGCACACTGTAATAAATTATATAAATAAATTTTCCTGTCGTGGCGAGGAGTTCTAACAGTCCGCGTGGGCCCGAGGCGTCCAGCTACTAACTGCTTCTTTCAGTGCTTTCATAAATACATGTAGATCTTGAACACAAATTGAGTTTTGCACAAACAACTCAGCAAAGTCTTTCAGACAGTACTTTAAGTTTGTAAGGTTGATCGTTGGTTGGTTTTATAGTAATTTTCTTTCCGATTTTTTTTTTTTTTTTTCTTTCATAATAATTTAATGAAAGGGGTAAGTGTGGAGCGTCTTTTATACAATGTATGAAAACATTTTAAAGGTAGGTCCAACACCTAACGAACTATCACTTTCTTAAAAAGTTATGGCCGAATTTCTATTTTTCCAACAGGTCAACAGGTATGGCCATTAGGTAATGTGTGAGATCATTTATGGTTTCATAGGAATACTTCCTCTGAAATACAGTTATTTATACGAAAAGGTATCTTTATACCAGTGGCGGCTCCTGGCTTCAAGACTAGGTGAAGACAAATTATACCCAGAAGTATTGAAAAAATAAAATTATTAATTTATCAGATCTTAGTTCTTATGGTCTCATAAACACAGCCCATTGTAAGTTATGGCTGTTTCCCTGCAGAGCATGATTTTCTCTCATACCAGTTTTGCATCATATAAGTTTTTATAGGTACTTTTTTTGGAGAACACTTGGTACTTAATAAATAAACAAGGCCAGCAGAACAATTTGTCAACACTTGAGCTGGTACACAGCCATTCATTTTTCATAAGCCATATCTTTCTTATCCTCATTACTTCTTAATCTGAATGGGGTTACTTTTAATGTTTGAACCCCATGATTTTGTGGGGATCTCATTGTTTCTTTGAAATATTGTTATTAATTATTCATCTTAATAAAAAATATTTATTCATCTTAATAAAAAATATTAACTAAAAGTTGGTAAAAAGGAATTAAAATAAAAATATTAGGATTATACCTCAGTAGTTAGAACTAGGAAGGAAAGAAAGTTAGTTGAAGACTAAAAATTACAATCCAAAACTGGAAGAAAATCCACCACCAGATTACAAAATAAATCTAAGAAAACATACTTACTACAAATATAAAATCAGCTTAAATTTGTGTTACCATTGATGTTTAAATGACTAGGTATTTAAGAAAAACACAGATATTGCCTTATAATTTTAAGTACTTCACTGGAAGCTGTGTGCTTAGCTACCTGCATAATTATAATGTTATTTCTGACACTGAAAGAAGTACATAGCTACTTCATATTCAACTTATTATGAAAAGCACAGGTCAGATCAGGTAGGAATAATGTTTCTATCCTGTATCAAATACTGGGAAATAACTTTATTAACTAGTTACACCAATTAAAAGTCACTTGATTACCGTTGAAAAGATTTGAAAATGGTCTAATAAAATTTAAAAAGTGCGCGACAAGTTTTGTTTACATTCTAAAGATAAGAGATACAATGTTGCCAAGTTAATTTCATTGCTAAATTTCTACAAACTTCAAGAGCTATATTTTAAATTTAAAGAAATCCCTCAAATCATGTAAGACGTATTTATTTATTTAAAAAAATAATACTACACCGCCTGAACAGAATTTTCTCTTGAGAATTTCATTTCAACACGTCTAATTTCATGATTTTTTTTAAAGTGGTTCCATAGTCAGGATCTTAAACAGGACCACCATTGTCCCTATTTAAAAACTTCTTGGAACAACTAGATACCAGATTATCTTATTTGGCTCAATTTCGGTACCTACATTAAATAATTATTTCCGAGATTTGACTTCAATCGAGATGTCCTTTTTAATACTACATAAAGTTGACAAGATACATAAAATATAGTTAAAATTTATTGGTATCGGCTATCGTTTAGGAACTATGTACAAAACTAGAACCCAAAAAATGAGAAATAATATCCAAAATTCCTGACACAAAATCCTGCTTTCCTAGCCCCTACGTTATTATTATTATTTTTATTTTTTTAATATTACAAGATTGTGCTAGATATGGGAGGCTAAATCATTGACTGGTTTCCTAGGTCTGGCATAATGCTACTGGCAACAATGTTAATATCAAAAACACATGACATCGCACATGGTATGTGGCTTCGTGACATTTCGTATGAGGTCGTGTAGATAATGTAAACTGAATACAACTGAAGACTGTCCTCAGTAGCATATTACATAGATATAGTTATTGCCTAATATTTCATGATACCTACTTGGAAATACTCAACTCTGATTGGTTGATTCAAGGACAACTGAAGACAATTTCGAATTGTCTTCACATTTGGTGTTCTCCTTGGAAAGTAACATGAAATGTTAAGCAGCATTGATCTATTTTACACAAAGCTTACTCTTTTTTTTTTTTTCTTTGAGTTGGATCAATTGTGCCATGTTCAAGGGATTATGAGTAGTGTTTTCACTGTTCAAAATTAGGTGAAAATGTCTTCAGTGTCTTCACCCGACGAGCCGCCACTGCTTTATACAAATACATCTGGGTTCTTTATACAAAAAGATAAATACAAGGCTACCTGGAAACACCCACTCAAAAAAATGGTACATGATTAACTTCATAATAACACAAGACTTGAAAAAGGAAGACATAAAACACAAAATCAAAGAACAATTTATGAAAGAAATCAAAATAAATGATGAAATTGTAGAATCCACATTGAATTCAATTTATTAAAATTGCACTTACCTCGTCTGCTAAGAAAATAATCCCAAACAAGCGGAAGGTATAAAAAGACTGGTTGGATGAAAGCAATGAGACAATTGAAAAGTTGTTTAGACCTACCTACAACAAAAAACCAAAGGTTCTAAAAAAAATAAAAAATAAACTCGAAATATAGTACAAAAAGAAGTACGAGCAATACAAGAAGAATGGTGGAATCAGAAAGCAAGACAACTTGGAGATCTTTATAACAAAAACGATATTCTTATCCTATATAGAAAAATAAAAGAATTAGTAGGCCCAATAAGAAAACCCGCGAATATACATGAAAGAGAAATGGAAGAGAAAGTATATGATAATGATGAAAGATTTACAAATGTGGAAGCAAGATTTTGATGAACTAAATGAACCATAAGTCACTCTACTGGAACATGGACTCATATGATATTCCATTAGGAGCCAGACCTACCCTTAATCTGTTAGCATCTGTTCCCGGGATACCCTGTATAATATGAGGATTTGTATGATTTGTATTTGAGGATAAAATTCAGAATTACAAAAGTTGGCGGGGAAGAACTATGAGTGTTGAACTTTGGGTGTTGAGGTGCCAGTATTATGCTACTCATAAAATGAATGAAATTAATCAATTTTTGACGGAAAATTTCCACCCAAGTCTCTTCATTTTGAGTTGAATGGTATTTTGTACAAAGAGTATTTTTTTATTGTTCGTCAAAGAAATTCCACTGTTTGAGAGATGCGATTGAAGTCCGCTGCAATTTGATATTCAACTTGAGGTTGTCCACTTTGATCACAAAATGGTGGTTTGGTAATTAAAGAAGCTGTTGACATAACTGAAAGATTGCACGATGCATGAAACCTTTAATAAACTACTGTACAAGATCTTTTATTGCATGGGGAATTACAAAGCTTCAGATTGTAAAGGTGCAGAGGAGTATTTGAAAGCAACATTGAACAAAAGAGTTGCTTGCGTGAAAAGAAAGAAAAAAATACTATTAACTTTGCTATCATTTGGCAAATAAACAGAGAATAAATGTGAAGAGATTGATTGATGTGAATGAAAACCATTTGTCACTGTAACCTACATCAGCAGATCATTTGTCATGATGATCTCTCACCAAATCGATTAAATACGGCGAGATGCTTTGCTAAAAAATTCTTCAGTTGGGTTTTGTGATGGCTGTATGGCTGCAAATGCCACTTCCTGAATTGGCCTAAACTGGGAGAAAAACAGATTTCTCAAACATGATCATGAAAACGTTTCAGTTGATAGAAAATAATAATAATACCGTTAGGTATTGTATATTTTACGGTACATAACCAATTTACAATATTAACAAAATATAAGATAAGATTTTTTTTCTTTGTTCGACAGACACAAACACAAACTATTTCCTATGAAACAGCGTGAGAGATCAAAAGAAGGATCGATTTCTTTGACCATGTTTTCATTGTTTTTATCCTTCGCAAATTGAGACAGTGAAAAAGGGTCTCATTTGAAAAAGAGCATGTTTATTCTTAGGAATGTTTGTACCTAATTACCTACTTTGATTATCTTCAATTCAACATTTCGTGTGGCAACATAGAGATGTTTACATAATCGTCATACAAATTTGTGTATTTTATGGTCATTGTTATGAAGTGAGATAAAGTAGTGTATCAAATTAACTATCAATACATACATAACTACCAAATATTTATCTTTCACCAGCACGGCCATGCCTCGGTGAACCCACCGCGCCGCGCCGCAGGCCTAGCCCGGCTAGTATATTATGTACCTATATTGTATTTTGTAACCTATTCTTTATCTCCGAAACATGAGGTACCAAAAGACTACTGATAAACATATTTTGGGGTCTTCGCTTTCCCTTCGACTAAAGATTAGAAAGGATGATTAAAGAACCAGGTTCAAATAAAAATATTCTTTTCTATTGAAGAGAACGTTGGTGTGGCAGGTCAAGTTCAGGCTTTAGCACTAAGGGCGGAATTAATAGACAACATCAATAACTTAAGTCGTTGGTAAGTGTCGGTTTTCCCTATCTTACACAGTACGCAATCCGTGACTTAGCGCCACAGAGGTATTACAAAAACGTCTATTAATTCAGCCCTAAGTGTACAGCACAATATCTTACTTTTTACTTTCCTCATCCTATAATGAGGAAAGTATTGTAGTCGTCGAAAAATTGACCTACCTACCTTTCTGAACGAATCATAGCATCAGGATACCAAAAAAGTTGTTTTCAGCCATTGGTCCGTGTGTGTGTGTGTGTGTGTGTGTGTGTGGTGGTGTGTGTGTGTGTGGGGAGAGAGAGAGAGAGAGAGAGAGTGTGGGTAGTGTGTGTCTGTGTGTGTGTGTGTGAGGAGAGAGAGTGTGGGTAGGTGTGTGTCTGTGTGTGTGTGAGAGAGAGAGTGTGGGTAGGTGTGTGTCTGTGTGTGTGTGTGAGAGAGAGAGAGTGTGGGTAGGTGTGTGTCTGTGTGTGTGAGAGAGAGAGAGTGTGGGTAGGTGTGTGTCTGTGTGTGTGTGAGAGGAGAGAGAGTGTGGGTAGGTGTGTGTCTGTGTGTGTGAGAGAGAGAGAGAGTGTGGGTAGGTGTGTGTCTGTGTGTGTGAGAGAGAGAGAGAGAGTGTGGGTAGGTGTGTGTCTGTGTGTGTGTGTGAGAGAGAGAGAGAGAGAGGGAGGTGGGTAGGTGTGTGTGTCTGGTGTGTGTGATGAGCTACTGAAGCGGCGGGTGTATCCCGCTAGTTGTTTATAAACAGCGTTCCATATAAAAATAGATTGGTGTTGCCAAAATACTGCTGTGAAATTTTAACATCAGAAATTACGTTATTGGCAATACTTTCAACACATTTTTATAAAAGACATTGAAAAACGCATGGATACGTTTATACCTAGTACATTGTACGTACCTTACATAGGTATATTATTTATTCCATTATTTTATAGAATCTTCAACGGTGTATGAACAAATAAAAAAATATGATTGATTTATCTGCACAATTTATTAATAACTATATTAAGTATCTAGTGTTCAGCATGCCAAATATGAATGTAGTATGTACCATGTACCAATAATCTATACATCATGCAATATGTAGATATTTATTCCGTAATCATAAAAATATTCCTTTAAAAATAAATCTGAAGCATCTTTTAATTTTGCTTTAAGGTAATCTATTTTAATTTCATCACGATTTTATTTTATTTGTTGTTAAAAAAAAAAAAAAAAATGAGTTGATTTTAATATCCTAACTCCCATATTTTTTTTAAATTATCAATGCTTGGTTTACATTTTCAAATTTTGGACCAAATATTCTATACCTTAGATTTTTTTAGAAATTTAAGAGTTTCTTATCTACAAACGGAAAAGGGAGGGCCTCATTCCAGGAAGAAATCTTATTCTCAAAATCCCTAAACGTTCCTTTCAACCGTCACGTTTAAATGATATGAATTTAGTTATTAGAGACTAATAATGAAAATAAATAATAATATTGCCTTATTTATACTGCATCTATACCAACTATACTTACTCGAAAGTCTAATTTCTGAATTGTGTTCTTTTCTGTTTTAGTCATGGAGAAGATCTCATCGTCACACCTTTTGCACAAATTCTGGCTAGTTTGCGCAGTGTACGAAACAACTTCCTTAGTCTTACCAATGTCCCCTCCGCAAAGTAAGTTCTCAAAACCCAACTGGGACATGACAAGTTATCCTCCCATCTGGGATTTTTACCTCTACGTCTTGGTCTTACTGCTGAAACAATGAGACTTAAAAGTCTTTAATCGAACTGTATACATGTTTTTTTTTAGGAATATCGGGTATTTTTGGTCGGTTACACTGTTTTCAATTTTCTCTAACTTCACACATGCAATAAGGTAGAACTAGCTATAATATCTTTGAAAATGTTGGTGGCTTGAAATTTTTCTTGCCCATTATCTCTCTTCGTTAACGTACAATATTTCTAAGTTATTGTACTTTGATTTATTTATTTTTTAGACTCAGTATAATATACAATATTATTGTGTTTATAACCGACCTCAGTAGCTTGATCGATAAGGCGGCGGACTTGTAACCTGGAGGTCGGTGGTTCACGTCCCACGTTCAGCGACGATTTAATAAAGCGAGCTTGAGTAGTTGTGTCATCACGAATAATGTTAAACAGACATGGTAACAGCTTTGTCAGGCAAAGAGGCTCAAATGATTAGTGTTATACAAATCATTTGGGCCTTTAACAGGGTTGACGTTAATTTAATTTACTCTTATCCTAATACAAGAGAATACCGCTCTCACGAAATTTAAGGACAAATTCATTTGAGTTTCGACTCATCGAGATTTCTAATAAGGAGCATAAAGTTCACAAAAGTTCAAGAATTCTACCGAGTTAACGAAATTTTTGACCTATCGGGATTTCGAGTTAGCGAGATTCTACTCTATTACCAATATTTATTTTTATACAGGGTAAGGGGTAGGGGTTGTTCCAATAACAAATTGACTCATGTTCACCTGTCATTATTAAGAGTAGTAAGGACACCCCAGAACTAGATCATTTTGCACCTATTGTTTTGGTACATCATGTGCTCGAGTGAGAACTTTTCTATTAAAAGTCTGCCTCTTTTATTTCCAGGTCACGAAGATCTTCAGGAGCTGCAGGAAGTGGCACCCCACTGACTCGCAACCTAGTTCCTGGAGGTGAATGTCTGTTTTATTTTATATGCGAGGTCTGGCTATTAAGTTCCTGGACTGATGCTATTAAAAGGAAACTCAGCGCATGTGAGAGGTTTCTGTACATTTTTGGAAAGCTGGAACTCATATCTTTTGATTGATAGGTGTTATGATACTGTATTCATTTTAGATTTGTTGCTAGAGGTGATCGCGCAAGATCCTTTCGTGTTGTACACCGTCGGAAATATGACTGATGATAAAATTGAGCGAATAGTTGTTGTGAAATTTTAAATTTTAATGCGACATTTGTCTTACACACTCTTTGTCAACTCCAGTGGTGTCTGAAAGCATTGGAATAATAAATTACTCAACGGTCCGAAACCTACCAGAGGTCCGAGGTTACCAATTGAAAAAACGTTTTCATCAATTTTTGAAGGTGCCCCTGCAATTGTATGAAAACGATGAGAAAATTGGTCTCCTGGTTTTTCTGACTGTCGAGCAACTAGTGGAATGCGTTTTGACACCACTTCAATTTACAAAGAGTTTAAGATAAATCTTGCATAAACATTTTAATATTTACAGCAGCTTTTTGCTCAACTTTAACATGCATCATGTTTCCAGCAACTTATTGCAACAAATGACAAAACTAATATTTAAATGCAGAATCACAACATCTGTCAATCTCAAAAGATAAGAGTTTCAGCTTGCAACCATATCATGTATGTTGCAACTATCTCCAATGTGCAGTTTCTTTTGAACAGCACTTAAAAGCCAGACCTGGTATAAGTATTAATAAAATTTTGATTAGTTGCTTATATATAATAGGTACCTACCGACAAGTTTTTTTACTTTCTATTACTTACCTATAAAGTTAAGAAATTATTGTTTTTGGTCGGTTTTTTCGAAATTTAGTTCAGTCGTAGAGCGATGAAATTTGGCATGTAGCTGCAAGACGCTAAAAGTACAGACCCAGAATTTTTATGAAAATCCGCCATTTTGTTTTTTGGTTATATCTCGTAAACCGTCAGTAGTCACCGTGGCAGAGTGAGCTAGTGCGCTAGGCATTGCACGCACGGTGACCTGCATTCGATCCCCAGCGGGGCATGATTTTTTCTGATCTGTACTTGGGTATTCGAGGTCCACTCATACCTCGTGAGGAAAATTGAGTATCTGCTTTAATGTTAGCAGCGACCAGTGGCGGACTTCTAGCTAAAAATAAGATATTGGGATATTTAAAATACGGAAAAGTCCTATGATTCTGCTCTACCCACTAAAACTGTGATATAATAACACAAAAAAACACTTTTATTTATTATCTCGTAAACCATCAGCGTTATTTAAAAAAAAAAAAAAATAGAATAAAATCGTCTTTAATGGAGATCTAACACACAATTTACATATAGAGGGATTAACAATTTATTTACAATTATAGATTTACAATTTACTTGTCATGCTCAGCTTAAACTTAATCCTGTTTTATAATGTGGCCCTTGGTCCCTTTAAGGTTATAAGTATAACATGCAAGTGTTTTTTTCCATTCCTCCATTCCTCAGATGACGCGTACCTGAAACTTTCAATAGAAACGATGGAGGAACTAGACTGGTGCTTGGATCAGCTGGAAACTATTCAAACACATCGCTCTGTATCCGATATGGCCTCGCTTAAAGTAAGTTGTAGAACAGATTTCTGCGCTTAAAGTAAGTTGTAGAACAGATTTCTGAAGACCTTGAAGACTTATCTTTTCTTGTAAATATCTGTGGTAAATAAGTTTTGAATTAGTATTATTAGTAAATTTTAATTGGTGCAATTATCTCGCTAGGGGACGTTACTCAAATTCGGTACCAGCTTTGTCAGACCAAAAGACAATAACACAAAATAATTATTCGGATGGCGCTAGCCAGACTCCGTGGTGTAACGGTTGTGACTACTACCGCGGTTCGTTTTCAGCAGAAAAGTCTGTTCCCTCCGAAGTAAAAGAACACATGAGGCTGGTATTTCAGGCCCAACAGATTCTAGATGAGGTTAATGTGGGTAGCTACTATTTCCAGCGAATGGAGTTGGAGGATAAAATTATTAACTCAAATCAGGACGTTAAAACTATTCCTCAATAGATCTCATTAAGTTGCAGTGTTAATTGTATGGAGTTTCCACTGAAACCGTACTACCAGGTCAGATAGTAAAGGGTTGGCGAAAGGAAGTCATCTAAAACCGATTTCAAATCTCATAAAAATGATTGGTCTCCAAGAACGGTTTCAAAAATTGTGAAGATTTTTTGCACCTTCAAGAGCTCTGGGAAAGGAACATGACATTTATGCATGTCAAAGACGACTTTATGCCAATGAAGAAAAATTATCCCGAGAAAATTGTCAAGAAAATCAGCACTCACAGGAAACTGGATGTGTTCCAAAGAAAATTACGTTCAAACAATTTCTCCAATCTCAACTAATGGAAATATGCCTCATAAAAAATATGAAAAGTGCCTCATGAAAATGTTTGTTCTACATCCATAGGTAGTTACGTCTACCAAAGGCCGCCTATATTCAGTGCTCAATAGCCGCTATCGAATATACCTTGATGCAAATAAATAAATTTATTTAGTTATCTATGCATGTGTTACACTGTTACAATATCAATACACCAGTGAATTGACTTGTTGTATACACCAGTTCTCAGATGTTTGACAAAATAAAACATTGATTGTAATCAATTTGGTGCATTTTGTAGATGCATTCGTGAAAAAGGACATTTATGCATAAATTCTGTAAAAGGTTAGTATGTCAAGGGTCTGGGCCCTCTTCTTCTTGAGAGGATAACTGAGGTGCTGCTTATGACAGCTAACTTATTATAATTATTGATAATCTTATTGTGAATATTGATAATATCTCTTTGCTTAAAACTCAAAACACTTAAATGTGTGTTCTTATCAAGCCTACTTCATCACAGCACGTACCAATTGATCCTTATTTTTAAGTAAGCTTTTGTACAAACAACAGCAGATCTAATAGTCACTATTCAGCGTCTCCCGGGTTGGCTGTATTGTAAATATTAGCAGTAGATCTTGGGAGACGGTGGTTTTAACATCCATTTGTTGAAAACTCACAATAAACCTCATCAAGCATGGCTGGTCTGGGAACAGCCAAAATCACGAAGGTTTACATCTTAGGGTCACTCATCATCTCTTCAAGTCTTCATCTCCCTGAACGTTGCCTAACTGCAGCGATCGCACGAGAACTGGTGTATTCAATGTACCATTGATGCTGACTATGGCTAACGAGAGTTGGGTTAGTTTAATCACCACATCATCATTATGCTGGAATGTCGAGAACGATGCCAGCCAGACTGCTAAATTGTCGCCATAGCTTCATCCATCCATACAAGGAATGTCATTTTTGTCTTGGAAAGTGTAAAATTGACAGACATCGCAGTGTATGTATGCTTCTACACCATCAGCTGTGATGTGTCAGGGCCGTGAAGATACCAGTCTCCGAGATATAAGCTTACAATATCATATGTTAACTGCCAAAAAGTTACATACTGACGTTGTAAATAACAACAACACTAAGCGAGAGAAGTAAATTAATGAAAGGAAACAATTCAATTGCTGTTAATTATCTTATTTACCACAATATTAAGTAAATCGTTTACATACTCATTGTGATCAGGCTCACGCCTATACCTACATAAGTATATTATATACATAATGTTTAGGTAGTTGTTTATACATACGTATACAAGTATACAACTTGTATACGTATGTATAAACAACTGTCTTCACAAAAACACTGTTATTCCAGTGTTATATACCCATGTGGGTAGTATGTACTCATGATGTACATTGTTTCAGAAAAGGATCTCATTTTTTTACCTGATATCATGAACCATATGGATTTCGATACGTTTCTTTCTCTATGTATAGCTGATAAGTATTCTGTAGATGCCCTCAAATCGGCTATTTCAAATTTACTAACCAAAAATAAATACCATTTTATTTTTACACCTATCCTGTTATCTACTACAGAATAGGTGCTTTAGGTACTATGTATATTATAATTATGGTTACTATAATTATGTATTAATTCCTCTCTATGTTCCAGTTTAAACGAATGTTGAATAAAGAATTGAGTCACTTTTCTGAGTCAAGTAAATCTGGGAATCAAATATCAGAGTACATCTGCTCTACTTTCCTCGGTAAGTAAAAGAATCAGTTTCATCAACTCTGTTACTACACGAGATTGAATGAGTTAACGGGGAAAACATTCGGGCTTTATTATACAATATACAGGGTACCCGAGAAGAAACCGCACACATTTGTTTTCTTAACTTTACGTTATATTAAAATTTATGATCAAGTTGAAATTTCATCCTGACGTTGAATTTGTAGCATGCTCAAGGGCAATAGGTGAGTTCGGTGCGAAGATTACCCGCACCTTTTTCGCATGTATGAATTCGGTGCCGCCGAAAAAAGGTGATGTATGAGTTCGGTGCGGTCCTAATGACTTATAAATTGATTGTTTTTTTATAATGTACTCTGTTGCTTGTTAACAGTCATCCTGCTGTTATTAAGTTAGTAGATTATGTTGTAGACAGTTACATTCAGCAAGGCTGTCCATTTCCTCCTTGAAGGCCATGCCTAGGGTTAATAGTAGGGTTAGGTAAAATACAATGAAGGTCATGCCTTGTGTTTATAGTAGGGTTAGGTAAAATACAATGAAGGCCATGCCTTGGGTTTATAGTAGGGTTAGGTAAAATACAATGAAGGCCATGCCTTGGGTTTATAGTAGGGTTAGGTAAAATACAATGAAGGCCATGCCTTGGGTTTATAGTAGGGTTAGGTAAAATACAATGAAGGCCATGCCTCGGTTTATTAATTGGAGGCCATTACTATAAGGAAAAAAATACTATAATTACCTGATCATCAGGGCAAGTACCAGGGCACCGAATTCATACATGACCTTTTTTAGGCGGCACCGAATTCATACATGACCTTTTTTAGGCGGCACCGAACTCATACGTTTTTTTATTTTCCGCACCGAACTCATACGTAGCCTGCTCAAGTACTCATTCCCTAATCGTGCCTATTACCTAGTTGACCGTTGTTTTGAAACCGCGTCCCCACTCTACACCGTCCCTACCTAAAATTAAAACAAAACTCCGGTGGGGACTTTTGCCGCCATGTCTTGGCTTAACTGTTGTATAGGTTTTTTTGCTTTAACCAAAGCGTAGCTGTTTCTCTCATAGACCTAGGAAGAGTTCACTCGAATTCTTTCATTTTGGCAACGGCAAGTGTACCCAAGACTTTGATGGATTTATCTTCTTACTTTCAATTATTTACTCCTGTCCTCCAGACAAGCAACAGGAGCTGGACCTCCCTACGCTTAGGATCGAGGACTCACAGGGTGCGGACCCCAGCCGTAGCGGGGCCAGTAGTAAGAAGAAGGAGAGAGCGGGGCCGCCCGGGCGCACAGTTCCTATGTCACATATCTCAGGCGTGAAACGGCCCCTGACTCACACCAACAGTTTCACTGGCGAAAAGTTACCCAAACACGGCGTCGAAACCCTTTTTGAAGAGGATCTTGGCAAAGTAAGTACAAGGGTGTCATGGCTCTTATAAAGAAAAAGCTCAAGTTCTCACGATTGTTGATCGCACATACTTATACATACACAAAAATATGAGATTCAGGCCGTTCAGGCACTTTTTTTCTTCGATATATTTAACTGTTTATCTAGAATTCGCTAAAAAGCCACTTTTACCACTGCATAATGTTCCCAATGATGACATTAATTTGTCAAACTTGAATGTCTTTCGGGGCTATTTATCTCTTTATGATATCAACCAAATTGCATTGGTAGTCAAGTAGTTAACTCGCTAGTCTAGTAATCCAGATTTCGTAGGGATCCGTTTGTTCGAATCCCAGTCAATGCATAAATTTTTCCTCATTTATTTGTGACCACTTAATAATAAGACTCGGAGCGTTAGGTGGTAGAAAATGTTTTGAGCATTAACCTCGCCTGGTTACCTTAGACTCAATAGTATTGTTATTATTAAAGGCACTAATATTAACATTCCTAGTAATAAACTACTTCAACTTTCGAGTTAGTATCTAAAGGATCCAGCAAGTTTATCAGCCGATCTTCATCTGCTAATATTCATAAGTTCCTCAGGTGGCGTGAAAATTCAAATTTTCACTCATTTCAAGTAGGTACACTGGTACACATTGAACAACGCACGTGTACTTGAAATTAGAACACTGAACACTATGAAAATGCTTTGTCTGAAGCTTACTGCTGTATGTCTGGACGGAATCCAACTCCTCCGCTCTGATTAGTATCCAATAGCTCCTCTTATCGGTAAATTAATCAACATCTCACATGTGAGGAAGGAATTTCTTGATAACTTACCCTCTAGTAGAATCAAGGCATCACCCTACCTGTGTTTTTCCTAACCCCTTATTCTTCCTAGCCCCTACTATACACCAAAGGCATTGACCTACATATACTCCTATTCTTCCTAACCCTTCTATACTCTTACATCCAAGGCATTGCCTTACATGTAATGTATTATTCCTAACCTAAACGATGTAAATAATTCTACTGATTCCTTAAACTCCGTTATTATATCTTTGATTATCTGACGAAATTGTGAAAAACTATTAACATTATTTTTTATTTGGTCGGATCCGTTCACATACACTTTTTTCAACTAGAGGTGCATTTAGTGTATACCCTCAAGACCTCAAAATTCCAAATCGGCGCAGTTGGTATGAAAAAGCAGGAGTTGGATTCCGCCCGGATCTCCAGTTAAAATATTTCTCCATTCACTTGAAATACCTATGTGATTTTATCATGATCCCTGTTCTCTTTCAGACGCTTTTAGATATAGATAGCTGGGGAATCGACATTTTCCGTATATCAGAACTATCGAATAATCGACCCCTGACTGCTATAGCCTATACCGCATTTCAGGTAGGTAACAAGTAACAACATCATTGAAATGATTTTAGAATTACAATCACACCTACTAATCTATCACTTTTTTGTTGTGAAATTGTTGAATTTGTTCTTTAAACATAGGTCTATTATTTTAGACGAGTTCTTTTTTAATGCATGGAACAAAAACAAAGTAAATTCTTAATAATAAGTTGTGTGGGACTCACTACCATTAGAAACTCGTGTATCGGGTTATGAATTATCATGGATTGAAAAATAAGGGAGGCGATGTATAAATAGGAAGAGAAGAGGACGTGCGAGAGAGAATACCGAGGAGAGAGAAGGAAGGTTCTCCTCGTGAAGATCGATTAAAAGTGAGAGAGGGGTTAAGTAAAGTCGGAGGAACCTTTGAAGGTTGCAGGAGCCAATTTTCCTCTATTTTACTTCCGATAAATTTCTAATATTAGAAATCGGAAGTAGTGTGTTCGATTTTGTAAATTTAAAATAGACTATCAATGGAATAGTGTGTTAATTTGTAGGTTCACTAGATTTGTTTAACTTATATCTGTAAATTACTTGTAGATAGGTCTCCTTCCAAAGTTGGACACCTCAAATTACTCGGCCCCTGATGGAGTTATTTAAAAAATAAAAAAATCAAGGGTACATCTCCTAATTATGCTCTATCAGTCATGAATTTTTTCATACAGGGTGGTTTAAAAGTTGGAAATTAAGGTGTCAACTTCGATTTTTTAAATGGGTCGACCTGAATTGAATTTGATAATTTTACTTCAAAATGGTTAATGAGTATTTTTTAATACTATAAAAAATTACATAGGTACAGGATGTTTTTTTTTTTTTCTTCCAAAACTCCATCAGAAGCCGAGTAATTTGAGGTGTCCAACTTTGGTGGGACACCCTGTATAGGTAATTGTACAATTGTACAGAGTAAATACTCTGCAGCTACCGTTAATTCAAATATATACCTTCGGAGACGTACAGTCTCCGAAACAAATTCACATAGAGCACTGAGTGAGAACACTCTGTAGGTATAGATTTTCTGTAAGGAGGTAATGGAAAGTGAAAAAGGCTGAAGCATTGTTCATAAATGACGTTCACATAAGAAAAGGTCCCACAAAAAACTACTGTTGAAAAAAGAGCCAAGTTCCAGAACTCCTATACAAAAAGTTTTAGCCAATGAATACAGTGATATTTTGATTGCGGCCAAGTTATTTTGATTGCGGCCATTTCTTTTTATTAAAACCCGTTTCCTGAGTACTTCTTTTTGTATGTTTTAAACACATTTAGGATAATTCGATCCTCTCGCTTGGCCAGTTTTATGCCATCGGTTGTATGGACTATTACGGCAATATGTATGAAAAATGGCAATATAACCATCACAAGGCGCAAAACTGGCCAAGTTAGAGGATAGTTTGCAGAAACATACAAAATGAGGAACTCAGGAAACGGGTTTTAATAAAAAGAAATGGTTTAGTACCAAAATAACTTGGCCGCAAACAAGATATCACTGCCATACATTCATTTGCTTAAACTTTTTGGATATTAGTTCTGGAACTTGGCACTTTTTTAAACGGTAGTTTTTTGTGGGATATCATTACTTTTTGTAAATATGGTTCATTGTTTTTTATTAAAAATTTCATGATTTTTCACTTTAATATGCTCCCTAAATCGATACCACTTAACAGCATGATAAGTGCGAAACTTCTGGTTTTTAGATTTTTCCCTGTACTTTTACAATACGAGTAAATCCTACCACAATTCAAAATTTCAGCTTTCTAGGTAAGTTTCATAATTTTGATGATCTGTCAGTCAGTGAGTCAGTTACAAAATTGCAAATTTTAAAATTCCTCTGAAAGATTTTTGCATAGATTCTTGAAATTTTTAATGTGTTTTATGTGATATCAGAACCTTTGTGCCAAATTTCATAGCTCCGTAGTCAATAGAACCGAAGATATAAGGTTGTGAAAAACCAGGTGAATCGGTTCGTGTGAAGATACACTGCCGTGCTTACGGGAACTTGGCCTGGTGCACTGCCGTGCGCTCAGATTACAACACAATTTTCATATTCAATACTCGAGCTTTCGTGACGTCATTTTAGTGAAATAATAAATTTCTCTATGTACCTATTTGAAAAAGAAAATTGAAACTCGTACTTATCACCTTGGCATTATGAAATATTATTTCCTCTGTCTCATTAACTATTGTTTATTTTTATTCTATGAAACCGGTATAAAACATTAAAACTTGAAAACTCTGTCATCGGCGCAAACGTCTGTGCTCTTACGCAGTGTTAATAAAGCACTTCATTAAAATAATCCTTTATTCAATTTTTGATCTAGCTTTTCATTTTTATTTACCTTTCACTTTCAGAATCGAGATTTGTTGAAAACATTTTTGATTCCTGCCAAAACTTTCATTAACTTCATGATGACGTTAGAAGATCACTATGTGAAGGACAACCCGTTCCACAACAGCACGCACGCTGCTGACGTGACGCAGTCCACTAACGTCCTCTTGAACTCCCCTGCTTTGGAGGTAACAGCTGCCTTTGTCAAGTGACAACCTGATACTTTAAAGTCAAAAGTTATCATAATTTGCGTTGATCACAATAAATTGTCATGTCACAATTTCTCAAACTTACACGGCAATTATTTTACCGTACCTACTTGGGACTCGGAACTACCGAAAGGCGACCTCCGGATTACAAGTCCGCCGCCTTATCGATCTAGCTACTGAGTTCGGTAACCTCAGAATTTAATTTTTAATTCAGAAATAACATTGGTAGAAGGACTTTTTGTTGTTGTTGTTGTTGTAAGAATGTATTATGTACTTGGGCTGCTAGGTAATACTAGAGTCATATTAATGATGTAGGTATAGGTAACAAGATTTAAGATGTCATATAAACCTCCCCTTTGGCGCCGAGTAAGGATACCAAATAGGGGAAATTTGCGGTGGCCTAAGATTAGAAAAAACCCGAGAGCCACCGCTAATTTCCCTCTTTAGTATGCTTACTCGCCGCCACGCCATAGGGAGGTTCATATATTATGTCATCCTACATCTCGTTACCTGTAGTACACAATAATTTATTTAACAATTATTTTTTTTACGAAATTTAAATATTAATCCAAAATTCTTGATTCAAGAGTACTGACAGCTAGATCAACAAACAATTTGTGAGAAATGTTTCAACAGGCTCTTTTGTCAGGCGCGCTATCAGCTCTTTACACTTTGCTAAAGGTATTTAAATCTGACTTATTGAAAAAGTCCATTTTTTGAACCTCGTAAAAAATAAAATAAATGTTCGCTTCCAGGATGTCTTCACACCATTAGAAATAATGGCAGCATTGTTTGCGGCTACCATCCATGACGTGGATCATCCTGGCTTAACAAACCAATTTCTTGTCAACTCTAGTGAGTCCATCTCAATTTTTATAAAAATATTTCTAATTTTCTAATATTTATACTCAATATTTTTTAAGAAACATCCCGACGTTGGCAGATATCATAACTTAATTATATGAGAAAACTGTAGTCCGTTTCCGACCTTAATTTCGAAAGAAATTCTATTCATTTCCAGTGCAAATTGTTTCTAACGAAATGTTGACAGTAGTGTCTTAATTACCATCAGCCGAAATGTGCAGGCTATTAGAAATAACAAAAATCTTAGGTAGTACCTTTTGTATCCTCACTTTCAAAAAGTCAGGTTCCAAGGGAAATCTCATCTTTCAGTATTTGTTTCGTATATAAATAGTGCTTTGCAACTACCTCAACAATAGTCGAGTTTGATTAATTCATCGCAGGTGGAACTTGGAACAGCTTATCATGTTTGTATAAACATTTTACATTGTATTTACAAAATCATCATAAAAATTAAGCTTCTTCACTTCTAATGCTTCTCCTCCTCTTCTCCTATAGATAAAACTCAATATCGAAAAAGTGACCGAAAACAATACTTTCTATACCTTACAGTTATTAGAAAGTAATAAAGAGTATAAGAGTATGGCTGAAATATGGAAACATTTCAAATTTGAAGGGTATGGAAGATATAAGTTTAGGTGAATTGATATAACGAATGAAAATCTAAGATGCAAGTGAGGAATGGGACAGAAGAGAGAAAAGTTTTAGACGAAGTGTAGAGAGAATTATAAAAAAATTAAATTATTTGCTGGTAGGTATAAGTAGGTATAACGTACAAACTCGAGAAATGTTTAAAAATTTATAAATTTAAGCAGATAAATCTATCATCTCATTGTTCGTATTTTGGTTTCTGTGTAAATTCAAGATATACAAGAAAATTAATGTTCTAAAAAAAAACTGATGTTTTGCCAAATTATTATCGTTGTTGGTGTTTTTTGCGTCTTCCATCTTCCATGGGTGTATAGACTGTGTACTTAACGACATCTCAGTTTGAACTTCAACTTCTTAGAGGTAAAAATCAATCTTGAATGTAATAATTTCAATTTCAAAATCCATTGTATAGTAGGTAATGTAGGTAAAGTAAGTATAGTATTGCTTTATTTTTATTGTCGGCTCGAGACAGAGGCCCGAACTAAAGAACGACGCTAAAGCAGAAACTGTTACTATACTGTTGTTATTACATGGTAACAGCCAATCACATAACTGAAATCAGATACTGTATAGTAAAAAGTAACCCACCACAGCAGCGTTACTTCATTCGGGCCAGAGTCCTATGACGCCGACAGTTATTTCATGCCGTGTTGCCAGAGAAAACACGAAAAATATTGTAATATCAAAGACCAAGGATACATCTTCAAAGGATTGGCATTTGAGACTATGGAGACATTTGGAGAGGAATCAACTAAATTTATTCAGGAATTAAGAAAAAAATTAGTTGAAGAGACTGGAGATAAGAGAGCAGCATCCTACCTCATCCAACGTCTAAGCCTGGCCATTCAGAGGGGGAATGCAGCCAGCATTGCGGGCTCATTCCCCTTCACAAATTCATTGAATGAAGTCTTTGTGTTATAAAATATACTAAAAAAGAAAGTATTACTTTAAAACGTGATATTGTTTCCTCAGGTTCGGAGCTGGCTCTCATGTATAACGATGAATCAGTATTAGAAAATCATCATCTGGCCGTGTCGTTCAAGCTGCTGCAGAACGAGGGCTGCGACATCCTGTGTAACCTGAACAAGAAAACAGAAGCAGACGCTACGCAAGATGGTGATTGACATGGTGTTGTCCACCGACATGTCCAAGCACATGAGCCTCCTGGCAGACCTGAAGACGATGGTGGAGACGAAGAAAGTGGCGGGGTCCGGGGTGCTGCTCCTGGACAACTACACGGACAGGATACAGGTGCTGGAGAATCTGGTGCACTGCGCCGACCTGTCCAACCCCACCAAGCCCCTGCCCCTCTACAGGAAGTGGGTGGACCTGCTCATGGAGGAGTTCTTCCAGCAGGGGGACAAGGAGAGAGAACTCAACCTGGACATCAGCCCCATGTGCGACCGTGTGTCCGCCACTATAGAGAAATCGCAGGTGAGAACCATTTAGTCCTAGGAACAGATGCAAATATTTTAAGGGTAGGTCCGGCACCTCATGAACTATCATCAAACACCTTGGCCGAGGTGTGAAAAACGCCTATACAAAGAAAGAGACATATGTTATAGTCCCATGACGGAATATTCAAATTTGAACAGAAATGAAATAACAAAAACATAATGAGAAAAATATAAAAACGGGCACTTTGGTGTCGGTTTGCAACTTTGGACAAAGTATGATAAGTTTAAAAAGAAAACCTAACTGTTTCCATAGCATTATCTTGCAAGATTTTAAAGGTATAAGTCGAAATAGAAGGAAAAATACGATTTGAACTTCTAGTTAGACAGTGCCGTACTTTGTGGTGAAGTACAACTTCTTTCACAATTTTTATAGGTAGTGCGGTATTAATAAGAGCCTCCTTCAATTTTCCATATACATTTACAAAAAGTATTGATATCCCCCAAAAAACTATTCAGGGTGTCGAATAAAGTCCCACCACACCCACCGTATCTCAAGAATGGCTGAAAATATAGAAACACGCTAAAACCCGTATCCCTTAATTCTTTGGAGGATTAAGTTCCAGCAAAAAAATAAAGTTGCCTGCACTGCCCCAGTCATCCTGGGCACGGACCAACTTTAAAATCTTAAATAGAATGGTATATCGTGTGGAATATTCTTTTAATTGAAGTTCACTGCAACAAATTTCGGTGAGCTACGTACGTCATACCGTTCTCGAGATACATGATTGGCCGTCCTGGCTAATATTACTATGCTCTGACCTATAGCTACGTACGTCATACCGTTCTCGAGATACATGATTGGCCGTCCTGGCTAATATTACTATGCTCTGACCTATAACTCGTTAACTGTAATTTTCAGAAGGATAAATTTTCTTGATGTCAACTCCTTTTATCGAGACTTTTCGAATAAGGTATAACTCGACCTATTCTGTTAATGTTATAGTTTCTGGTCGGTTTTGTGAACCAGCCGGCAAAAGTTTGAACTAAAAACGTATAGAGTTATACTTTGTTCAAAAGGTCTCAATAAAAGGAGTTAACATCAACAAAATTTATCCTTCTGAAACTGACGGTTAATGAGTTAAAGGTCAGAACATAAAGATATTAGCCAGGACGGCCGACCCTGTATCTCGAGAACGGTATGTCGTAGCTCACCGAAATTTGTTGCAGTGAATTTCCTCTAATGACACCTTCAAAACAATATGACTCAAGACATACCATTTGATACAAGATTTTAAAGTTGGTCCGCGCCCAGCCTGACTGGGGCAGTGTAAGATTTTTTTGTTGCAAAAACCTATTCCCCAAAAAATTAAGAAATATGTGTTCTTGCGTTTTTCCATATTTACAGAGGGACTTTATGGACACCCTGAATAAAAAATTATACATAAATGCAAATCTAACCACCAAAAGGAGAAAAACTTGTCAAATTAGAGGATAGTTGGCCTTATTCCTTTTTCAACGGTAGTTTTTTGGGGGATTATATATAATTCAAAACAAATTATATGTGCTATTAAAATGAACGGTTCTTGATTCGGTTCTCTGAGCGCTAGACACCCCAAGACAGGTGACTTGCTTCAGTGGGTCTTGTGGATACTAGATATCTTATCAGCTCCCAGGAGCTAGATATCATGTACTAAGTATTTTTTACTTTCCTTATCCTATAATAAGGAAAGTATTGTATTTTAGTTTAAATATCTGAGTACCACCTACAACTCTATTCAGAATTACTCGTGAATGGTAAGATAGTAAAATTTCTTGTTATCTACCCCAGGTCGGCTTCATAGACTATATTGTACATCCACTGTGGGAGACATGGGCAGATCTAGTGCACCCTGATGCGCAAGAAATTCTAGATATGTTAGAAGAGAATCGAGACTGGTACCAAAGTAAGTAATTTATAGTGAAACGTAAATAATATACATATTCTCTTTTCGTTTTACATTAAATACAATAAAAGTCATACATATGTACATGACGTCTAAAGTATGAAAAATTTAACCTTAATCGTTTCTCCAGCTACATATGACTAAAAATCTTTTGACACGTGGAAAGAATTAAGAAGGGAATGCCTAACCTTTTTTCGCTGATGCAAAAAATATATGCTAATATATTTTGCATACATGTCTTGATTTTTCAGTTGCATGTATTGAGAAATAGTGTAATTATTTAATTCGCTCGCTGTCTCCCCAGGTATGATCCCCCCCAGTCCCCCGCCCCTAGATCTGGACGACTCCAGACTGGAGCAGGAGGAGGAAGGGAGGAGGGGGAGGGGGAGGCTGAGGATCAACAAGGCAATGACGGGAGCATCCGGTTCCAGGTGACTCTTGAGGAGGGAGATGAGGAGTCCCTGGGTGGGATCTGACGGAGACTCGTGGGACTTTGTCGTAAGCTCTCGGAGAAGGTGCAGTTCTTCTGGAAAACCAAATAGACAGGAGTTACCCATCAACTAGGATTTTTTAATAGTTTACCCATTATGCATAAGATCTGAGCTTTTCTTTTCTTGTTTTAATTGATGTTCTATCTGAACAGTTTCGATATTTTTCATCGGTGCATTGCAATATTATACGGTTTTATCTGTTTCTATTTTACACATATCAAACGGTACATACGTTTCATTTTAACGTGACTATTAAATGTGATCTTTACGTATTTTAGACTAAACTGGCAGGTCCTGTGGTCATGTGCGCGACCGGTGAACAGCAAGATGCTGGTTCAAGTCCTGTCCGACCCATGGAATTTTATCTCTATACGTTTGAAATAGTTAGAACATGACGAACAATTCAGAACTTAAAAATGGCTTGAGTAAAAGTTCTTGTCCTGTTTGGGCAGTGTGAATATGGTCAATTATTATTCTTAGTTTCGTTATTAATTTGACAATAAGGTTTCAAGAACTGTCGATAAAATATTCTCTAATTATGTGATTGATGATATTGTATTGTGTCCCGTGAGAAATATCTGTGGGTCTGATAAAGAGATGTGTACCTATTAACATCACATTTAGCCTGGTATTAATAAACATTCATCAAGTTGAACATTACAGGTACTTATGAAATGAATTTTCTAATATGATTAGTGTCTTTCACACACAAAGAAGACTTATTAATTTCAATATTCTTATTCTTCTTTCAATTTAAATTGAACTTTCTGTAGGCCTCAAATATTTTTTTTTAACACACACACACCACTTGAAGTATCAGAAACATTTAAAATTATATTCATTGTTATGAAATCGAAGAAAAAAAAATGAAGTAGAACCAAAATTTCTGTTTGTCCGAAATTATTGTATTTGTGGAGAAAAATAGTACACGAGCTCAATATCAATCAGGAGTCCACAAAATTGTCAATACATTTGCACAAATGCTTCAAAAGGTGTACGCTAAAAATAATAATAATAAAAATAATTTATTTTTCAAGAATTATTCTGAAATTTACAAACTGGAATCATAAATCATAATGATTCCACATTTCAATTTGAAGCGTCTCTCGCAAAGTCTTTTGGAGGATGACGTGAATATGTACAGATAATTTTGGAGTTTTCTTTTCATATCTGAAATTGGTTTTGAGCTTTGGAGGGAATAATTTCCCACATCCCATAAATTGAAAGTAAGAATCTATCCACTAAGAAGTGCCAAATAATTTTCAGCAGAAATATCAATGTACTTTGTCCCTCTAATCTAGTTAGATGAGGGGTGGGCAGCCTGTGAAACGCGTGCCATTTAGTCAGACGCGGCGTTATTTCAGGTGGCGGGGGAATATTTCAGATTTCTTTTTCAACCTGTCTTTTTTCAACAACCCATTTTCTGGGGGAAAATTAGAGCTTCGACTTGACATACCTATCAATTTGTGAAAATTACTATGGAGTCTTGAGAATCTTGTAAATTGTGGGAGGAGATGAAGGGGCAACGGAAGGCCGTTTCTGGTATCGATGAGCTTTAAAATAGTAGTAATCTAAAGTGTCATGTGGGGTACTTTAGACCATGTGCGGCACTTTAGACCACTGTAAGTCCTACTGCAGGCAGAGGACTGTTAGTCCAGACGCATCTTCCGTCCAACCAAACCAATCTTCCCTTAAACTCCACTGTAAACTGAACAAATGTAAACTGTGAGCTTGTTGAGAAAAAAAATTGAAATTTATCAGAAGATATAAGATTGGCTGGGTTGGAAACACTGGAGTCTGCAGGCGGACTCACAGTGTGTAGGGCACTGAATCTGAGATGTTGAGGCTGTTCACCCCGAGTAGCTCGTTGATAGTTAAATTATTTTATTTGATGTAACTTATATAAATTTTATTATTTAGAATCTTGCCCTATTAAAATATCATAAGATGTTATAAATATATAATCTTTGTCGTTCTTAAAATTATGTTCAATGGACAATATAATCAATGAGTGTCTGCTAGATGAGTCACTAACACTAGGTTCAAAATAGTGGGGAAGTATTGGGAATAAAAATTACAATTAATGTCATCAACGAAGTTTCAAGAACGTTTTTGTTAAAGGTTACTGAGGCACTTTTTCAGTCAAAAAGGGAGGGGTCTTATCCATATCCATGGCATGAGACAAACAATAATTATACCTACATGTGCATTCAGTACGAAATATCTAGTAATGCAGAGGATATCAGAGTTTCATTTACTCTTGTGGTTTGTACTATTACTCCACCATTAGAGCTACAGGAAAGAGACTGAGGGGTACAAGGAAGAGGATAAGCACACATAACAGAAGATAGCTATAATTTGGGAAAATTTGTTTGAAAAAAGTTAATTTTGTTTTATTTTGAAATACTCGTATGTACGTGCGGCTAGACCAACTGAAGTTTTTTGAACAGCTCGTACAAAAAATTAGAGAGGTGGCTGAGGTCTCATACGATGCGTAAGTGAAATCTATGTTAGAGTTAGTTTACTTTAAAATAATTTTCATTAGACGTCATCACTCATCATGCAATTTTCTTTCATAGCGTATGAAGCAAAGTTTTCATTTACGACACATTGTTTAATCAGAAGAGGGTGTAAATTAGGACTCGACCTTTACGTCGTCAATTTAATATACGAGGGAATACCTACATTCTCCTCGAAATACAAATTATTGACTGGGTCCTAGTGTTCAGAGAAACAGGAAACTGAAGAACTGGCCGATATCGAAGAGAGTGTAATTGAGACTCGAGATTACGTCTTAATTTAATATTGGCATCTAATATCGTATTTATGGCATCTAATATCATAACTACATATACTTCTCCATATTCCGTTTATAAAAGCCAAATTGTTGATATTATAATATAAGTTATTTCTCTTTTATCTCGGTTCTTATTTTCATCTTCACTGGTATTTCAACACAGACATATGGTACCCTTTGTCATCCTGGCTACCTGCTAGAGGGCAGGAAGGCGGCTTTCACAGCATTTCTCTCTGGCAATACATTCTTCACGAAATACAATTCTTGAATGGATTCGAGAGTTCAGGGAAACTTCAAACTGAAGTGCTTCAGGACATGGACTTCCCCACACAGTGTGGACCTACGTCAACCGTCCTCAAGATGGCCGGTCCCACGTCCCGGACGACCTGGATGGACTTCCAAGGATCAAGCAAGGACGAACATTTAGCCAAGGGCCATCAACCCCCCTCGACATCCCCAAGTACAAGCATCAACTCCACTTCCCAGTTCCTGTTTTTCAAGCAGTGGAGCAACACCTCCCGGCAGTGCTGCTCCAACTACTGCTAGTCATTGCCGGTATCGAAACAAACCCAGGACCCACTTGTTATTTTACAATTTGTACAATCTGCAAATATTCCATTAATCACAAATCAATATCAGTCAAGTGCAATAGATGCAAAAGATGGTGCCATTGTCAAATCTTACTAGTCACTAAGGCCTCCTGTTGAATACGACGTTAAACCCAACTAAAAAAAAGACAAATTGCAAGAGTGATGACGACTAATGAACACTAATTTAAAGTATACTAACTAAATAATGGACTTCATTTTGTACGAGCTGTTCAAAACGTCAGTCGGTCCTGCCGCACCCTGTATATATTTACTGGGGAAAAAAAGGCAAGTAAAAAAAGCACCTAATCTTAAACTTAAAGTGATGTTTACAATAGAATCTCTCCAAAAGAAGTTTTGGTTTTCACAACAGATTTCGAATCGCAAATAACACTATGGATATAATTTCGCCTCTTGATGGTAATACATAATAGTACGTACATACGTTATTACAGTTATTAGAATAGAGGTAATATGATTTTCTGGTCCGATCTGAAGTTATAGCATCGATGTAAAATTAAGAAACTTATTTTTGAACAAATATATTTCAATATTTTGACAATTGGAAGAAGTCATTCTGTACTTAGTACAAACCTGTTGACTTGTACTCATTTATCATAACGCAATTATTTTCAACCACAATCTTCAAGTCTTTCGAAGTACTAGGAAAAATCTTGAGTTTTGAAATATTTTAACCATGAACATTTGAACAATGTTCTCAATAATTTAATTTTCCTGCAATTTTAACATCCTTCTATTAGGTATAATTATACAATACACTGCCAATTATGGACAAAATACATCCTCGTGATTGGTTCACATAATAATACACTTGACAATTTTGAGATTTTATACTAAATCACTTGTTCTCCATAACTGCTTAACCGATTTTTTTCAAATTTGTTTTACATTGTAGAATACCTTTTTTCCTACATTCCAATCTCACAAAAAATTCTTATCGGCAAGCCGTAAACGTTATTTTTCCACTTTTTTGTCCAAAATTTTGGATTTTCTTAAACATCAGAGCTAAATCATATTTAAAAAAAAATATATATATTAATGACTATGTAAAACACTTATACGCCATACAAAATTTCATCAAAATCGATGTGCCCATTATGCCATGAAAAAGTTCGACCTTTTTGATGGCAAATCTGCGAGTCAGACGAAATGAATCTGGCACCTGACCTGAGTATGACCGCAGCAGAGACCTAAGTACATATTTTACTATGGTGATAGAAATTATTTCCAAACGATATCAAACGAGGTAAGTTGCATGGTGAAAAAGACAATTCATATCACAGAAGCAGAAGAAAGTAATTTGATGGTAGAGTAATGAGTCAGGTATTTTCACTATCCAAACATGGCATTGTTGTAACCTATTTTCTAGCAATTTATAAATGACAATCTTAATTGATACATTTTTTACTCGAAACAAATAAATATTTGGGTAATATGTATACTGTATGCGGAAATCGCTCCCATCTTCCATCAAATCGATCTTGCACCTCTTGGAGAGTTTAAAGTGAGAGTGCTTTTCTTGGTGAATTTTCAGCACAGGTTGTGTTTCTGTGTCTACCGGTGCTAACAGGGCCAGGCCACACCAATATAGTAAGTTGTAGATCGTCTACTTGTACTACGGAATGCAAGTATCACATAGAGAAATCAGAGAATGGGAGGAGAAGGCAACTTCTTGTCTTCTTTCTTCGGTTCAGACCTCAGAATCAGTTTGGATCGAGATCTCCGGGCCAGTTTACCACGTACAATAAATTGTTCAGTTCTTCGTTTTAACACTAGTAGAGTAACGTTAGTTTTTTTAAAATCGTTATTTTTCTAGTTAAAAAATAGGAGGCGTAAAAATAACTGTGAAAATTAATTTGTAGGTACATGCATTATATTCTATTATTAATTTGAGATCTACTTTTATCAAACAGCTGATGTATTTGAAATACTAATGTACTTTAATGGATGAGAAATAATTATCACTGTTCTAGATCCTAATTCTTCATAATGTATACTAGAAATAATTCTCAGTATTGTTTTATTGTAAATCTTCAGGATTCTCATAATTACTTCATTTAGATAAAACTCTATCTAAGGTATAAATTAATTCGTTGATATACTTTTAAAAGTTGTCAGGTATGAATCTTTCCACTTAATAAATGATTTAATTGTCTAAATAGTTGAGCAGGTCTATAATTATATCTTTTGAACCCTAATTTCATTATTCTGTAAACAGCACATTGAAGCTATCTAATTTACACATTAGAACAAATGAACATCAACCATTTTAATTTACCTTATAGGGTTCCGCCAAATAATTAAGACACTCAAAATATCTAGAGAACAGATGAAAATTTTGAAAAATTGCTAACATACGTGTACATGATACGAAAGTGAAACATTTTACATTATTAATGAACCGTCTGATCTTTCTTGAGGTGTTATCATTAAAAGTATCTTAATATAAATTTGAGTTTCATACAGGTCCGGAATATATCGTACATTACATAAATTGATAAGACATTTTTTTTTTTTTTTTACGAATGTTTTTCCATTAGAAATAATTTACATTCAAGCCTTTTTCATACCATTATCTTTACAGGAAAGGTGTCAGAGTCAAACTTTTTTATTAAAATATCGTTTCCGAATATTATTTGTGTAACAATGCTTGATCTTGTTGTTCAGTCCAAATAAAAACAGGACCGGATTTAGTTTCAAAGTTATGTGAAAATACTAAAACCGCGTGCAGTCTGTTTCCTGCCCTGTTTTCAAGATATCCTTAATTGAGACTGAAAAACAATACTCCATGCACCTTTATAGCACAAATAATACTTGAAAATGGATAGTTTTCACATTAAAATAAAGTTGACCCCTTCAACCTGCCCTGGTATAGCTGAAGGAATCAAAAAGGCATTTCATATCTTGTGTATACTTTCTTTTGCTGAAACCTCTGAAATGCATTGTATCTCCGGCCCTGTTTTGTTCAAAGAGCTGAAACTTGTCTTAAAATACTTTTAATGACAACTACTTTACAGAAATGTAAAACAAACAGGATGGTTCTATTTAAATTCCAAAGTTGACCTTCAGGGGCCGCCCCTGGTAACGATAAAATGTCAAAAGCAAGTAGAAAATATTTCCCCCTTGATACAATTAGACACTTGTTTTAGCATTTTTCAAAATTTAAATCCATTCTTTAGATATTTCGAGTGGCTCCTTTTTTTGGCGGAATCTGTATATACATAAGTTTAATACGTACCCATACTCGTATGATTAAAATTTCTCGATGCGATTTACCACTTACAAAATTTGCATGATTTCTTATGGTAGTCTCAGAAATCGGTCAATTTTTTTCAAATGTATATGTAGGTACCTACTCATTGGGTCTTTTTCGGAAGCAGTACCACTTTCGGAATATTTGCTTGATACTTGTTATACTCGATTTGTAACGAATATCACTTTGAAAAATTAAATAAAAAGAAATTCATCAAAAGAAACAAACAGTGAACTTGGAAGGAGGAGAAGTGCTAGTCCACGATAGTTTTCTATAGGTCCTAGATGTGGATTAAGTAAAGAATGTTTTCCTTCGAGTGGATCTTTACTTGTTGGATTCAAATAGAGATGATGTGAGGTGAGAAGTTTCTCCTGTCTCGTCTCTTGTCTGAAAAATTCGAAAAAATCTCATATCATGAAAGGAGCCATTCACTTTCTTCAACTGCACGGTATTATCACGTCGGGGGTTTTACCCATTCATTCGCTGAAAGCTGACAAAACAGATACTCTCATTAACCTCACACAGCCTGAGTGGGACGGAAATACCAGCATCACGAATTCTTCACCTCGCTGGACGTTGCTTATCTTCGGTGATCCTATGAGAACCGGTGCGATCAACGCGTATTCGACGCTGGCCATTCACAGTTTTATATTTCTAATATGTTTAGAGCCAGCGTAAGATGGAACGTCGAATACAACAGTTGTTCTCGTTCTGTCACCGAAGTTAAGCAACGTTCAGTAAGGCTTGGATTTGGATGGGTGTGTGGCCATTCAAATTCGAACCCTCGTGATGCTTGCTATTCCCGGCCCATTCAGACTGGGTGAGGTGAATTTGAGTAACTGGTTTGTGAGTTTCCAGCAAATGGAGGGTAAAACTCCCGTCGTGATAATTATGATCATGCATGCATGTGAAAACTATTTTAGCCCCTTTTTTTCTTGTATACAGGGCGTTCCACATGAACAGTATCTATTTTAATTTACTAAAAATAAATTAATGAACTTCTCATTAAAACTTCTATGGCCAAATAGCCTGCGCTCGGGGCTTTTAAATAACTCAATTTTTAAAAATTTCGTTAAAGATCAGTTCGTTTTTCCAATACCTAATAAATAATTGACAAATCTGAATTATTGCTTCTCAAAAGAGAAACGCTGTCTGTGTAGTATTCATTTGAATACTTTGTAACTCGATTAACTTATTTGTGCTCAAAGTGGTCCTGATAAACTGAATGCAAAACAATATAACATTTCTGCCATGATCCTTGAGTAAGTTATAATTATTTTTAGACAACCCCCCAGTGTTGCATTTACTCACACAGGTCTACCGGCGTCGTCAAGGTAACATCTGCTTCTGCAACCTTCACTTTGGACAACTGACCAAGGTACTGCTTTCTTTACTTCCCCTATTTCGTATTACCATATAATTTATGATCTGCTCAAAAAATTGCATCTTAAGGTTACAGAGTCATTTTATGTGTGGCTGCTGCAAGGTCTACAAAATTGAACAAGCATAATATACAGGGTGATTCCGTTAGGGAAAGAAATTTTGATCCAAACCCTAAGCAAGATAGACAATTTTTAAATGACACCATGTTAAGCAACGTCGAGCAAGGCTAGGATTTGGATGAATTTTTTGCCATAAAACCTATAAAAAAAATTCAATCGAGCTTGCAAGAAAAGAACATACTCTGAAAATTTCAGTTCGATTGGACAAAAATTGTAGTTTTTATGGCGAAAAGAAATTTTGATCCTAGCTCCTAGTATTAAAGTACCTATTGTATTTGGGTTTAACGTCGCTTTCAACTGCATGGGCATAGCACGACGGGGGTGTTACCTTCCATTCGCAGGAACATACCCTCAAAATCTGCTACACACATTAACCTCACCCAGCCTGGGTTGGGCCGGAATGCCAGCATCACGTTCCTACGAGAACCGGTGCATTCAACGCGCCATCGACAACTAGTGTGCCGAGAAAAAAAATACCTGGCCTGGTAGTCATCAGTGAAGACATTCTCCCAAGTCAACATGTCCTTGCTATGAAGACCTAGGAGAGATTGACAGTCATAAAACTCATAAACCTCATCTCGCCACGCGGGAGACTGTTACATCTGATTGGAACGCTGTCAGATCCAAACCAATTTAGAAATAAAAATGTACCTACTTGGTACTGCAGATATACACATAGGATAAATTTCTGTCTGTCCTACCTGGGTATATCCGTGTATCCCATATCTTCCTGTTTGTCAAATTTTGCTTATAAACACAGATGCGTATGCTATTATAAAATTGGGTCAACTGGTGAATATCTAGAAAATGAGATTTGCCGAAATGCTACAAGCACGTGATGGTAAATTCCAAAACAAATGCTAAAGACTTTAAAAAGTACACCACTAATGTTTATTTTTTGTGGCAAGAAGTAATCGAAGATGGTCACAAAGTGTAGAAATTATATTTTCCGTGTAAAAAAATATGGACATGCCTCGTCTTTAACAGGGTGTGAAATTCAGAACACTTTCTTTTTCAAACAAACCCAATCACGGTCAAAACCATGTCACCGTGAATCATCAGATGAGCCGATGACTTCATTCTAAACTTTCTTTTAGATCAGGGCGTTTTACCAATAATGGTTTAAGAGGGGTTCATCTCTAGCCGAAAACCTTAAAACCTAACGTTGATCATTCCCCTGGGCCTGGGACCTCACTGAAATTTTACCTTTACCTACTATTGTATAATAAAGCGATCTCGAAATAGATTGTAGGTACACCCTGTTCACAGTCATTCGCACACTTAACCCTGTATTTCTGCTGGACATCTAAAAATTTTAGCCCATAACAATACTTTCCTTTCTGTGAGATAAAGAGTAAGGAAAGTAAAAATGGAGAGACAGTATGGGATGGTTCTTCATGGTTACTTACAAACAGAAGAGGATTAAACACTAATGCTACAGGAATGTCATCTACTATTCCGCTAGTATGCCGTACTGTAGTTGTTCCTGCCTGTCTTCAGCGCCTGTGGGCATAGGCACTGTCTATAAAATGGACATAGCTGAAATGTTGGTACCTTTAGAGCGGCCTTATCGAATTGTTATAACGATCGTAACAAAGTAAGTATTTCATCTTATGCAAACTGCAAAGGGTGACAATTCTACAAAATACTATGTCGTTTATCAGGCTCTTATCAAAAAGCCTAAGGCTTATTATAAGCAGAACGGCGACTTCCTACAAAAAGTCCATCCCAGCCAAGAACCTGTTTTTACAATTGTAACAGACATTCATTGGATACTAATAGCAATTAAATGGCTTAAGCCTCATCAAGACGGGCGGGGAGGGGCGGGGTGAGTAAGATGCTGGGTGCACATGGTGATCACATCACAGGAGACGCAATACCTGTCTAGTCACTTGTGTGTGTTGCATGGCAACTATTGCATAATACCTATAGCAGAAGTTCCCTCACTTCTGGATAGCTGCCAGCAGACAAGAGTCAACAGCTGACCCAGGATGTCCGAGATCAAGAGAGAAATACCTGTAAGCCAACTCGTTTCATTGATTTAAATAAGTTGGTAGGTACACCCATTTTATGCTAGATACTCTAAGGTAGTATTTCCTGTACAGCATGCGAGGGAGTATTGTGACTATTGATAGGAGGGAAAGTTTTCACAAAGTTAGTAGAAAACCAAACGTGTAAGGACGTAGGGTCGTAGGCATAGATAATATAAATTATGCCTCTTGGCTCTTCGAAATAAAATCAAGTTATGTATTACGCTGATATTTTTGTTGATGCTTAAATACTGTACTTTTAAACTGTATACTTTTATACTGTACTGAGACTAGGTGTACCTACAAATCCAGTAAATTAAATAAATTTTAATAGTGTGAAATGCTGTCTTTGGTGTCTCTGGCAGGGACGTAATAGTAACATAAACTTGTAGTTCTCAGACGATCAGTTATCATTTTCATTTACTTACACATACACACCCTGTTTTGGGGCATTCATAGGGTTAATTTTCCCAATAAGGGTTAGGTGGAAGAGATTGCCATAGGCTATAACCACGCCCTTTAGTTAGTAGGACATAATATGAGTATATTATGTATGTATATATTTATCTATTTTTTTTCCTTTTTATTGCTTATATTGTTTCCATTTTTTAATTTTTATAATACCTAATTATTTGTACTGTGCATAATAATATGTCTTTACCTGCAATGACTTCTTCTTCAATAGGTTATTATTATTATGTATCAGTGTATCTATAGTAAGACTTACCCAGATTATGCATCCTACTTACAAAAACAAGACAGATGCTATGGTGGCGAAACATCTTAACAACTTATCAAAATGTCACAATTAGGAATTGAGTACAAGAAGGATAATAATACAAGTTATGCATGAGGTTATACGTTATACATCACCTAGGTAACACAGTCATAAATTTACGGAAAAAATGTTGGTGCTTACATTTTGGTTCGTAGTTAATATTCAAGTATCAATTCCAATTATATTCTTCCACAAGATCGTGATTCAGTGCGACTTGATTATAAGTTGTTCTTTTATAACTATAGTTTCCAGACACTTCAGATTATGAAATTAGAACTACTGGATACAACAAAGCAGAGGAGTAAGTATTACAGAGGTCTCTTACATAGGGGAGACCGCTGATGTTCGGGACACTGACATGTTAGGGACATGCTTGTTTCCTCTGGTTTGATGAGCACAGTAGGCCTGTGCGTCGAATTACACCATCACAATTCAACACCGCTTTATTTCCGGTTGACATTCGAAGGATAGGGGTTCGGCTTTTTCAGGTAAGACATTTTTTATATTTTCGATGGTGCAAAGTTTTTTTTTTGCATCCAAGTTTTTTATTTTTGTATTTTCTACTTTTATTTGCATGTGTTTAGAAACTTATAAAATGAGTTTAATGTATTCTTGTGGTGCTTTAGCGTATAGTGATTCATTTTAAAAGATATTTATTCAATACAAAAATTGTTTTATGACGTGATGGGTAGTGAATCTATGTTAGGGACACTATGTTAGGGACAGCAAGGAAAGTGTCCCTAACATCTCCAATCGAAATTGAGCAGATGTTCTTGTCAAGTTTTTAATCACTCGATGGTTTTTATCCAAAAACTTTAATATTGTGTGTCTTTTCATCGTTTCAGATAGACATCATCAAAATGCCTAATCGCCGGTATAAGATGAAGACACAGAGGGTCTGAGTTTCTGTGGATGCATATTTGCATATATTATGTGTGTGATATCTGTTGTTAAACAGATCATATCTTGTTAAATTTTTGTTATTTTTTAGAAAAATCAGAGATATTATTTTACCAATTGATCTCTTATTATTTTGTTTTAAATTACAACTTTTTTTGGAAAAAATAATTTTTGCCTTATCATTTATATTTCCTATCTAGAATAACAGGTCCCTAACATCGTGGACGGTGTCCCTAACAACACAGCTCCTACGATGTTAGGGACAAAAAAGTTAATGAGGGAAAATGGAAAAATCTCTTTTTCACTTATATAGTTAAATTATATTATGTGTTGCCTAAACGTGAAAAACTGAATTTTAGATCTATGGTATTTACTTTCAACAAGAAATCTTTGAAGGAAAAAATTATAAAAATCCTAAGAAAAAATCGTCCCTAACATCAGCGGTCTCCCCTACCTGCAAGTACCAGGTACCTATATGGAAGCAGACCTCCTCTTTGTATAATCGAACATCAATATACTGCACACCCATGTACTTAATCGAAAGTGTTCGATGCTACAAACAGGCTAATGCAAATGAGATAGCTGTTCTGTACACACTAAAAAACTTTCACTCTTCAGAGGTTCATACCTCATAATATTGAAACTGAAGCAACACGAACACCTGATCTCTTGCAACTCTAAGTGAGATTCGAAAGAATCGTATGCACAAGTTCTTGTGTCATCTACCCCTCTGTGTTAAGCATCCTTGACAATGGCTAATATCTGGATGGACTCGACCCAAGAGACAGGAAGAGCCGAATCAACAGAAAGGTGGCATACATGGCCACAATTATTTAAGTTATATACCTTTACCTATAGTTGCGGTTTTTAATTAGGTATTATCTTCAATAAGAGTGTTTTATTTTTCAAATCAGAATTATGGGTTCGATTTGCGGGATGATTAAATATTTTTCTTAGGCTATGTTCTTCGATTCACAAGGTAGGTACACGCTATGGTGGTCTAGTGGTCACAGCGAGGATTTCAAGTGGCGTGGGGATTTGTGAATGAGTTCGGTTCCCACCCAACATGCGGAATTTCGGAATGATATATGTAGGTACTCGTTATAATTATGTAAATTGTTAAAGATGTAGTAGGTAACGTTTTTAAAGATAAAGTTTTGTTAGCACGGTATTGAGTAGTCAACATACCTAATTAGGTTATGAAGTTTACTAAGACCGGGACACAAATTTTAACCATTGTTGATTATTTTAAATATAACTATCTGTTTTATGTTTACATACTGTATGCATAGATTTGGCCTCACTGAACTTACACAAGTTACGTTGGATTTCGAGTGCCTGAAATAATTGTAATATTGTATGTTCATTCCTCTGCGTTTCAGACAAGAGTAGTTACCGTGGCGCATTCAAGGCTTCCTAGTGGCGGTGATGGCCACTTTTCAATCCTTCTTGCTGGCCATTCTCATAAACAAGCTGACGATATGCGTAGGAGGTGAGTTGCTGTCATTTTAATCTCAGTTATGTGGCTACTCTTGACAAGAATTGGGTTGAATAGCGAAACTAAAGTTTGAAACCGTCGTGATATGACCTTGCACAGTTGAAAGCGACGTTAAACCCAAATTAAAAAAAAAAAAAAATTGAAACCCTATCGATTATTGGAATGATGAGGATTTTACCAAGATACTAATTATAAATAAACTAGAGGAAATGCTTTTAATTATGACCATGTGCCTAATATGGCCCAGTCAACTATAAGTGCGGCAAGATATTTGAGAACTCTCTGCAGGGTTCTGATATTAAAAACGAGTTTATTAACACCCTTTCTTTCTTCTTGTTG
Organism: Bactericera cockerelli; assembly: GCA_024516035.1. Taxonomy (NCBI): domain Eukaryota; kingdom Metazoa; phylum Arthropoda; class Insecta; order Hemiptera; family Triozidae; genus Bactericera; species Bactericera cockerelli. The sequence continues at coordinate 26,643,054 of CM044957.1, read as the reverse complement.
ATTATTTTCTTATTCTGTTCGTTATTCTTCCTGCTAGTTGTCACCTTTGTTTCCCCTATCAATGTTTTTCTTCTTTTCCTCGGTTCGATCATCTCAAGTTAGTCCCAAATATTATGTACATTGTACATATCAACAATTTCGTACTTTCGTAAATACACCAACATGAAAAACAGCTAAGAACAAATTCACTTTCCACACACACACAAGACACTAAAAAGGATAAATGGAGCATCTGGAACAGATAATCAAGACACTGAGAGCAAACTGTGCAAAACCACGAAACCGCGAGCGGTGACCAGCCAAGAATATGTACGTGAAGTAGCCAAATTCGTGTATCCAGGATGTTTTGCAGTTTAAAATATCTACAGTTTAAATGATCCATCAACCACATAGGGTCTCAGCTCAGGTACCTAATATATTAGTTATTACTTACCTACATTTATTTATTTTCTTCTTCTTATCGTCCTCCAATGATATTTTAACCTCAGCACTCAGCAGTAAACAAAACTCGGTTGGTTTTATAACATCTCAGTAGGGAAGAGCCACAATCTAGAAGGTCATCTGGTTAGAGGGAAGGTCGTGGTAAATTATAATCTATGGCCAATCCACAACAATCCAGATCCGAGTTTGTGATTTGAATGCAGAAGCAGACAATAATGACCAAGGAAACACATCATATTAATGTCAATGAGTGGCTGATTGACTTTTTTTCTTCAAATAATGTTTATTTCCGTGTCCGTGGTGAGATTTTGTGCTTTCACGTCCGTGATGGTTCCATTGCGATTGACAAGGTTTCTAACCCCAGCACATCATCCAACAATGTAATTGCAGATACAGTACCTAATATTATCCTGGGCTTGGTCACTTATAGTCCAATCAATAATTCTCTGAAAATAGGGTCTTTTATTTTATTTTATATTTTTTTTGACAAATGGTCTTGACTGTAAACCTCACACAGATTGAACTATCGCATTATAAATGTTCCAAAAGGGCCACCATGCGGCCCCGAGTGGCCTAATTCAGCCCAAAAAATTCTAGAATACCAAAGATGTAATACTTTAACAATTTTGAAAGACCCATCCATTCGAGAGATATCGCGCAACAGACAGACAAACAAAAACAGACAAACAAATGAAAGCCAATAAACAAGTTAAAGCAGAACCTCACTTTGAGAGTTCGCTTGGCTGCCTCACTGCGTTCGGTTAAAAAATAATGCTAATCAACATTTTTGTTAATTTTTTTAGCTAAATTGTTAAAGATATCAAATAATGTATGGGAGTTGAGCCCCTTTTAACCACAGATAAATACCCCTTATAAAAGGGAATGAGTTGAGCCACCAGGAAAGAATTGCGACGCCTGCGCGGAGGTGCGGGCGGCGTTATCTTGGAGAAATCGAAAAATCTTAAGAATAGACCCCCCCTAATTTATAGGTAAAACGCCATAAACGGTTTAATAAAAATTTACTCTACTAAACAAGTTTCCGAAGGAATTGGCTGTGTCGTCGCCTCTCAGGCACTCTACTTCGTTGATTAGACGACTTTTAGCTGTTTTGCTGTTGTTAGTTTTTTTTTTTTTTTTAAGATAATTTTTATGTAAATTTTGCATCTAATTATCTACCGCCAGCGTTGATGGCGCGTTGAATGCACCGGTTCTAGTAGGATCACCGAAGTTAAGCAACGTTCGGCGAGGTAAAGACTTTATGACATTCAAAATCATACTCGAAAGCAATTTGCTCAAGACATGCTGGAACAAGCTCATTTGGACGAAACTTTATGAAACGGATTATAACAGGTGACGAGACATGGGTTTATTAATTTGACGTGCAAACAAATTAACAATCGTCAGAGTAGTTAATGAGCCAAAACCGAATAGAGTCTAAAAAGCAAATTCGAAGAAGGAACTGAGGGACATACCTAAAAGTGCCTTTGAAAAGTGCTTCAAGGAATCGATTGTCCGATGGTGGAAGTGCATCTCATGAAATGGAGCATACTTCAAAGGAGACTTCATAAGTTTGGACGATTAAACCATCAGTATGTGTTTTACAGCAAAAAATCTAGTATTTTTTTTACAGAATGTATGACCATGAAGTTGAAAAACAACGTTAAAACCTTAATCAAATTAACGAGGTCTAGTTTCAGTCAAGTCTAGTTCTGAGCAGTGATGAAACTGCCCGTCATTTCAGGACCAGGATTTCGGCATTGAAAAGATCAGTGGCTTGTGAATCCAGCATTGGTAAGACAAGCACTTTAAATAAAATAGGACTATAAACAAAGAAAAAACAACCTTACCATAGAGAACAAAGTATGAAGATCTTGAGCTAGAGGATTAACCTCTAAATTTTTAAACCACTGATAGCTGATAGGTTAGACTATCTACTCATTTCTTAACCCAAGCCTAAAGGTGCACGTGCTGTTGGTACAGATCAATAAAGTTCTGGTTTTCAAGTTATGTATATGTACATACCTTCAGAAACAAAGAAGCTTAGAGCTCGTCTACCTAATATCAGACTGGTCACAGTGATAGTCATGTAAGGATACGTTATATTATTATACCTACTCATTTGTGCTTTCCTTATCTGATAGAAATTTGCGATAGTAGGTTTTCAGTGCTAAATCATGTCCTAGAGTCCCCAGAGTCTACAAAGTTTCAGCCAGTGATCCGAGTGTCTGGCTGTGTGTCAGACTGTCTGTCCATGTATAACAAACTATCTCAACTAAATACCTGCTTGCAAATGGTCTTAAACTTAGATATTTGAATACTAAAAATGAATGTAATTTGTATTCTAGTAAAGTATTGAGGAAATGAGAGGGAATAAGAAGTGTAACACGTGAAACACATCACACGGCACAGTGCCCATACCATCAGTCTGTAGTCGAAGGATCCTCGAGGTAAAGGCAGGGGGAGTCCGGTGATGTAAAAAGGGAGCTAGTACCCAAAATATAAAACCTAACCAGCTGGTTGGCTTTTGATCGAAGGATTACCTCCACCTTAATGGATGGGCCCCGCCCGAAATCGATCAAACTACTCGAAAAGTCATCAGAAGCATTGGGTCGAAAATATCTCAATTAATCGCACCAGAAATCCTCGAGTCTGGACGGCATCGGCAGTTCACAGCGGGAAAAGGCTATGCCCCTTGGTAGAATGACTCGATACTGGGCAAACTAAAGGACTTTAGACAGAAAACCTCATTTATCTGCCAAAATAGCTCGATTCGTCTCACCAGAAAGCCTTGAGTCTAGACGACAATCCAAAACTTCGGCCATGCCTCTGATGATTTTTTTTCGATTTTCAAGTAGTGCGATCGGTTCCGGGTGGAGGTCCAAGGGGGGGTCAAGTCGTGTCATATTTTGCTGTTTCGGCTATAGAACCATTTTTACGTCGGAACCTTCGACTCTCGCCCGAAACGTCCATCCCTTTAAAATCAGAAGTTCCTGAATAATTAAAAATTAAAATCGGGAACACCTAGAAGTTCCTAGAAATGTAAGGCTCAATGGAATTAAAAATTATTAATAATAATAATAATAATGCTTTTTCTTTGTGTTATTATGTCACAATTTTAGTGGGTAGCGCGGAATCAAAGGACTTTACCACATTCATTTACAATATCTTGTATTATTTTTTTGCCTAAGATTCTGCCACTGGTCGCTGTTTCACATTAAAGCAGCTACTCATTTTTCCTCACGAGGTATGAGTGGACCCCGAACATCCAAGTACAGAGCAGAAAAAATCCTCCCCCGCTGGGAATCGAACCCAGGTCACCATGTGTGCAATGCCTAGCGCGCTAACTCGCTCTGCCACAGTGACTACTAAAAATTATTAAAAGAATCTTTCAACACAGGGAAACTTGTTCATTGAGGACCCTGTTACTTTCTTCTCTTATCGAATGAATAACTGTTTGGGTAACGTTTTTATTACCCACTATATGTGTTATGTGGCTTGCGTCACAGCTTTACACAACAGAAACCTGATTCAGATAAATAATGTGTACTAAATAAAATAAAGTCGACTGAGTTGAGTACAACTGCCTACAACTCTCTCTTAGGCACATAATCCTATTATCCTGTATTATGTGAGTATGTTTTGTGTGTAAGTGTGTATGTATAAATTTTTTAGGACATTTACCTCGTGACCAAACTGACTTTTGGATTATTCGATTTATAAAACATCAAAAATTATAAAAAGGCCAAGTTTATCTAAACTTTTGTCATCTTGTGTAATGGAAAGTCGTGCGATTAACAGTATATTTTGAAAATAACCCTCAGCGATGTGCTATGTCTTAGAATTGTAGAACAATTTATTTTTAAACTAACTCTCAGCGATGTGCTGTGTTCTAGAATGGCAGAACAATTTATGTTAAAACTAACTTCCAGCTATGTGCTAGGTTCTAGAATGGCAGAACAATTTATGTTTAAACTAACCCCCTAGCGATGTGCTGTGTTCTAGAATGGCAGAACAATTTATATTTAAACTAACCCCTAGCGATGTGCTATGTTCTAGAATGGCAGAACAATTTATGTTTCAACTAACTCCCAGCGATGTGCTGTGTTCTCGAATGGCAGAACAACTTTCACTTTTCCCAGAAATCTACAAAATTTTGCTAAAATACCTACCATGAATAATTTTAAAACGTAAACCCTTTTTCAATTTTTATTTCTATAATGTGAAATAACACTTTTTATGTATTTTAATAGATATTTTTTTATTGTTTATATCATTATGTCCGGGTCATCTGAAGACGTTTCATGCCCCCACTGTCAGAAAAGATATAAAAGAAGAGGCCTAGCAAACCATATTAGAGCTGCTCATAATAGTATCAGGAGCCAAGAGGTTGTACCAGAAGAAGCTGAGGTACAGAATGGCAACAAGTCGAATTTTCTAACAGAACTATCTATGTTAAAGCAAAAGGTCAAGGTCATTAAAAGAATTCCAAAAGCCGTTCGTAGTTTATTTGCTGACGAACTTTCTAAAGTGATCGAAAAATGTATCTCGAAAAATGATTTCCTTTCGTGGCAAGAACTTTTTCTTTTTGCATACAGATGTTTGTATACTCCAAAACAAGAGAAAGGCATATCCCTAGTTTCGTCCATGAAGACCAATCTTTTGAGAAATACTTTGCCAGTTTTGAGTGAAAATCGCAAGTTCAAGTCAGCTCCACTTGAGAAAAGGGTTGAGTACAAAATTGCCGATCATGACATTCGAGGCGCTGTTAAACTCATATCGTCTACGGATAGTTTTGCTTCCTGTACTCTAGAAACATATCAAGAACTGTTGATGAAGCATCCACCTCCATCTAGACCTCTTCAATTCCCGTCCGCGCCTGATGATTCTACTCGTCCCTTTGTTGTTGAGTCTTCTGATGTTTTGAAAGCTATTCAGTCCTTTCCGAATGGCTCTAGTGGCGGAATGGATGCACTACGTCCTCAAAACCTGAAAGACTTAACATCATTCTCAGCTGGGGATTCTGGAGTGAAAATGTTGGATTCGTTAACCAAGCTATGCAATTTTATTTTACAAGGAAAGCTCCATGAAGATGTCTGTCCTATATTTTTCGGCGCTTCATTATGCGCACTATCAAAAAAAGATGGCGGTATCCGCCCCATTGCAGTAGGTGGTACCATCAGGCGTTTGACGGCTAAATTGGGTTGCTCTCTTGTTTCAGATATCGCTTCAGAATATTTCCACCCCCACCAATTCGGTTTCGGCACAAAGCTAGGATGTGAAGGCATTATCCATGGAGTCCGTTCCTATTTAAATAAAAACATGACGTCTAACAAAGTTCTTCTCAAAGTGGATTTCCAAAACGCCTTCAATTTGCTGGAAAGAGATGTAATTCTCACTCGCGCAAGGGAAAAAATTCCACAACTTTATAATTTCCTTTGGCAAAGCTACAGACATCCCTCACACCTTTTTTATAACAGAGATCGGTTGTGCTCACAGGTTGGAGCACAGCAAGGTGATCCTTCCGGGCCTCTGATATTCAGTCTTGCTTTACATCCATTGATTATATCGCTCAATTCCGAAATTAATTTATGGTACCTGGATGATGGAACCCTAGCAGACCATCCCAACGTTGTTCTAGACGATTTAAAAACTATCATTGAAGAAGGTCAAAAAATTGGTCTTATTATCAACCCTTCCAAATGTGAATTATATGTATTTCTGTTCGGATTCACCGGATGGATCAGAAATTCTAGAAAAATTCAATTCTCTTGCTCCCGGTATACGCGTTGTCTCCGATCTAGACCTCGAATTATTAGGTTCCCCCATATTGATAAGTGGCCAAGAAAAAATTGCTAAGCAAAAATTTGAAAAAATTTCCATCCTTGTTGAGCGTTTGGAAAAAATCCAAGCTCATTATGCTTATTTCTTGTTAAGGAATTGTATTGGTATTCCCAAATTAACCTACTTATTGCGTACAACGCCTCTATGGTGCTCGCCCATTCTGTTAGATAATATAGAGCTCATGATAAAATCATCCCTAGAAAAAAATTTAAACGTAGAACTTGAAAACTTACAATGGAAACAAGCTTGCCTTCCGATCAACAAAGGTGGTTTAGGTATCCCTAATGTTAAAGATTTGGTAATCCCTGCTTTCTTGGCCTCTGCATATGGCGTTGAAGGACTCGTATCTAGCATAATGCATATTCAGGATTACGAGTCTGAATTATGTCATATGAAAGAGGCTTTGAGAGAGTGGGTTTCCATCAATCCTGAAATTCCATCAAAAGTTTCACAACAAAGTGATTGGCAAGCAATTACCATCGATCGCATTATTACATCATTGCAATTTCCATCTGAGATTGAGAAACAAAGATTTCAAGTTCTACAAAATAATTTTTCAGGGGCTTGGCTCAGGGCTGTCCCCAGTCCAAATATCGGAAATTTTTTGGATAATCAATCAATGAGGATATCTGTAGGGTTAAGGTTGGGCTGCAAATTGTGCCGACCACATAACTGCAATAGTTGTGGGAGCGAAGTAGAATGTTTTGGTCGCCACGGCCTAAGTTGCCGAAGTAGTGCGGGTAGATTTTCACGGCACAATGAAATCAATAAAATATTACAAAGATCCCTAGCTTCAGTTAACATTAGCTCACGTTTAGAACCGAATGGACTACTTCGAGAGGACGGAAAGAGGCCTGATGGTATCACGAACATTGCATGGGAAAGGGGAAGAAGTCTCGTGTGGGTGGGATGTGACCTGTATAGACTCATTGGCCCCCTCACATTTACAAGCCAGCCTGGAACCAGGGTACCCCGGTGAATCTGCTGCAAGGAAGAAACATGCAAAATACGAGAGAATAAAAGAAAATCACTCGTTTCTTCCTTTTGCAGTAGAGACACTGGGACCATGGTGCCAGAAGGCTGTGCAGTTTTTGAATGTGCTGGGGCAGCTGGGGTCAAGTTTACACAGGGCATCTGGAGAATCGCGCTCGCGTTCTTACCTCATTGAACGAATCTCTCTTTCAATTCAACGAGGTAATAGCGCGACTGTGATGGGAACTCTCCCCTCTTCCATTGCATTGGAAGAAATTTTTTATTTGTAATATGTAAAAAATAAAAATACAACATAACAAATATTGAGTGATACTGAACATGCACACCTGTGATCAGACATTTATGTTTAAACTAACCCCTTGCGATGTGCTGTGTTCTAGAATGGCAGAACAATTTATGTTTAAACTAACCCCTTGCGATGTGCTGTGTTCTAGAATGGCAGAACAATTTATATTTAAACTAACCCCTAGCGATGTGCTGTGTTCTAGAATGGCAGAACAAGTTATGTTTAAACTAACCCCTGGCGATGTGCTGTGTTCTAGAATGGCAGAACAATTTATGTTTAAACTAACCCTAGCGATGTGCTGTGTTCTAGAATGGCAGAACAATTTATGTTTAAACCAACCCTTAGCGATGTGCTGTGTTCTAGAATGGCAGGACAATTTATGTTTAAACTAACCCCCAGCGATGTGCTGTGTTCTAGAATGGCAGAACAATTTATATTTAAACTAACCCCTGGCGATGTGCTGTGTTCTAGAATGGCAGAACAATTTATATTTAAACTAACCCCCAGCGATGTGCTGTGTTCTAGAATGGCAGAACGGAGGGACACGGTGGGCAACACGAGCGCAAGAGGCATTGGATGAGGTGAACGATGACAAGATCTTGAGGGCAGTTCAGGAGTCGATGGAGAGCTACTACCAGAAACAAAAGCTAAAAAAATCACAGGTAGAACCCCTCGCATGGAATTTATCTTGTCCATAAATAATGGACTGTCATAATTTTTTTCAGATAAATAAATGGTCAGATAATTTTTATTTTTTCAAATAATTAAAGGAAGGAGTCTGGCTGCGGGATTTTAAACAGGGAGTAGACCAGCAGTCTGGCTGGGGGACTATAAACAGGGAGTAGACCAGCATTGGCTTGGTTCTGGGGGCCCTTGTCAATTATTAGCCTCCTTGTAAAGACAGTGGTAGAAGTGCTGAGCCATTCTTCCACTGTCTGGCTACCATCGTTCACGATGACGCCACCCTATGATGATGAAATGGTGGGGAACTTCTAAATATTCGAACTTCACGGTATCGCTTAGTAATATGCATATTTTATTGCATATTGCATTACAAATTTACAACCATGCATGTGATGCATCAATTTTTATTTTTAGAAATTTCTTTACATGACAAACTTGGATTCAAGAGCTAGTGAATGGATGTTATTATCTATTTTACCGAGCGCAATTTTTTGTGTGTGCATAATATGTCAGTATGGTAGCTATACTTCTTGTGTGCATGAAATATCTACCGCGAAAATGAAGGACTAACTATATTAACTCAAAACAAACGAAACGTGACACTAATATCACTAGGTGAATCACTTACAATTTTGATAAAAATAAGTTTCAAAAAGTTGAGAGAGAAGGTCAATCACTCAACTTATATGGAATTTGAAGGGGTTTGTAACTTGTTCCACTGTTGGCATAGTGAGCCTTCCTGCCTCATGTCTTAGACATTCCAAATAAACGTCCACTTATTTACGTTCGTGTACAGATACATACAGACCGGGTCTGGCAAGTTGTTCTTTTGTTAAATTTATTTGTACTGTGGTTTACCTACAGTTTTTGCAAATATGTTTCACTTCCTGTCACAAATTACCGTGACAAGTAATAAGATGTACACATTTTTTCTTTTTTTGTATGATAATTATTATAATAGGTGTACCTGTACAAGTGTACAGTTATTATGAATATTACGGATCAATATGCCAACTAATTGATTTTCAAGGAGTGTACCAGAAACAAGAGAGTAGAAATAAGATTACTTGTCTGACAAACAAAGTGGCCTTCAAGGACAAAGGATCGTTAAAAAAGAGAAACAATTTTTTTATGGTTGGTACATGGTACAGGAATTTGTACTTCGTAGTAAGATACTTACAGACTGATAATTAGTTAGGCTTATCTCTGAGGACAGTAAGTCCATATTTATTTCCATAAACTATTGTACGAGTATATCTGTCTTTCTTTCTTCAGAAGACCCTGAAAAATGTATTTAAAACAGAATATAGGGTTCCTTAGATTCCGTGGCTCACGAATCAACCAGTGCTTTTTCTTTTAATTTTTGGTTATAGCACAATAATTGTTATTTTTTCATTATGCTTTTTATTACGTACCCTTTTCAGCCTTGAGGTTGAATGCAAAGGCCATCCATCCATTTGTAAAAAACGGACGGTCCGACGGTGCAGTGTTGATCAACACCGGTGGGGACGCGGGCGAGGAGATATAATATATGTATATTGTTGCTAGACCTGGAATAAACACCGTCCCAAAAAAAACCCACTTTTGTTTTAGCTTTCAAGCGGAATAAAAATCTCGCTGTCTGCGATCCTGTATGTTAACTAAATGAGGTATTCTGTTCCCCGCATGACAGACAAAAGAGAGCGGAGGCGAAGATCTGCTACGCAGATGTGGGCTGCTTCCAGGAGTCTGGTCCCAACTACATCGACATGCTTCCGAGTGCTCCGGAGGAGATCAACACCAGGTTCCTGCTCTACAACGGCCGGCGAGGAAGACGTGTGGACACTCCCGTCATGGATGTGGCCTTCCAGAACATGTCCGCCGTGTGGGACTGGGCGGGCAAAGCCTTCAACACGTCGGCTCCCACCAAAGTCATTGTCCACGGGTTCGGAAGCTCCTGCACAAACGTTTGGGTCTACGAGATGAGATCCGCTCTCATGTCTGTTGTAAGTGTTGCGAAGTCTTGGAAGGAAAATAAGGAAGGATGCAGTTAAAAGGAAGGAAAATGTAAAACTCTGTCATTGTTTTGAATCTCACATCATTTGGGGGAATTGGCGGACGATATTTTCAAAATAAGCAGGGAGGACATGGAGGTTATCCATGCAATAAACCGGTTAGCAAAGTGTATAGCAAAGTTTATCCTATAAAATATATAAGACCTGTTTGACTGCTGGAGTGAAGGGACTTTTCAGTCTTACCTCGGCAGTATAAACAAGGTATATTCTATTCTATTCTATAAATGACAAGACAGAAACGACCAAGATGAATAACACATTAATAATTCATGTTTAACCCAGTTGGTTCCTTTTTTTACTTCCCCCGACATTGCAGGAAGATTGCAACATAATTTGCGTAGACTGGGAGAACGGTGCCCTGATTCCCAACTACGTGCGAGCTGCGGCCAACACGCGGCTGGTCGGCAAGCAGCTTGCCATGCTGATGGCAGGCCTGGAGGAGAAGGTCAAGCTGCCCATCCACAACGTGCATATGATAGGGTTCAGTCTGGGCGCCCATGTGGCGGGCTTTGCCGGGGCTGACCTGAAGAATCTCAGTAGGATTACAGGCGAGTAGCTTAACTCTAAATAAATAGTTAAGCGAGTAGCTTAACTCTAAATATGATGGTTTAAACTCATTTTTTTGTCACGGGTCAGAAACAGAATAATAATAATAATACTCTTTGGTGGAAGGTAACCACCAGGCGATGTTATTAATGCTCAAAGCGTTTCTGAAACCTAACTTATGTATATGGTCTCAAACACAAAAAAAAGAAGAAGAAAATCCCGCACCGTAACCAAAGCCACCACCGAATGCGCTATTCAGCTCCATGACAGTCTAATTTCTATTATGTTAAGGACTCAGAGTTTAGGGAACAACTCTTTAAAGAGGTTGGTTTATTAGGGTAATTTCTGGTTAGTAAATACACGAACCGCTCGAAAACACCACAGGGGATCAATCAATTGCCTTATGGAGGTAAAATCTTCTTCACTATGTAAGTTGGTATTAACAAGAATTTCCTTTGCAGGGTTGGATCCGGCGGGTCCTCTATTCGAAACTCAAGACCCCCGCTCTCGACTGGACTCTACAGACGCCCAGTTTGTTGACGTGATTCACTCGAACGGGGAGAATCTAATTCTGGGAGGTCTGGGGTCCTGGCAGCCTCTGGGACACGTGGACTTCTATCCCAATGGGGGTCGAATGCAGAAAGGCTGTACCAATCTGTTTGTAGGAGCTGTATCCGACATTTTGTGGTGTAAGTGGCTGCCTAGCTGCATAGGGTTTATAATAATTATTGTAAGTCAAACACCGAAACAGGTAAAAAGTGTATGTGAATATAAACTGTGTCAATGATTGGACTACAAATAACATGACTTTGAATTGATGCGCCAGTCAAAAAATAATTTCAATGCATAGAAGTATAAATTTGTTGAAATCAGGAAAATATGGCGGCGACTCGTACCGCACGTTTCACGGTAGCCAACTGTTCCTGTAAGGCGTGTCCACATCACATCTTTTCAGTTATCCTCCCATTTGGGATTTTTACCACATAATAATACGGCTTGGGCTTACTGCTGGAATAATGGGACTTTAATAGTCTTAATCAGGCAGTATAAATAAGGCGATATTATTATTATCTTTTGTTTCAGCGGCCACAGAAGTGTACGGGCGAAGTTTATGCAATCACAGGCGGGCTTACAAGTTCTTCACGGACAGTGTTCTGCCCCGCTGCAACTTCCCCGCCCTGGCCTGCGAATCCTACGAGAAGTACCTGGAGGGCAACTGCTTCAACTGCACAGACCCGGCCAAGTGCGGCAACATGGGATACTACGCAGACAAGTCCACGGGCAGGGGGACCCTGTACCTGCTCACTAGGGACGAGGAGCCCTTCTGTGGTACAAGCAATAATAATAATAATAACAAGCAGAGTTCTTTTTGTAGAAATTACCATCATCATAATTATTCAGTAGACGATGATTGCTAGGTTTGATAAAGGTGCATAATATCAGTCTGTATTGCTGTGGATATTGAGACATTACTTTGCAATACTTGATTATTATTATTTTAAAATTCAGCGAATTTTCAATAGTATCATATAAGGCATATGCATTGAAGAAGTTGGTGTATTTTTGTATGCACAACATTGTGTAACCCATTTTAATTTACTACAAAGCTAGAAACGCTTGTGTGAGCCTGAATATCGTATTTAATATTGACGATTTCAGGACCCTATAATGATGATTTTGGGCCACAATCGGGATATTTATCATCATATCACTAATCGGCTACACCTACAGAGTGAGATAGAAAGGCTTGACAAAATTATGAAATGATAGAGCACTCTAACAGGCTGTTAAATCTGAATATACATTATTGCCTCATTAACATTTCCTGACTATATGTACAATTGTACATACATGATATATGTAGGTAGGTTTAGACTTTAGACAAATTGCATGTTCACTGTAAAACTGCGCAAGTAAATCAGGTGCAAGACATTTATTTTATATCAAGCAAAAGCTTCTAGATGGAAATTGCCATCCCGGAAGACGTATTTTTCTAACATGAATGATGTTTCTTCATTTCATTTGCAGCTCACCAGTATCTCGTGAAAGTTGAGAGTTCTTCCAGTAAGCAATCAGCCGTCAGCTACGGGAAAATTCAGATCACTCTCATAGGAGATCTACAGCTCAACGAAACATTTACTATAACTCAGTAAGTCACGCTTGTTCTAAAAGTACCTTACCAAGGCTACCCTCAATTAGTGACATACCTAGATTGCCTTAAGTTATCATTATTAATTGCTGTGTGTATCTCGGGCCTTGGCCTCTTCATCCTAAAGTATTGTACAAAGATTTCCCTTCTGTTGTACATGTGCCATAAGAAAGGCGTTTTCAATACTCCAAATGAAATGGCACGTTACAAATATAGAAGAATTTTCGACCTACAGAAGAAAAGAGCGGGCAGGAATTTTAGGAAAATAATCTCGATGAAAAGTGCAAGGAGGTCCAGGATAATTTCCAACACATTATTATTATTATTATTATTAAACATGTTGGATCAAGTTTTATTTACAAATAACATAGAATATATACATACATAGAAATTAAAATTAACAAAACAAAACTTGATCAAGGGCGGTGCTAATGCCAACGGCATTCTCTTCCGTCAACACATGTACTTTGATTCCTCCAGGAAAGACGACGAAGAGCTGAAGGTGGGCGAGACAGTGAGTCGGATCATCGTGCCTCACCCAGCCTTGCACGTGTTCACCAGCGTGCAGATCGTGTACACGTCCTACAGTGGCTGGATATCCAGCGGCCTGGCCCACTGGTCCGTGGACAAGATCCTCCTCGTCGACACTTTCGGATCATCGTAAGTTGAATTTAATAATAATATCGCCTTATTTATACTGCCCGATTAATACTTTTAAAGTCCCATTATTCCAGCAGTAAGCCCAAGACATATTATTATGTGGTAAAAATCCCAAATGGGAGGATAACTTGTCATGTCCCGGCTGGGTTTCGAACCCACGACCTCTGGAATCTCTGGATTCACAGAGTGCCGCCTTTACCACTGAGCTAGCGGGACGGACTATAGAATCTATATTAACTCAAGACCGCCATTTTGTCGACGCATATGTTTTTCGTCTCTACAGGGTGTCCCATGACTAGATGCAAATATTTTAAGGGTAGGTTCAGCACCCCGTGGACTGTCATATAAGCTAAATTTGCAGTGGGACATTTTGCATCGTTAATGAGTTACGACCAAATCCCTGTTTTTGCCATAGGTCAAGATGTAGCTTGGATTGTTGTACGTTTTTGACAAAATCATGCTCATTAGGTAATGTGTGAGTCTTTGTAAGACTAGGTAAGAATATATACTTTCATATACTACTAATTGATTCCATCTAAAAATACACTGACCACCTTGTTTTCAAACAACCACCTCTTTTAGGTGTGTTTTACAACACTTGAAATTTTGTAATGTCGTTAAAAAATAATATTTTATTTCATATCTACCGACCCACAAAAGTGGGTCGGTAGATATTTTTATTTAAAACTCAATCTCCTCAAGCTTGATATCAGAATTCTATTAGAGAAACTGTATGAGCTTTACAGTTCACATCCATTTACATTCATTCATAAATAATCAACCAAAGCGACTTGACATAAAGTCTCCCAATTTGGCATAGAGTCTTCTTTAGGTATTCAGGTACGTACAAAGAAGGTGATTTTAAAATTTTCAAATAGGACCCCGCCCATGAAGGAACACCTCGACGGTGACAAAATGCCGGGTTTCACCTAGTAATCTATATTTTCGCAGGCTGTCAGTTTGCAAGAAGGATCTACAGTTGGACACGGGCGTCCCACAGATTCTGCCTCTCTTCCCTGGGGATTGCGTGCTTTCTGAAAGCTCAAGTACTGACGTCTTAAATGTAAGTAGTTTTAGCATATATTCAATATTATGACTACTTTTTACTTTCCTTATCTTTTAGAGAAATCAAATAAAACTAGAAAAAATCATTTTTATTTTTCACAAAACCAAGTGGGCCGGTAGATATTTTTAATTAAAACCCATCAAGTGGGGTATTGAATCAATGGTCTCGATCTCATCAAGCTTGTGATGACCTACATAATGCTATTAGAGAATTTGTGTGAGGTTTAAAGTTCACAGAACTATTAGTATATTGAATAAAGCAAGGCTCTTGAAATTTTGTAGACTGATTCACAATATTATTAACCAAAGGCAGTGAGGTTCTGTTTTTACTTGGTTTTTGTTTGTCTGTCTAGTCTATTCTGCAATAACTCCGGGCCGGATTCTTCAAAATTGATGAAATTTGGTATACATGTTATAAGGTTTCAGTATTACTTACTATTAACAGTCAGTCTCTTAATAGTTTATGTTTCACATAGACCCTCTGTTATTCACGCAGTACTACTTTGAGAATTTGAGAAGTGCTATCCGTATATTATGATGGACCAAGGTCCACAAGAACGTAGAGAGCGGGAGAGTCTATGATGAATACAATAGTTCAACATCTAAGTGAATAATTACAGAAGCGACAGTGTGAACTTAGAGTTTTGATACTATCTGACATATGGTGTGAACTTAAGCCCATTCACACAGGCCTAGAAACTAGACGGTTCCACAGGTTCCAGTTTCTTGCCCTTCACACAGATCTAGAGTACCAGCGCTTCCCAACATAATCAGATCACTGACTATTTAGCTCGCTAGTTGAATAGTCAGTGGAGAACCCCGTACAAAAACTTTCTAATTACCGTTATCATAGAATACAATAGAGCCCTAGTGCATAGATAAACGCCAATCGGAGTGTTAACTAGAGATCCTTTAAGCCTTATGGAGAAATTCTAGTGCATAGTACTAATCGAGCAATTAGAAATTTAATTTTAAGTGCTCGTTTCACACTCGTTAGAGCTCTCTGATTGGTTGATTCAAAAATGGACACAAAGAATTTTAATTTTGGATTTTAATGTTGTTCCGACCGACATTAAAGGACCAATTAAAATTGTTTCAACTATGCATCGCAAATCACAAGATTAATGTCATACTGATTATTGTCATACTTGGAAAGATACTCAGATGTTTGCCATCTGATTATCTTTCGCCAAACAATCACACACACATAAACAAACACAAACACCCTTAATAATGCTGCGCTAACCCACAAAAAATCATATTTTAACTCATATAAATTTGATTTCATATGCAAAATTATACAACTTTAAATATTTAAATTTAATAGAACACGTCATAATAAAAATGATTTTCAAGTTTCATTAAAATCGGATTTATTGTTTCCTAGATATGGCCAATTAATTGAAATTTCAGCTTTAAAAAATAATAGCTTCCTCTCCGATAGGGGGAATGGAGCTGAAAATTCAGGATGACCCGAGTTTCGACCACACTCTTTAAGTATCATAATATATCACAAGACCTTTTACCTGTTTATTTGTTCCAGGAAACTCTGATTTTAAGTGAAATGCTAGCATCAAATAAACTAAAACCTCCTTTCATCACACAAGTTGTAAAGATGGGGGACGAGATTATACCAAAGAAAAACAAGACTAGTCCAGCAAACAGCATTGACTTGCATTTGAATGTGGAGGACTCTGACATGAACAGCATCGGGGTGGGTGTCACCGACTACTTCAAGTCTCCCTGGGATCCTGTGGTGGATCTGGGCACCAACGGGAACAGTCTGGATGGCGCGGACAAGGACACTGCTGAGAATGGTGCTCGAGGCTTTCTTAGTTTGGAAAATGAGAACCGAAGCCCCAATGTGTCAAGAAGCTTTCGAGAAAGTGGCAGTAAAGCAAGTCACAATAACTCGAAAAATACAAGTGACAATTCTGAAACCGAGGATTACAAATTTGCTTCTGTAGGAATTCCTCTACCAACTAGTGACAATGACAGTGAAGAGTTTTCCACCCGTTTGCCAGAAATTTCAATTACCATGAACTATACTGAATTAGAAAAATACTGGAGCACTTCTGAAAAACCTACAATAAATGACAAGTCGACACCTTTTGAGTTTGTAACTAACAAACCGTTGACAGTGACAAGTACTGTAAGGGTATTGATAGAAACAAATGTGACAAGTCTAGAAGACGAGATTCAGGAACCAGTCCTGAAGCCCAAGTCCGGCCGAAGCAGATCTATCTCCAGGGTGAACAAGAGGTTGCTAGACGAGAAGCGGTGGACACCGACAGAGAACTTGAATCCTCCCGCCATGGGGGCCACAGAGTCGTGGCGCTACTGGGAGCCAACAGCTAGCAAGTCTCCCCGAAATGTGGATGTACACAACATGTCTTCTAAATCTGAACTACAGAAACCGATCGAAAAACCAAAATCCTTATCGTTCACTGTTCAATTTTTGCCGCAAAGACTGTTGCACTTTTTAGAGCAAGCAGAAAAGTATGCTAAATTAGCATTTTCTCCTTTCATGGCAGACGACAAAAGTAGTGAGAGCAGGCCGCAACGAAGACTCAAATACCTGCCTCACCTTTTGTTTGGGAAGGAAACCTCTAGTCAAAAATCTATGAATGAGAGTAAGAAGCAAGAGACAGGCATGGCTGAGAGGTCAAGTGACGGGAGTAAGTTGGTGTTACCCTACTCAAGTAACGTGGAGTCTTCATTCCAACCTCAGTTCATTCCTCTAACAGAAGGAAAACAGAAAGATGCGGACTTGACGAATACAATTGTAAGGATATCGCGTCCAGAGGCTCATATAGACACCCCTGTCATTAACAGTTAACCCGTTATCTAGGGATATGGTGAATAATTGACATCCAAGGATCTACCTTAACTGCTCATGACGCCCTGTCATCATCAATTAAATCTTTCCTCTAGCTCTAGGATATCTAGATTAATTTTACGAGTGTTTGAGCAGAATGAAGAATGAGGATTGCTAGTTTTAATATTTATGACCTTGTGAGGAACTAATAATATAGGCCTCAGATTACTTGTATGTATAATTGTATATGCAGGGTGAAAAAAAAAATGGTGGCCGATTACATAATGTAGTTAATGTAATATAATAAAAATATCTATTTTTAAAATAGAAATAAATGGATTAATCATTTAACCAACTTATACAGTTGGGCGACAAAAATACACTGACTGGCAAATTTAACGGAATGCACACGTTTTTTCTCGTATAACGTGTGTATTTCTTGTTGGACTTAAACATTTTTCATGTTTTTTTCTAATAGAGGAAATCACACAAAAATTGGTATACAGATAGCAAAGACATGAGAGCCAATTTTCATAATAGAATGAAGTACTTGTCACTGTCAACCTTTTCCATACAGGGTGTAGAAAAAAACTGTTTTTCAATGTTTTCAAAAAAAATTTTTTTAGCTTCATAGGGAATAATGACCTGTCGATCAAGGCTCAACATTTTTGAGACAAGAAGGAATGAGTATGTACAAAGCAAGACAATATTACCCTTAATCCAAAATAATGAATTTTGAAGAATTCATATAAAAAAAACAGTTTTTTTTTACACCCTGTATGAGAGAGGTAAACATTTTGTCAATGTTGACCTCTACTTCATTTATTCATAAAAATTGCCTCCATGTCTTTGTTATCTCATTACCAACTTTGTTGTGATTTCCTGAAAAATATAGAAAAGTATTGTGTCAATTCAATTCAGAGGAGTAGTGTAATCCAACTATTATTATTTTATTACTATATAGGAGTTAGGAGGACACACAGACTACCTACATCAGATGAAAATGTATATTACATTACTTGTGTTTTCAAAGATATGTAAGTTTATAGTTTACCAAACCTGTACAAAATTTCAATTATTAAATAAAACAATGTTTCATTAAATATTAAACATGGTTCTTTGCAGTCAGAGTACTTTTTCAACATAATTTATGAGAATTATAAGAGAAGCTACAAATTTTGGAGGGTGAACCGACATATACGATGCTGTGTGCGTAATCTCGAAAACAGTAATACAGAGTAGCAATGAAATTTGAATTATAATCGACAGGTGCTACAAAAAATTTTGATTTAAATATCTGCGAATATTTTGTAAACAACATCGAAAAAATTGGAGAGTCAACGACCAATACCTAATAAAGTGGTATTGATACATTGATTTTTCGTGAATTTTGTTCATAAATTATTTGCTGGAAGTACTGTCCTTAAAAATAAGCACAATCAAGACATTTTTTAACATCAATTTAAATAATATTTAGTATTTAAAATATCATCTCAACAAAAATAATAATAAATCTATAATAAAATACAAACTCCAGTTCGGAAACCATCAACTTGAAATATATTTGAACAGGCAGGGTACTATACAACAGCTGATGTCATAATAGGTATATTATACATTTACTAAGCAAATGGTTTGCCTGTAATTGTATAAATAAACGGAAAAAGTTACAGTGTTAATTTTTTATAATTATGATCTTTTTCCCTCGCAATATTCTGCTAAAAAATAGAACTCGAGTTAATGAGGATTGAGTAAAAAAACTGAATAAATAAACAACCAAACAAGGAGATGGCTTCCGACGTAGAGAAAAGGGAGATTCTGGTAAGCATTTTTAGGGTATTGTTCTTATGAAAAAAAAAGTCATAACTCTTGAACGGTTTAAGGTATCGAGCTGAAACTTTGATATACGAGTATGTTGTCCGGATCATCCAACAGACTTCAAGGCCCTTGAGGGCCGATTTACTGTGTTTTCAATAACACGTCTTTTGCGTTTCTATATCACCTAAAATTTTGCCACAAGCACCTAGGCAGTTTAGCCAAATGGGTTAAGGTACTTAGATGTCGTCCAGGTGTCTCGAGGTCAAATCTCACCACAATCAATTTTTTTGTCTAATCAAGCTGAAATTTTTAGGGTATGTTCCTCATATGCTTAGTTATCAATTTGTACTATATACCTACATAATATATTTAATATCGTGTAGTGAACAAAACCTTTGTGCGTTTTTTTAACGTGCTCTAAACTCATTTTTTAAGAGGAACCTAGACTTAAATAAAATAATACTTAATGGATCACAGTATATTTAAGCTCGGTTCTATGAATCTTGAAAAACACGAAACCGGGGATTGGGAACGTTAGTTCCAAAAGGATTCGTCAAATTTCGTTTCTACAGGGAACGGCAAATTTCGATAAAATTTTCAGCAACGTTGGTAGTTTCAGGAAATTAACTGTTCTTGTTTTTATGCTTTCCTGATTATGCTCTAGAAATTTTTAAATTTTGGCGCTTTTACCTTTTTGCTACCATAGGCGTATATTACAAAACATACGCCACCTCGGTTTGGCGAGCAAAACCCTCGATTTACGGCACGAGCGCTAATTTGACGAATCCTTTTAGAACTAACGTTCCCAATCCCCGGTTTCGTGTTTTTCAAGATCCGTAGAACCGAGCATTAGTGGTTTCCATGGAAGGTTAAATGTTGATATTTTCGGCCAGTCCTGTCCATCTATCAGGAACACCCAGGAAGTACCGGTCCATTGCAGATTGGAATCTTTTCCTGTATTCATCCGGGGACACGATGGTGGGTTGCTTACCTTGGCCTCCTAGCAAGCCTGAACTCTTGACAAGGGTCTCAATCTTCTTATCCCAAGTAAAAGTTCTAATGTAATCAATCATCCCAACAACAAGTTCATTGCTATTTTCATCAATTCCCAGCAGAAGGGAATAATCCATGACAGTCTGACTTGCTAGGAACTGAGAGTCGTTGTTGATAGCTTGCATGAGGACGTACTTGGAGTGGGGATAAATATACAGCGGCGATTCACTTATCATATTGATAAAGTTCTCATCTAATAGCACTGCATCCTGGTCCATAGAGTCAACACTAGTCTCTATTAACCTATTTCTCACGGAACCTTTGAGATCAAACCGATGTTTAATCTGACGGGAATGAAAGAGATTTTCCATGACGAGTAGATTGGATCGAGTTTTTGTGTTGTTGTTTTGACAGATGACCCGAAACACACCAAATATCTTACATAATAGTGTGGGACTCGAGTTTTCAAAACATTTCTTTACGTAGTTGGAATAGTTGGGAGCAAAATTGAGGAATGAATCCATTTCTAACCGTGACATTTCTTTTAAAATTAAACGATCATCTTTTGTTTTACAGAAGTTCGATCCCGATTTACCCCCTCTTGCTTTCCAACGAATACATCTTGACAAGGAGCGAATGAAACTTTCCTCGCCTTCAGGAAATGAAAATTTTCTTAACTCAGCAAACAAATCAGCGAAATACATTTTGACTGAAAAGTTGGCCGCGGTATCAGCAAACTTGATGTCGATGTGAGGTATTTTACATTCGTTTGTCATATTTTCATTGGTAGCTTTAAGTTCTTCCAGTTTATACTGATAATCAAATGAGCTAAGAGCATACGCGATGATAGAGCTAGGCTCCAGCTCATACACAACCACAGGAACCAAGCAGCCAGGAGCTAAAGTGTGATGTTGTTGAGATTCTATCAACATGTTGGAAATGGGTAAGGAAGGTACATTAGTAGGAAGAAGCTGGGATAGGATAGCTTTCATTCGTGGGACTTTAGGTTTCACGTTTTCAAAGTCATCAATATGATCCACATCACTCTCTTCCGACTCTTCACTATCAAATACGTAATCAGTACACGTCTCAGAGGTAGGAGTACCTTCAACTATATCTGACACAAGTGATTTCGAACTGTCAGATGATTTCGGTTTTGGCTTTGTTTTCAGAAGTCTAGCATTCCACAAGTTGATTGACTCGACTATAGCTCGTTTCAGTTTCACAATGGAATCTTCTAAAGTCCACAAGTTATTCATCACCTCTTTATCAGTTAGCTGTAGTTGAATGTCGTCAACCTTCTGTTTCAAATTGGCTTGATCTTTTACCAGCAATGGCTGTAAAGTGTTCATACAAACATCATTTTGGTTAGTATGTATTTTTTCCAATACTATAGAGAACACTTCTTGTCCCATAAGACTCCATTTCTTTACTTCTTCAAACAGGCCATTCTTATCAAATGTAATAGAAGACTTTTTCAAAGTAGTCGAAGGAATACATATTTCGTAGAGTTTGATGGGAGTGTAGATGAAAGAAGCGACAATATTATTGTAAGCAAAGTAGTGTATCTGTTCTTGATGTAGATGATGTGTGCAAGATGCTGATTTACAAGCAAGGGGAATACAATTGAACCTGAGATCTAAGAACTTGGCAAGAGAAAGTCGCCATGTATCAGAGCTCATGGGTAAGATGGAGGAGACTTGCTTACAGAAAGGACACCAGTTCCACATGATGATTCTCTCGTCATAAGCTTCGGGGGGTTGCTCCTCTGTCTCACAGAGACTGACACAAACACTGCCGCCTCCATGTATAAACCAACGTTCATGTTCTAAAGTAGGAATGGAACAAGTGGATGAAGGACATTTGTAGTCTCGTCTGAAACAATACTTCTCCAGGAAACTCCCCAGCGGAATATCATTCCTAGCGTAGAAGTCCATGTTGATAGTACAAGGTTCCACACAGAAACCAGGGGAATGAATAGGAGACCGGCAGATGTAGATCAGGACAGGCAGTCGCTGGTGGTTGGAAGGCTGCAGTGCATCAATCCTGGTAGAAGCAGGAACTGGCAGGGGCACATTAGTGGGAACATATTTCTTAGTAAGAGGTGTTAATCTACCACCATTAGCACGGTACAATGCAAGGCTAGACTGAACCTGTAATGATTGAATATTTTCAGTTAAAATTTCACTGACAAAAGAGTGGGGATCTTTTAGTTCCAAATGATGAAGGGGCTTCGTTTCTACTGAAGTTTCATTTCTCACGATAGGTGAGGGTTCCAGCTGAGCAGACCAATAAATATTATCTGGAAAATATTTCCTGAGTTCACATTTTTTTCCAATATCATTTTCCAAGTAAGGCACCGTGTAGTTGATGGTCGGTGAAACAGATAGCAGCACATCATCCACAGCTCTCCTGAAACTATCCGTGGGAACTTTGTCTACAGGGAGATGTGGGTCTTCCTGTAGAACAGGACTGGTCAAGGTAGTGAGAGACTGCAAAGGATCACTGGCATCGTTGATACTCTGAGTAGAAGGCTTCGACATAGGCACTTTCATAGTAGTGACAGGTTCATCTCTGTCAGTGGGATTTTTCTCAACACTATCAAGACCAGGACTAATATCTTCTCCAGATTGACTAGGGCTTTTTAAAATCGATTCCTCCTGCTGTATCACATAAGCTTGCTCATTTATAAGTAGCGCACTCTCTAATTTCCAATTATACAAAATGTAGATCATAAAGCCAGTTACTCGCTTTATTTTGGTCAATTCTTTACGTGGAGCACCTCTTATTATAACAGTAGATCCCTTGTGAGGAAATGCACAACCTTCAAAAAACATTAGCGTCTTGTTTGAATCCGGCAATTTTTGCACTGAGAATCGAGAGCAGGTGCCCAGATGGATCTGGTTCAGCAGAACATCCACCGAGTAGACCAGGTCCGCACGCGTGCACCTCGCTATCCTCTCCAGCACGGGGGTCTTCACATTCAGGACCAGAGCAATGCCTAGCTGCTGCAGTGACTCCTGAGCTTGTCTTGCCACGTTGCGCTGTACTAGCACGATGTCGGGCTTCAGCGCTGATATCCTAGCCACCACATTCTTCAAATATTCTGTCTCTTGCATGATCACAGGTTCCAAGGATGACAACTTACCCTCCACCCTCTGATACACAATAGCGCATTGCAAAATCAAAATTTTCGGATTACTTAAGGTGGTAAGCATAGACTTGTGGGAAACATTTTTAGAAAGAACAATACCAGACACTACAAAACTATCACTACGATGACCGTCTTCGACTTTTTTTATCTGCACATACTGTCGAATGTCGAAGGAATCAATATTTTGATCTGGCTTCACTTCTTCTATTACTTTCTCTGCCAAGGGTAGAATGATACTTTCCCAAGACAAGGGCAAGGATTCTACAATGAGTAATTGTTGCAATAGTTTCTTGCAATGAATTTCAAACTTTTCTATGAGGCCTACCTCTGCTTTGCCATTATTAGGTCGGATTGGATCTCTCCTGTACGCTTGAATTATTTTCTGTAACGAGTGAACGGGGAGAATGTTAGGATTTTCATTTCTTTCCCTTGTTGTTCTATTGCAGTCTGAAACAGATAATTATACCAAAAATTAAAATTAATGCATCCAATATTTTGCTGGAACTTTAATAATATTCCTGTCTCTTTGTTTTGACAGTTTACAAACAATAAAAAATAAACTTAAAAAGATATCAAAAATTAAATAAGATAGATCAAAACCACCCAGCCACTTATATTAATCTCAAGAACGGTTTGAGCTAGGACCTCGAAACAAAAAAATGGTCCCGATTAAGATATCTGAAGTTTCTTGGAAAAACATTTTGAAACTTTGACCAACGTCCCTGAGGCCGTATCCAGGTTGGTGCACTGGTACACGTCATTTACTCTTAAAATTTAAAATTAATGCATATTTTTTCATTTCATATTTTGAAAATATAAAAGGAACAAGGGACACTTGAAAAAAGAAAATATATATATGTTGCAATAACTTCCTTCCCGATTTCAGTTACTGAGCGCTCTAGGAACTTCTGATTTTAATGGGATGGACGTTTCGAGCGAGAATAGAAGGTTCCACCGGAAATTGCTTCTAAAGCCAAAATCTGACTCCCCTGAACCCTTGCCCGGAATCGATCACACTTCTCGAAAATATCTCAATTCATCGAAGAGAAAGCCTCGAGTCTGGATGGCAGTCTACAGCGGGAATAGGCTATGCCGCTTGGTAGGCTATGCCACATACTACTGGGCAAGCTAAAGACTAGACTCTAGGCAGGAAATTTCGATTATCCGCCAAAATACCTCGATTCATCTCACCAGAAGGCCTCGAGTCTGGACGGCAGTCCACAAATTCGGCCATGCCTGATTACTTCTTCGAGTAGTGTGATCGATTCCGGGCGGGCGTCCAAGAGGGGGTCGACTCAACTCAGATTTTGCCAATCTGTTACCGTTTGGGCTGTAGAAGCATTTTACGGCGGAACCTTCGACTCTCGCCCCAAACGTCCATCCTAATAAAATCGGAAATTCCTAGGAACGGTTAGAAGTTCCTGATTAATTAAAAATTCAAATCAGGAACATCTAGAAGTTCCTAAGAGCTCTAGGAATAGCTAGAAGTTCCTAAGAGCTCTAGGAATAGCTAGAAATTCCTAGGAACTTCGCGATCTTCCTAGAGCGCTGAGGAAGTTCTAGAAGTTCCCGTACCATACAAAAAGGAGCCACTCGAAATACCTGGAGAACGAATAAATTTTGAAAAATGCTAAAACACGTGTCCCATTATATCACGAAATCTTTTTAATTGGGTTTTTATTTTTTATCATTACAAGAAGCGGCCACAGGGGGGTCAACTTTGGAATCTTAAATGGAACCACCATATTTTTAATACATTTCTGAAAAGTACAAGAAGTATTTTAAGATAAGTTTTTATTTTAAGATAAGTACATTTCATTTCACAGGTTTCAGTAATCTTTTATAAGAAATTAATTGTATATTTGTGAAATTTGTTAAACACATGTCTTTTTATTTCAAATAATTAAATTTTCATGCCTTTTTGATATCATCAGTTTTATCAGAGAAGCTGTCAAGGGTTCAATCAAGGGGTCAAAAAACGAACACAATACTTCCGATTTTAATATTATTATTATTTAACACATTATTGGGAAACTACATGATACATTTTGCAACATAGTACATGAAATGAAAAGAACACAATAAAATATGTAGTGAACCAAGGGGTGAGGTTTAAACCTGTGGCTTTCTCTTCCACCGTATAATTACATATATCAATTACATTGATCACTCACTGTTATTAGGACGAATGGTGGCTGTGTTATCATCCAGATTTAGATCCAGCTGGAAGGATGACGTAGAATTAGACGAGTGCACCCTCATGGGTTCATCAGGGTTGTCATCATCTTCATCTTGATGCACAATGGTATACACGGCATCATAGCAGAACTTCTTCTCTGGTGCCCCCATGGGTCCTGCTATACAGTTGATGAATTCAGTGTCCAACAAAGCCTGGGCTATCATCTCTGCTTGAACTCTGAGGAGAAGGGAATAGCATGGTTGGAAACTACATCAATAGAATGGGATATCGACTACTATTAATATAGACATCAGAGACTAGCCCACAAGTTGTAAACTTAATCAAACAATATACGGATCGATGTTTGGTTATAACTGTGAATTGTTTCTCTATTGGAGTTTTCCGTCTTTACATGTCCTTCGCTAGACGAATCACCCAGCTACTCTCAAGTTTTCACCAGCCTGAGTGGCGTCCAAACAACAACAAAAATTGTATTGTCAAGTATAGTGAGTACTATAATATTAGTAAAGTTGAACAGTTATCATATTAGTGTTTATCACGAAAGTGACTTGACAATTACACAAAACCACATTGTTAACTTTTTGTATGCTTGGAGCTCGAACGATCGACCTCAATATTAAGAGTAACGAGCTACTATTACATGCATAATGCAATATAATGCATATACACAAGTTGGACGCGGAAGATGAATTTCCGACTGAACCAAAGATCTTCAAGCTTACAAAAACTATTCAGAAAATTAAATAAAACTAAGAGAACTGTGGATATAGTTAAAAGAACCTGTACATGAACCTTTACAGCTTTCTGTGTTAAAAGTATGGATAGATAGCTCGCTTACCTGTTGGTGGCTTTGTTATGATCAAAGCACCATTGTATCAGTATGGATCCAGTGAAGGGGCAAGGCAGTGTCATAATCAACTCATCATACAGGTTCAGAAAGATAGATTTTCTGGATTTATCGGAAGTTAATCTAAAAAGTAAATAATTACATAATTCAACAGGTTTATTAATTACCAGTAGAGTCGGAATTTTTGATTCTGTACTTCGGTTTAGGTATAAGTCCACTCATACTCGTAGTCGCACTGTGGCCAAAAAAAGGAAAAGGGCCGCAAAATAGGTCCGGTGGATATTTTTGATTAAATCCCATCAAGTGGGATATTGAATCAAAGGTCTCGATTTCCTCAAGCTTGATATGACTTTCATAATAAAAGTGATATGAAATTATATTTTATTTAGTTTTTACAGATAGAATACTTCGTCCATTTTGTTATCGTCGGGGATGGACCCCATTATGCTCACAGCATTCCCTTTTTGAATTGCCAGACTCAATCTTTGTTTAAGGAATTCGGCGGCTCGCTTCTCTCCAGAAATACACTCCAGAAATACTTTCATAATTATATTAGAGCATCTGTGTGAGGTTTACAGTTCACAGAACTACAAGTAAGTCGTAATCGCGCAGTACAAATAAGGTTTCATAAGATACATTTGGAATGGTAGATTATTCCAAAATTATGCAAAATTACCTGGGAGACGCAAATTTTTCCTCCTGGTAACCCACTGATATTTTTCTAGACATGGTGGAGGACCTGGCCTGCTGTTCACTGCTGGTCTGCGCGACAGGAGGTCCCTCACTGCCCGATGTGGGGAATACATCCTGGCTGTCACCGCTGCCGTACCTTGTCTCCAGGTCTTCTTGCAACGCTTTCAAGTCTGCAGACTGCGTGGTGTCAGTTGAGTTCAGATAGGTTAGGACTTGCTTGCAGCAGTAGGTACACACTCTGAGATCTCCTGAACACATGAATCAGATAGGTTAGGACTTGCTTGCAGCAATAGGTAACACTCTGAGAGATTTTATTTATTGCTAAATCAAGCAAGGCAATAAATGACCAGTTCATTCTGACACAGAGTACTTTTCTGAATGACTTGATACAGGAAAAAAAATTAATATTCATCAACTATTTTCAAATTAAACGCAAGTTATTTATTATTACCTGAATATCCCAGTGCTTTTCCAGGGATTTCTTGGTTGCAACATTTAGAGCAAAATATCTGGCCACATATTCTGCAATGATGTCTTCGACGGAATGTTGTAAACTTATCACCACACAGATAACACTCCTTGCTAACAGAATCTGGCATCCAGTACTGCTTCATGTCAGAGTCCTTATAGGATTGTAAAGTCTGAAGCAAATATAAAAGAAAAATACACAACTGAAACAACACTTACATGCACAACCATGGATATTGGTTATGTTCATAATTTATGTACCCACACTTAAGAGCCCCCTTTTAGTGCATACCTAATAAGTAATACTGCTCAACCATTCTATTTAATATAGAGTAATTTTTAATAATTAAATATATTGAGTGTCTATTCTCTTAAGAAAAAATACACTGACAATTATGGACACAATACTTCCTCGTGATTGGATCACATTGTATACAGGGTGTCCCGTATACAGATGCAAATATTTTGAGGGTAGGTTCAGCCCACCATGAACTATCATATGAGCGAAACTTGCAGTGGGGCATTTTGCTTTGTTAAAGAGTTATGGCCAAATCCCTGTTTTTCCCACAGGTCTAGAGGTCACTTGGATCGATGCACATTTTCAAAGAAATGATAGCCAGTAAGTAATTTTTTACTTCATGTATGGATAATCATGCATATTTCCCTTCGAATGCAGTTGGTTGCATGAAAAAATATTGAAAGACCAGAGAGATATTTAATCATAAGTTCAATATTTTTCTAAAATTTGATTTTTCCCTTTTTTCCCTTTCGTGAATTTAAAGTACTTCTACAATTGCAATTCTGCGTATCACTAGTTAAAAAAATACCCTCTGCTATTATAATTCAATAAATTCCAAGTTTTTCCAGACGCGTGAAGGGACGGATGAGATCCGACCTATTAAACGGCACCAGAAGGAGAGAAACACATCTTTCAAATTTTGAATCTGGGCGCTATTGCATTTTGAAGAACACTCGATGCCTGAAGCGGTCTGTGTGACCATTTTTGTGCCAACTGCAAGTTATAAATGAAAATTTTCTGAGTACAAATAGTTCTATTAACCAACTATAACAATCAAATTTAATAATTAAAATAACAAGACGATCAATTTGTTCGGTGGAAGAGAAACCCACAAGCTTTAACCTCGCCCTTGGTTCGCTACATATTCTTTTGGGTTCTTTTCATTTCATGTCCTGTTTTGCAGAATGTACCTATCATATTTGTAGTTTATCAATAAAGTATTAATAATAATAATAGTAACCTGAAGGTTGGATGTTCGAGTTTTATCCAATGTTAATTTTCGGCAATTTTTTGTTATGTTTTTGATATCATGATTGTGATAAACACAAAAATGATATTTTTAATTATAATTCTAAAAATAAATTCACAATTTTTGTTGTTAGCGCAGAGTCTTTCTCCGTGTGTAATTGTGTATTATTTGTCCATAATTACACCTCTGGTTGCTGCTTTCGTTGCAGCCTCTCTCATTTTTCCTCACGATAACCCTGTGACCCCGAAATCCCATTCACATAAAAGTTCACGCCGACCGACCACTGTGAATGATCTATGTATTTCCGTCAGTGAAACATCCCAGAGCAGTGTATTTATACCTCAAATTACGCGCCAATTCTGTTAAAATTCAGCCAACTTTGAATTTTCCATCATGATTCAGAAGTGTTTTTTGAGCTTTGTGTGTCTTCTGTTCCATGATCTTTAAAGTGATATAAATGAGCTTTCTTTTTTCTAAAACTAAACATAATATCTAGGGTATTTTTTTAACTAGTGATACGCAGAATTGCAATTGTAGAAGTACTTTAAATTCACGAAAGGGAAAAAAGTGAAAAATCAAATTTTAGAAAAGTATTGAACTTATGATTAAATATCTCTTTGGTCTTTCAATATTTTTTCATGCAACCAACTGCATTCGAAGGGAAATATGCATGACTACCCATACATGAAGTAAAAAATTACTTACTGGCTATCATTTCTTTGAAAAAGTGCATCGATCCTCGTGACCTCTAGACCTGTGGGAAAAAAAGGGATTTGGCCATAACTATTTAACGAAGCAAAATGCCCCACTGCAAGTTTCGCTTAAATGATAGTCCACGGTGGGCTGAACCTACCCTCAAAATATTTGCATCTGTATACGGGACACCCTGTATACAAGTACACATGGCAATTCTGAGATTTTATACTAAATCACTACTTCATCCAAAACCACTCAACCCATTTTCTTTAAACTGGTTTACTATGGTAGAATACCGTTTAGTATGATAGATAACCGGGAAAAAATAGCCAGATAAAACAATTTTCTAAAAATTCTTGACAGAAAGATTTCTTGAATTTTGCTTGACCTAACTTGAAATATCTTGACCTAGTAGACGCCCTGCCGACCCCAAAATACCGGTATTTCGCGGGCTCCCGCTTCGACTATCTTTGTTTTTTAATCTTAGATGGCGCTTGGGACACATCAAATCCAATGTTTTTGAGGTGCTGATTACGAAATTGATATTATTTGTTAACTGTTATCGTTCAGCCACCAGGGACTGATATTGACTTCTTTTTGACGGATAAGGAAGAGTGTGTGGTGCCACACCAGTTTATTTTTTAATATTAAATCCTGAAAGGAATAAATATTTATAACTTAAAAAATAGTTCCTGCTTATAGCACAAGCACAACTTGTTAGTTCGTTTGAGCAAACTTTAGAGAAGACCCATAAACTTACAGAAGTTTTACCAGGCAGAAAATATCCAACTTTTTGTAGAATGTGGGGCATTGCAGTAGCATTGTTTGAAGGGATTGCCTGAAATTAAGGTGATACACAAATGTTAAATGATGATTGTGAGATTATTATTATTTAACAGAGTGAACAAAAAGTCCCGGAACGGATTTTTATCTTTTTAGCTTCACTTCCAAAGTCTCATAATATACTAGTAAAAATAATATGATGAATTTACCCAGCCCCACCTCAACCCTATTGAGGACCAGATGGGGTAAGAGAGAGGGCTTTCTCTCAAAGACTTTCTCTGAGAGAAAGTTAACTTAGATGACCCACTCTCTCTGCCTGTTGCCAGTGCCGGATTACCCATATGGCGGATTTGGCAGATGCCAAGGGCCCCGCGCTTTAGGGGGCCCCGCGCTTGAGCAGCTTACACTAGATATTATGAGATTTTTAAAAAGCTTGCACTAGGTATTATGAGTTTTTTTAAAAGCTTACACTAGGTATTTTAGGATAATGAGTAAGAAGAAGAAATAAAAGGGGAAAAAACACACACTCACAGCAAAGTACATAAATTGAAAGAAAAGCGAGGGGCCCCCTATTACTATCTACTCCTCGAATCAACCACATCGACACTAGCGGATTACCTACTCCAATTGCTGATTTGGTAGATGCCAAGTTCCCCGCAGTTTTGGAGACCCCGCGTTTCGGGCAGCTTACACAAATTATAAGTGTTTTTGAATGACCTTCAAGTCGGTTTTTCTGGATTTTAATATGAAATAAAATCATAGCCAGTTGAGCAAAATATGAAAAGAAAAACCACGGGGCCCCCCTTAAAATTGACCACGTATATGAAAATAGGTAGATCTCTATACCAATTGCCTGCGGCTCTTTATACAGGGTGGACCAAAAAAACGTTTACACCCGTTAATGGTAGATTACTGACGACATTTCTAGGACGGATCTGCAATCCGTTTTTTCGGATTCGCCTTTATAACTGCACAAAGTGATTTTTTGCAACTTTCTGAAAAAGTCCGACTTTGGCTTATTCTTCAGGTCAGAACTTTTTTCCTGTTTAAGATGAGTTGATGCTGAACAATTCTGCAGAAAGCCAACAAAATTTCGATGTTTCTAGCTACACTACTTTGTTTTTTACGGTTTGGTTTGGCATCTTTTTTGACACCTGAATAGAAAAAAAAATCTCATGTAAATTTTTTACAATTTGAAACACTCAAGATTTGCCCGAGCAAATTTTGGCACAGACATGGGCAAGTTTGATAAAAGTTGGCGGTCAACCCAAGGATGCTAAAAAATAATTTTACGATTTTTTATCACGTGATCTTCTGGGTAAACAAACCAGGTAAGTCGCAAAAAATAATGTTCAAAATCTTGAAAGTGTTGACCGTGTAGGGTCGTCTTGTACTCAAAGAGTAATTAGCTATTTATGTCTGATAATTATTTTCCTTGGAATTAATTAAAGGCCAGTCAAATGAATGATTGTTTGTTTCTCGATGATAGTTTTCAAGCATATTTTTCTGCGTTCTATGAAATATTATCTTTAAACTTTTTAAGTTTTTTTTAGTACAAGTTACATTATTATAATTCGGATGCTGAAATGGCAGATACGCATTTAGCATATGGAGTTGCCAACAGGAACATTTGGGATCACGTGAAAAACATAGTTTACGAAATCTGGTAGCAAGAATCCTGTTGGCATTCCATGACCTGGCAGAAAAACCTGGAATCTTCCGCAACATTCGACGGAACATGATGAAGAGGTTCAACCTTTGCATCCAGGAAGGTGGACGCCACTTCCAACAGTTCCTCTAAGGGAATTGAGAAGGGAAAGAGAGAGAGGGAGGGAGAGAGAGAGAGAGAGACAGAGGCAGAGAGCGAAAGAGAGAGAGAGAGAAAGAAAGGCAAGGAGGTAGAGGGACAATTCTGAGTTAGAACTAGGTAAGGCACTAAAGTCACCATTGGTTTCAAAAATTTGTGTGAGGAGAATCCATAGTGTGTACTTATGACTAAATAAAACATGGCAACAGTCTTTTTATTTTGTAGTCATGAATTTTTTGCTGGCTCTGGCGTTCGGACCGGGTGGACTAGCTTACCACTGAGCTAATCGTGCGCGTCTAATCGTTTCTCATTGAACATACTAACACAAAATGCTTTTTTAAATACCTTTTTTTTATATCAAAATAGTATAAAACATAATAAAGACTTCAAGAGTTTATTAATTTTACAAAATATTATCTTATTTTTTTTCAAGACTTCTATTAAGAGTTGGCAATCGGTAAATATTTGTTATTAATTTAGTATTTACCTGGATTTTATTTCATAAACTCTATTTTCGTTTGGAAAATTCGCTAGTTTTTTTTTTCTCTCGTAGGGAAGCATAAGAAAAACCATCCTTACATTATCAAGGCAGTCTCTCAGGGGCTTACATGAATAATAATTATGTGTATTGTGATACCAATAGTATCTGATATAACTCAATTTACAGATGGTATTACCCCCCAAAAAAAAACATAAGTTGTTGGTGTTACAACAGGTCAGATACAGGTTTGAATAAAATATTCCATCAGATTTTTTTGAAAAATAAAATAATATTGACCGTCGAGAATTGAACCTCGGTCATGCGACTAACACTCTTAGCACTACCACATCTAGCTAACACCACTGACAATCTGCGAAGCACGAAATTTATTATTTGAATTTTCCTAAACTGGCTGATGAAGGCATGTGAGACCGCGGTATTCAAAAAAAGCAATGTAAACAATTTTTGTAAACAATACAGGACGCCCTTACACAGTCTACAGCTAGAAAACTTTTAGGATTTTTGAAGAGTTTTTGGCAAACATCTAATATTTTTTCCCAGAAGATCACGTGATAAAAAATCGTAAAATTATTTTTTAGCATCCTCGGGTCGGCCGCCAACTTTTATCAAATTTGCCCATGTCTGTGCCAACATTTGTTCGGACAAATGTCGAGTGTTTTATTTAGTAAAAAAGTTTTTTTGGGTGTTTTTTTCAGTTCAGGTGTAAAAAAATATGACAAACCAAATCGTAAAAAACAAAGTAGTGTAGCTAGAAACATCGAAATTTTGTTGGCTTTGTGCAAAATTGTTCAGAATCAACTCATCTTAAACAGGAAAAAAGTACTGACCTGAAGAATAAACCAAAGTCGGACTTTTTCGGAAAGTTGCAAAAAATCACTTTGTGCAGTTACGAAGGCGAATCCGAAAAAACGGATTGCAAATCCGGCCTGGAAATGTCGTCAGTAATCTACCATTAACGGGTGTAAACGTTTTTTTGGTCCACCCTGTATAATATATAAATATTATATAATTACTCGTATTTGCAAAGAATAATATTGACGGACGTGATTATCGACTTCGGTAATCTCTGCCATCAAACCCATAAAATGTCTTCTGAGTGCTCAGTGATCGGCTTTATCGACATCTTAACCAATGATCTTCATTATAGTCGCCTGCGACGCTTTTAATGTTTTTTTTTTTCAGATATTTTTTGTATCTATTTCCCGAGTACTTTACCCCATTACTTTGCAAAAATTTCGCCTGCGGCGCTGTCAAATTTACTTATCAGGATGTTTTGGATTGTTTTTCAAGACGTGCAATTCTAGTATGTAATGCATTTCGAAAACGTCGTTTTGGATACTATTATAAATTAGTGCCCAAGACACTTGGCTTCGGTTTCAAGGTTCTAAAAATAGTATTTTAGAAAAAACTCAGTACAATTTTGGGGCCCCGCGCCTTGAAAATGCCAAGGGCCCCGCGCAGCCTTAATCCGGCACTGCCTGTTGCTCGAGGTAGCTTTTGTTTTTCTATATTTTACACGTCTATTCATACAGCTCGTAATCAAACAGTTGTCCTCCAGGAATTTCACTCAAACACTAGCTGTAGGACTGGACGTGTAAAATTTGGAATAAGCAATTTTACCTGGTGATTAAGCATGAACAAGTCCACTGATTTCATGTATCACACTTTAGGTTATTGCCTGTAGCAATCTCTTCCACCCAACCCTTTCAGTGATTAAGTGGAACAGTCTTTATAGCCCTGATCTATTTAGGTGAGAAGGTCACATTTTGACACCAAAAGATAACAATTTTTCGAGTAAATGAAAAAAGTAGTTAATTTAGTTAATAATAGTAAAGGGACACATTTGAAATGACAGAAAGGACTTGTTCATTCAGTCTAAAATACTTTTGTATTTTTGAATGCTTGTATTTCCATGGCCCTAGCCTAATAAAGTGTAATATATCACTCCAAAGTAATGTATATTGGTTCCAGAATTGAAACTAATGAAAATCACCCCTGAGTTTGAACAACACTCGCACGCAAGCAAGCACGCACGCAAGCACGACGCACACGCACACACACACACACACACACGCACACACACACACACACACACGCACACACACACACTCCACACAAACATACACCACACAAACACACACACCTACAAGAAAAAAGATCACCATTATTTATTTAGTGACAAAAAATACTTGAGCAAAAATAGCAGCATATTTGTGATTATCTTACAATTTCTCCTGAAGTAGATGTAGATTCTGGACCTGAAAATGAACAAAAGTAAAATTTCATTAATGACAGATTAACATATGACTACTTACTAAAAAGAGACAATCCACTAAAACCTAAACATTGAACACCCACTTACAGATTGCACCAATTATAACATTTAAAACAAAAAAACAAACTATGGGCCGGTTCGACAGGTTCTTGTCATTTTGAATTCTGTACAGAGGGATAAAATAGAAAGAATTACAAATGAAATTTTGCCTTTGACATGACTCAAAGTAAAGGTGTTTTCAATTTGATATGATTTTTTTTTTAGCTAATTATACTCATTCTATTGAGTATATTTTTTTTTCTCATTCTTTTCTAAACCACAAAGTGGTGTTTTTGGGGGGCAGTGGCGGCTCGTCGGGTGAAGACACTGAAGACATTTTCACCTAATTTTGAACAGTGAAAACACTACTCATAATCCCTTGAACATGGCACAATTGATCCAACTCAAAGAAGAAGAAAAAAAAAAAAAAGAGTAAGCTTTGTGTAAAATAGATCAATGCTGCTTAACATTTCATGTTACTTTCCAAGGAGAACACCAAATGTGAAGACAATTCGAAATTGTCTTCAGTTGTCCTTGAATCAACCAATCAGAGTTGAGTATTTCCAAGTAGGTATCATGAAATATTAGGCAAGAACTATATCTATGTAATATGCTACTGAGGACAGTCTTCAGTTGTATTCAGTTTACATTATCTACACGACCTCATACGAAATGTCACGAAGCCACCATGTGCGATGTCATGTGTTTTTGATATTAACACTGTTGCCAGTAGCATTATGCCAGACCTAGGAAACCAGTCAATGATTTAGCCTCCCATATCTAGCACAATCTTGTAATATTAAAAAAATAATAATAATAATAATAACGTAGGCGTTAGGAAAGCAGGATTTTGTGTCAGGAATTTTGGATATTATTTCTCATTTTTTGGGTTCTAGTTTTGTACATAGTTACTAAACGATAGCCGATACCAATAAATTTTAACTATTTATGTATCTTGTCAACTATAGTCTTAAAAAGGACATCTCGATTGAAGTCAAATCTCGGAGATAATTATTTAATGTAGGTACCGAAATTGAGCCAAATAAGATAATCTGGTATCTAGTTGTTCCAAGAAGTTTTTAAATAGGGACAATGGTGGTCCTGTTTAAGATCCTGACTATGGAACCACTTTAAAAAAAATCATGAAATTAGACGTGTTGAAATGAAATTCTCAAGAGAAAATTCTGTTCAGGCGGTGTAGTATTATTTTTTAAAATAAATATACGTCTTACATGATTTGAGGGATTTCTTTAAATTTAAAATATAGCTCTTGAAGTTTGTAGAAATTTAGCTATGAAATTGACTTGGCAACATTGTATCTCTTATCTTTAGAATGTAAACAAAACTTTTCAAATTTTATTAGATTATTTTCAAATCTTCTCAACGGTAATTAAGTGACTTTTAATTGGTGTAACTAGTTAATAAAGTTATTTCCCAGTATTTGATACAGGATAGAAACATTATTCCTACCTGATCTGACCTGTGCTTTTCATAATAAGTTGAATATGAAGTAGCTATGTACTTCTTTCAGTGTCAGAAATAACATTATAATTATGCAGGTTGCAGGTAGCTTAGCACACAGCTTCCAGTGAAGTACTTAAAATTATAAGGCAATATCTGTGTTTTTCATAAATAGTCATTTAAACATCAATGGTAACACAAATTTAAGCTGATTTTATATTTGTAGTAAGTATGTTTTCTTAGATTTATTTTGTAATCTGGTGGTGGATTTTCTTCCAGTTTTGGATTGTAATTTTTAGTCTTCAACTAACTTTCTTTCCTTCCCAGTTCTAACCCCTCTTTAAAATGTTGTACCTACCTATCTACTGAGGTATAATCCTAATATTTTTATTTTAATTCCTTTTTACCAACTTTTAGTTAATAATTTTTATTAAGATGAATAAATATTTTTTATTAAGATGAATAATTAATAACAACATTTCAAAGAAACAATGAGATTCCCACAAAATCATGGGGTTCAAACATTAAAAGTAACCCCATTCAGATTAAGAAGTAATGAGGATATGAAAGATATTATGATTACTGGATGTCCAATTTCTAACCACCACTAAAAAAGTAAAGCAAATGCCTGCCCCACAGCCATACAGTTCAAGCCTGAATGGCTTATGAAAAATGAATGGCTGTGTACCAGCTCAAGTGTTGACAAATTGTTCTGCTGGCCTTGTTTATTTATTAAGTACCAAGTGTTCTCCAAAAAAAGTACCTATAAAAACTTATATGATGCAAAACTGGTATGAGAGAAAATCATGCTTTGCAGGGAAACAGCCATAACTTACAATGGGCTGTGTTTATGAGACCATATTTAAGAACTAAGATCTGATAAATTAATAATTTTATTTTTTCAATACTTCTGGGTATAATTTGTCTTCACCTAGTCTTGAAGTCAGGAGCCGCCACTGTTGGGGGGATACACATGTAAAAAAAATGATGAAATTTGGAGATTTGTAATGCTACCCAATATAGTTGTGACATAATAAACACAAAGAAAATTGCATACCATATGCAATACCATTGGTATTATACCTTATTGACCAACCTCAGTAGCTCAAAATTGACAAGGTGACAGACTTGTAACTGGAGGTCAGTGTTTTGAGTCCAAAGTTCAGTAAAAAATACTAAATGACAAGAGTTTTTTTGAAAGATGAGTATTTCACAGCTTTTTTATTTTATAACCATGAAACAGCAGCTACTGTAGATGCTTGTGGTCAATGTTGTAGCTTGTTATTCCTGTAGTATGCCTCCTCTCTGATGAGCAAGAAGTGGTATAATAAATACTCCCCCTCTAGGTGATACTTTATTAGAACTTGCAAACTTTTCTTGAATGGAAAGTACCCCTGGTTAGGGTGCCTAGAGAAACCAGGTAGTCAGTCTTATCTAATCTGAACTATTACAACCTACACATAATATTTCAAGGAAACAAACTTATAGTATTCTACTTAAATTTAGGATTGTACAAGGGTGGATCAAATATAAATGGGACTTTAGTTTCTGAGTGTCAAAGGTTGATGGAGGAGGGTTGTCGCTTCTATACTATTTAGGGAGGGTCATTAACAGTTGGAACAGGTGGTCTCCTCCATCTTTTAAACCATTCATCAGTAGCACTTGTGATGTCTGAGCAACAGGTGCACCCTTCTACTGCACAAAGCATTATCATAAAATTTCTTGCCTATGAAGGAGTTTTTCAAAATTCTTTGAAGACTGTTTGCACAGTTCAGGGACCAAACACTCTCAAAGACACATGTGTTTGCCTGATACAAAGAATTTAGGGAAGGAAGAGAACAAGTCAAAAATGAGGCACTGATTGCCGTCCCTGGACCAGCATTACTAATGAGAACATTTGTGTGATTTGACATTGTTGAATGTGATCATTGTGTGACTGTCTCTGAAATTGCTGCACATGTGGGGATAAGATATGGAGGCTGTCAAACAATAATCACAGAGGCTTATAGACTACAGATCAGAAGCGGAGAGGTTTGGAGATCTGTCAGAGTGCACTAGACTCCACTTGATCATCCTCCCTGTCACCCTTTGATTTTTGTTTGTTTGCCTTTCAATGGAGCACTAGGGGTAAAACAATACATTTTCAAAGAAGGGGACAATGTGGAAAAGTGAGATATGCTTGGTTATTGTATACTAACAAATATTTTTTTAAGAATCAACTTTATTATTTTTTTTTTAAATTAAGTTCCGTTTATACTTGATTCACCCTGGTAACAACAATTCCTGTCTCTGTTAATTTACTTACTTGCTGATTTAGTGAAGAAGCTGGAGAAGAATGATTTGATCCCAGTGTTATCTGGTTCAGGACTTAATGGAGCAAACTCTGTGAGTTCTGTCAGACTATCTAAATTAACATTCATTGCAGCAGTCTGTGAAATTAATTTCAACACCAGTGGGCTAGTAAATGAATTAATGCTTGAATGAAAAAGTAATAGGACAGGCAATATCTGGTTCTCTTTCAACTTACTTCTATTCTGATCTAAAACAATATTGTTATTTTACATCTTGACACATTGGGTGTGTAGTTTTTTAACCTATGAGCACAGTGTATTCACTGAGATGAGTGTTACCTGTAATGACTTGCGTGTAACCTACCACTTTTCAGTTTTCACTCCAAGCTAATTCATTACACTTAAATCTTATCAGTAATAGGTAGGTATCATCAGAAAACAGGAGAAATAAAAATTAATGGATAGTAGAAGAGTTGTTTTTGAAAAAATTATTTAAATTAAGCCGCGTTTTTCTTTTGGATTAAAAAAATCCAGGTTCAGTTTTTTTCCAAAGCCGTATTTTTCTTTCTAACCAAAGTGGATTCAAATGGAATAAATGGATGAACTGGAAGAAAGCCATTTTCCTTTAGGAAGAAAACGAGAGGAGGAGAAATCTTCTTCCAGTTTGGTTAACCAAACTAGATTTATAAAATTATTGCTTCCATTTCTTTATTCCTGGTTTATTTTAATTTTTCCATTGTTTATCTTTAAAAGTACCGAAACCCATTTTTCTTTCACGAATTATGGGAAGCTAAACGGAAGAAAATAAAAATATTTGGAAAAAACCGAACCTGGAATTTTTTTATCCAAAAATAAAACACGGCTTAAGAAAAAGCGGTTAATTTCAAAATTTTGAATACACCGGAATGGCGCGTTGAATACATCCAGTCCTCGTAGGATCGTCGAAGTTAAGCAACGTCCAGCGAGGTGAAGACTTCGTGATGCTGGCACTCAGGCCCAACCCAGGCTGGGTGAGGTCAATGTGGCGAATGTGGGTTGCATGTTAGTGAGATTCCCGCGAATAGAGGGTAACACCACCGTCTAGAGATGACCTAGCTGTTGAGAGGGACAACTACGTACACATACATGTTACAAGACATTTAAGTGTTCTAAGACAATAGCCAAGAAACTATCCGACTATCTACTACCAAATACCAGATAAACCAGGGAACAAAAGATAAGGTGTAGAAAAAGAAGGCACTGGTTCTTGTAGGATCACAGAAGTTATCAAGTTAAGCATTGTCAAGTGATGTGAAGACTTCTATATGCTGGCATTTCGTCCCAACCTAGGCTGGGTGAGGTTAAAGTGGTGAGGAGGTTTGTGAGTTATCTGCAAATAGATGGTACCTGTTGTTATGCAGTTGAAAAACATTGTTAAACCCCAATAAAACTAAACAAACCTCCAAATTCTAGACCTAGAACTTTTTGTACAGAAGATGATCATCTTCCTATGTGAAAAAAAGTAGACCCAGAGTAAAACCAAAGTAAAAAACCATTTATTAGAGAATGTATACAAATTCCAGGCAGACCTTAAAAGAAGCATTAAAAAGAAGAAAACGGGATTCAATAAATAATATTTTGTTTCAATAATAACTTTAGCCCCAAGTATTTCCTCCTAGCATCCAAACTCAAACACTTCAATCTTCATTAATTAAAGAAGAGTTCACCAGAATGGATCCTGATAGCTTGTTGGAAGTGTCTCAGAAACTCCTGAATGATACACTTAACAGCACTTGTCAAACTGACAATCCAATTTTTTTCTACAATAAAGGTAAGAAAGATTTTTTGGCATAATCTGAACATGAAATTCATCATGTAGCAGTCCAATTATTGGGTTTCAAAATTAGAATGTCAGCTTACTTATTTTCTGGGGTAAGATGCTCACTTTTCAAGAATTTTCCATTGATCACAGCATATCAGTCCTTGTCACCCAACTCAGTAGCTTTTGAAACCTGGAGGTTAGTGGTTCAAGTCCCGGTCTCAGCATAGATTTAGTAATGCAAGTTTGAGTAGTTGTGATATGACAGAAGTGATTTATAGAAAAGAAATATGATTAATATATCAGTCCCTGTCTGCTGCATCTAGTAGTCAGCATAATTTACTTGACTGCTTTAAAAAGCTCCTGGGCCATAACACAATGAATAGTTGAATTTTATTATACAGGCTGTCTATAAAGTAAAAATATAACATGTCATTATAATTATTGACTTGTTACTTTAAAAAATATACAGGGTGTCCATAAAGTCCCACCCCACCCCATATCCCATGAACAGCTGAAAATACAGAAAATAGAAAAACCCATATTCCTTGAATTTTCAGGGGATTAAGTTTTAGCAAAAGAAAATTTGCCTACACAGACCCAGTCAGGCTGGGCACTGGGCACAGACCAACTTTAAAATCTTAAATGGAATGGTATGTTGTATAGCATATTGTTTTAACACGTTCGTTACCAAGCCAATTTTTTCAAGTTTTACGTAGGGACCAGGCGGTAAAGTCGCTGTTGCATCCTGGGTACCAAAATGATTTTTTTTTTGCACATTTGGCATCGTATTTGTACAAGAATCGATCCTATATCTGTTCTAATACTAACAACCTACCTCAAAAAGGCCATATATGGATGTCCGGTCCCTCGGTAAAATTTTGATAACGGCCACATGTGTGTTTCGGTCCCTCGTTAAAATTTTGATAACGGCCACATGTGGCCGTTCGGTAACGAACGTGTTAAAGGCCTTATTGAGAGAAGTTCATTGCAACAAATTTCAGAGAACTATGACATACTGTTCTTGATATATAGGCTTGGCTGTCCTGGCTTGTATCCTTATGTTCTGACCTATAACTTGTTAACCATAAGTTTCAGGAGGTTAAATTTTGTTGATGTTAACTCCTTATATCAAGACCTTTTGAACAAGGTATAACTCTAAATTATGTTGATGTTAGTTTCTTGTCAGTTTTGTCAGCCAGTTGAACAACCAGCCAGCAAAAGTTTTACCTATAAAATGTATTGAGTTATGCCTTGTTCAAAAAGTCATGATAAAAGGAGTTAACATCAACAAAATTTAAGCTCCTGAAACTTATGGTTAATGACTTACAGTGAAAAAGTTATAGGTCAGATCATGGATAATAACCAGGATAGCCAACCCTGTATCTAGAGAATGGTATGTCTTAGCTCACTGAAATTTATTTAAATGAAATTCTCTCAATGAGACCTTTAAAATAATATATCACAAGACATATCATTCCATTGAAGATTTTAAAGTTGGTCCGTGCCCAGCCTGACTATGAATAGATTAACACATCTAGCGCCACATGAACACCGGTGCACATGAATTGAGTACTGTCAGGGGCCACGTGATCACATATCCACACGCTACCCAGAGTGCTTTATGCTGATGTGTGGCATAGTAAGTAACAAAACTAACCCAAGTAAGCCTAACTAAAAAATTATCAACAAAAAAAAATTTTGGCCCTAGGAGAGAATTTCAGTTTTAGGCCTTGGCGCTAGATGTGTTAAATATTATTTTTTTTCTGAACTACACTTGAGAGCAACAAAAGCGAATCAAACTTTTTCCTCCACCAAATCTGCGATATCTTCGAAATTACTATTTCTATCGAGTCGTAAGATATCTCAAAATGCTGTAAATTTTGTTTTCTACAATTTCATAATTTGATTGTTAAAAAAACACCTACCAGAAGCCGTAAAATTCAAATTTTCCTACAGGGTGTCAAAAAAGAAGAAAAACATGATTTGTTTATGTTTAACAAAAGAAGTTATAACATGGGAAATCAACAAGATTCATTCGTAACAATGGTGAATCAGTATTTTGTGTTGTCTCCCCGAGCTCTAATCACAGCATTCATTCGATTTGGCATTGACTGGATCAAAATAACCACAATATCTTGGGGCAACCTCTACCATTCTTCGGTGAGGGCGATCTTGAGCTCTGCTACAGTCTGGGGAGCCGGTATTCTGCCTCAAACACTTCGTTTGAGTCGGTCTCAAAGATCCTCGATCGGGTTGAGGTCGAGACTAAGAGAGGGCCATTCCAAAGTGTCGATATTCTCATCACCCAAGAACTCCCGAATACAGTTAGCCGCATGTGGGCGGGCATTGTCGTGCCTGAGGAGGAACTGGTCGCCCATACTTTGAGCGAGAGGAACCACATGGGTCTGCAGGACGTCGAGAAGCTGGAATTCAACCAAAGAAAGCTTCAAATGGACCCAAACTCACCAGAGAGCACAGGGAAAGGAGACTCAGATTCGGCATAGAACACGTGGATTGGATAGAACCAGCAATGGCGCTCTGTTCTCTTCACTGATGAATGCCGGGTGTGTTTGTTTGGTAATGACAGAAGGAAAAGAGTCTATAAAAGAGCGGGAGAAAGGTATGCTGAGTGATGCATCACAGAAACTGTCAGTTTCGGCGGTGGTTCCTGTATGGTGCGGGGTAGGATTTCAACTGAAAGAAAGACTGAATTGGTTTTCATCACATGCGGTGCGGGAGGTGACCTGAACAGTCAGCGATACATTGATAACATCCTGCAGACCCATGTGGTTCCTTCGCTCAAAGTATGGGCAACCAGTTCCTCCTCATGCACGACAATGCCCGCCCACATGCGGCTAACTGTATTCGGGAGTTCCTGGGTGAGGAGAATATTGACACTTTTGACTGGCCCCCTCTTAGTCTCGACCTCAACCCGATCGAGGATCTTTGAGACCGACTCAAACGAAGTGTTTGAGGCAGAATACCGGCTCCCCAGACTGTAGCAGAGCTCAAGATCACCCTCACCGAAGAATGGTAGAGGTTGCCCCAAGATATTGTGGTTATTTTGATCCAGTCAATGCCAAATCGAATGAATGCTGTGATTAGAGCTCGGGGAGACAACACAAAATACTGATTCACCATTGTTACGAATGAATCTTGTTGATTTCCCATGTTATAACTTCTTTTGTTAAACATAAAAAAATCATGTTTTTCTTCTTTTTTGACACCCTGTAGGAAAATTTGAATTTTACGGCTTCCGGTAGGTGTTTTTTTAACAATCAAATTATGAAATTGTAGAAAACAAAATTTACAGCATTTTGAGATATCTAACGACTCGATAGAAATAGTAATTTCGAAGATATCGCAGATTTGGTGGAGGAAAAAGTTTGATTCGCTTTTGTTGCTCTCAAGTGTATTTTAACATATTTTTTTGTTGGTAGAATTATGTTACACTGTATATACAATATACAAATAACTTTATTTGTTCATTAATCACATCAATCAACTTAATTCCACTGTTGAACTTATCACTGGATAACATCCAAGTAGCCTTGAGTCAATTTTGCAAGAGGGATAACTTGAATTTTTAAATAGAACCAGCCATGTTATGGTACCTACCTCTTTTTTTAATTTCCTTATCTTATGGAAAGAAATAGATATTATATTATTTAGGTTTAATGTCAAATAACAGATCCATGCATGTGCTTTAAATTTTGATTTTCTTTCTCTAGTGGAAAAAAATTCTCTCCCTGAAGAATTCTTCAACATTCTTCAAAAGTTTCACACATGTGAGGATGTATTTGACACCATTGCTGAATTTGATAAAACCATCAATGAGTCCCTGTGTCAACTAAGAACTTTAAGGAACAGTGACAATGAGGTAAATTAAACTTTTCAGAGGTACTTATTATTTATTTATTTTTGACTCAGTTCAAATAGGTAGGTTTATTTTCTACCATTTACTTGAAGTCACTGGGGTGCAGTGTGCACTTTGAGCAGCTACAAGTAAGTCAGTAGTTAACAGTGATGGTATAGTTCATATTACAAGACAAGTATGATACTGTATGATTGATACAACAATATAAAATCCAATTACATTCATTCATAATCAACAAAATTAATTCCATAATAGCTGCACCAAATCACTCCCAATTTAACACAGTCTCTTTTTGGTATTTTGGTAACTAAGATTC
Source organism: Bactericera cockerelli (assembly GCA_024516035.1). Taxonomy (NCBI): domain Eukaryota; kingdom Metazoa; phylum Arthropoda; class Insecta; order Hemiptera; family Triozidae; genus Bactericera; species Bactericera cockerelli. Next base: position 26,598,228 of record CM044957.1, on the reverse strand, counting down.
CAAATTCATATTTTTTTAAAAATTCCAAATAAGATGCCAGTCATGGGCAAAATTCTAAAAGGCGACAAAGAGCTGGGTTTTAGCTAGTCTTAAAACTAGTAGTTCTGCAAACTGTAAACCTCACACAGTTTCTCTATTTGAATTATAAAGGTCATATCAATCATGAGGACATCAAAACCTTTCATTTGAGACCTCCTTCAATGTCTTTTAATAAATAAATAAATATCAATGGGCCTCTTTTTTGTGGCCCTTTTTTATTTTGTACCTCACTGCGGCCCCCTTAGCTTTCTCGATCACAAAATTTCTCTACTGTACTCAAATTTATTTTCTTAGCTACTCTACAAGAGCCTTGCTTTATAAAATTAGAAAATTCATTTTCATTTTTTACCGAAACGGCCCTCATGCGGACCTAAGTGGAATAATTCGGCCCAAAAACACTAGGTAATTCTAGGACCTCAATGTATATGTATACAAAATTTCATCAATTTTGAAGAATTACTGACTTGTTCATGTCTTTGTGTTCCTTCATATTAAATATTTTGTTTATTTCAGTTCATGAAGTGGCTAGCCAAAGAAAGTAATGTTTGGCGTCTAGTTTCAGCACTATATCAGTACAGACTGATACCGCCATCCATTGATGAAATAGCAGGTCACATTACTGAGAAAACAGTTGTGGAAATGCTGTTCAAAAACGACCCTCATATTGCTGAGGTAATTATTTATTTTATACTTGCCGCGTTGTGGTGCGGGTTGACTTTATCGAAGCACAGTCGACCATTAAAAAAAAAAAATCCGCAGTACATGAGCCCACATTTGTTAGTCCTGTGGTCATATCCTTCCAAGCTGGGTTAACAGAATGTGTTTTCCTTGGTTTACCTTCTCTGATATTGCTTGCATAAGTAGTAGTAGGTTTCATCAGATAAATAGATAAAAAGGTATAATATAATTAAGCTCTGATATTTAAGAAAATCCGAAATTTAGGACAAAAAAGTGCGATCTTGAACTTGTCGATACAGAATTTTTTGGTGGAATTTAGATAGTAGGAAAAGCGGTGTACTACCATATAAAACAGATACAAGTAATTTAGTATAAAATCTCAAAATTGCCAAGTGTATAAAATGTGAAGCAATCACGAGGAAGTATTCAGTCCACAATTGGAATTGTATTTCATAATATGTAGGTATTGAATGGATCATTATTGAATCAAGTATGACTAGTATACTGTGTAGTGTAGTCAGATTCCCATGAAATTGCATTTCATCCATTTAATATTAAGATCATTCAATGTTTTGCTAAAAATGGCGTGTCAGAAAATCAATGCTAATAAGTACCCTAGCAGAATTTCGAAGTAATAAGTATGGAAGTCAAAGAATTTTAGGTAAAAGTCTCAAAGAAGTTCATTAAGTAATAATACAACAGATGGGCTGACTTTTTGAATAAAAAAATCATATTTTGAATGAACAGTGGGCTATTGAAATATAAAATATTAAATCAACTTAACAAAATATTTTTTTGTTTGTTTCATTTTTAGTGTCAAATAATTATTGATTGGTTGGAAAAAAGTGCAGCAGATGAAAATGATCGACCAGAAAAGTCATCTATAGAACACTTCACAGATAAAACTGTGCAGTGGGAAAACACATTGTTTCAGTTGAAGGTAAGAAAAGTTTAATATAAATTCTTTTTTGTCCAATTTCAAATTTTGGACCCATTAATCGATTTCCTTTAAAGAACTAACCTTCAGAAGTTGACCTATATTCACAATCTATGTATGTATAATTACACATACATACACAATCACCATTAAGTAAGAACATAACAATTTTTTATTTATCCATGTATTTTCAAGATATGTACACTTGAGAGCAGCAAAAGCGAATCAAACTTTTTCCTCCACCAAATCTGCGATATCTTCGAAATTACTATTTCTATCGAGTCGTAAGATATCTCAAAATGTTGTAAATTTTGTTTTCTACAATTTCATAATTTGATTGTTAAAAAAAACTTACCAGAAGCCATCAAAATTAAATTTGACTACAGGATGTCAAAAAAGAAGAAAAACATGATTTTTTTATTTTTAACAAAAAACGTTCTAACCTGAGAAATCAGAAAGATTCATTCATAACAATGGTGAATCAGTATTCTGTGTTGCCTCCCCGAGCTTTGATCACAGCCTTCATTCGATTTGGTATTGACTGGATCAAAGTAACCACAATTTCTTGGGGCAACCTCTCCCATTCTTCGGTGAGGGCGATCATGAGCTCTGCTACAGTCTGGGGAGCCGGTATTCTGCCTCGAACACTTCGTTTGAGTTGGTCCCACAGATTTTAAATCGGATTGAGGTCGGCACTAAGAGAGGGCTAGTCCAAAGTGTCAATATTCTCCTCACCCAAGAACTCCCGTACACAGTTACCCGCATGTGGGCGGGCATTGTCGTGCATGAGGAGGAACTGGTGGCCTATAATTTGAGCGAGAGGAACCACATGGGTCTGCAGGATGTTATCAATGTATCGCTGACTGTTCAGGCCACCTCCCGCACCGCATGTGATGAAAACCAATTCAGTCTTTCTTTCAGTTGAAATCCCACCCCACACCATACAGGAACCACCGCCGAAACTGACAGTTTCTGTGATGCATTACTCAGCATACCTTTCTCCCGCTCTTCGATGGACCCTTTTCCTTCTGTCATTACCAAACAAACACACCCGGCAATCATCAGTGAAGAGAACAGAGCGCCATTGCTCGGGTGTCCAATCCAGGTGTTCTATGGCGAATCTGAGTCTCCTTTCCCTGTGCTCTCTGGAGAGTTTGGGTCCAGTTGAAGATCTCTTTGGTTAAATTCTAGCTTCTTGAAGTCCTGCAGACCCATGTGGTCCTTCTCGATCAAATTATGGGCGACCAGTTCCTCCTCATGCATGACAATGCCCGCCCACATGTGGCAAACTGTGTTCGGGAGTTCTTGGGTGAGGAGAATATTGACACTTTGGACTAGCCCTCTCTTAGTGCCGACCTCAATCCGATTGAAAATCTGTGGGACCAACTCAAACGAAGTGTTCGAGGCAGAATACCGGCTCCCCAGATTGTATCAGAGCTCAAGATCGCCCTCACCGAAGAATGGGAGAGGTTGCCCCAAGAAATTGTGGTTACTTTGATCCAGTCAATACCAAATCGAATGAATGCTGTGATCAAAGCTCGGGGAGGCAACACAGAATACTGATTCACCATTGTTATGAATGAATCTTGCTGATTTCTCAGGTTAGAACGTCTTTTGTTAAAAATAAAAAAATCTTGTTTTTCTTCTTTTTTGACATCCTGTAGTCAAATTTAATTTTGATGGCTTCTGGTAAGTTTTTTCTTAACAATCAAATTATGAAATTGTAGAAAACAAAATTTACAACATTTTGAGATATCTTACGACTCGATAGAAATAGTAATTTCGAAGATATCGCAGATTTGGTGGAGGAAAAAGTTTGATTCGCTTTTGCTGCTCTCAAGTGTATTTCAACACACAAATGGACTTTTAGGCTTCTGTATTGTTTATGTTTAATGTCAAGTTCTCATTGATATTTACAGAACAACCGAGAATTGCCCTTCTCATCCAACAAGCAGCTTGTATCCAGTATGGATCCAGATGCACCACTGAAAGAGAAAAAACACTTGCATCCCCTGGACGAGGTAAATATTTCAAGTAAAATAAAACCCTCTTCATATTGCTTGGGTATGAAAAAAAAAAAAAAAAAGAACAGAGTATTACTTCCGAAAAATTTCTAATATTAGAAATCGGAAGTATTGTGCTCGTTTTTGTTATTTGTCTCTGTTCTTTATTGCACCTACCCCTATAATATTGTTAATCCTTTAACAGGCATCTTCTTGTATTTTTTAATAAAAGGAATCAGTTTTTTGTTGTTATTCAGCTAAAATTAGTGATATGAAGGATGTTTTCAATAAAAAATGTTACATTCACCTACATCTACAGAATGGTTAGTACCACAAAGTGGCTGGTGCTAGGAAGAGCTTCTTCTCTCATCAGGTTTTCCACTGAGAAACCATTACGCTCAGGATTATTTTTTGCTGTTAACAACAACACGTGTTCCCTATTTCCAGGAAGATGAGCTCCGCCTCCTAACTCAAGTGTTTCCTATTTCCAGGAAGATGAGCTCCGCCTCCTAACTCAAGTGTTTCCTACTTCCAGGAAGATGAGCTCCGCCTCCTAACTCAAGTGTTTCCTACTTCCAGGAAGATGAGCTCCGCCTCCTAACTCAAGTGTTTCCTACTTCCAGGAAGATGAGCTCCGCCTCCTAACTCAAGTGTTTCCTACTTCCAGGAAGATGAGCTCCGCCTCCTAACTCAAGTGTTTCCTACTTCCAGGAAGATGAGCTCCGCCTCCTAACTCAAGTGTTTCGCGAGGTTCGCTGCGGTAGATTAGACACGGCACAGAAGCTGTGTCTCCACGTGGGACAAGGGCTCAAAGCCAGTATTCTGGAGGGCTGGAGACCATTCCACGACCCCAACTATGACTCAAACTCCAACTCCTCTGAACGCTTTCCTGTTGAGGGCCACGTGAACAGGTAACAGCAGTAGTATAACTTTTAGCAGAAAATGGATTTTCACCCAAGAATTTTAATACCTAGGTACCTCCTATCCAGAGGTTACAAGAAATAGAAGTGTTGTACTTGGATGCTGAAATTTAAGTTGCAAATTACTTTCACTACCTATCGTAAGTCACTTCGCGGAATAACTAACTTTATCGCAACGAACTCAATTATCAATCGCAAATAATGAACTTACTTACTTGATCACAGTGCTGCCTCTTTTTGACTAACTTTGTTCTTCATTTTAACACAAGATTTCACTTACTTTAACTTCCACGAGAGCGCGCTAAGTATTTTATCCCAAACATCCTTCCACTATAAACTATAGTTTAGATTTTTGTTCGGGCATGATCCTCAGGATTAATAGATCTCTTTTGACAACTGACACAACCCTCTAGGTGCAATACTGCAACCTTGAAGTATGGGTACTATAGTTCTAAATTATGGACGCAGCACATTAGAATTTCTTTTAGAAAAGACCTCAGAAATAATGTAATTCCAGACTGAAATACATGGGAACTATCTTTATTTTAATTTTTTTTATATTATATTTTATATATTAAGATGTTCTATTTTTTGTCATGACGTTGTGAACATACTTTATGTATCAAATGCACAATAAAACAATCTTACTTACTTTTACCCTTTCTTTGTATAGGACTTTCTTCACACCTCGATCGAGGTGTTCGATAATTATCTCTTCTAAATCAACCAATGTATAGAGTTTCATTTGGAGCGAACCCTAAATCCTCTTATAAACTCGTTTCAGAGACCTCTGGAAGCTGAGTGCCTGGGGCCACTCGGAGTCTCCGAAAATGCCTCGGGCGTGGCGCGCCACCATGGGCGTTCTCTGTGGGAACCTGGACGCCGCCCTGCTCATGTGCCACTCGTGGGCGGACATCCTGTGGGCGCACCTCAAGGTGTATGTGGACCTGCGAGTGGAGGAGGAGATCAGGGAGAACATTGCGGGCCGCCGCTACTGCCCCATGCCGGACAAGTATTGGAACCAGAAGTGAGTTATACTTGGCCATGCTCTGTATAACTCACTGAGATCATATAACATAGAGGGAACCCGATGTATCAAGATTTGCGTCCAAGAGGGACCATCAGCTGATTTCAAAATCAGTGCCGGAGTTGTAGTAATTTTTCTCTCGCGAAAGAGTGGGTACCTAACCTACCTAATTCTTCTAAAATAATATTTTTAGTTTTTTCATACCTACCTATTAGTTATTTTTGTCTTTGTTTCCTCTTTTACTTTCCTTATTTTCTACTTATTATGTAGTAATATAAGACTTCGTATCTGACGTAAAAATTAAGGATGTTTAGATATCCGCCACTGCATGAGGTAAACAAAAAATTCAAATAAATTGAACCAATCAGAGGCCAGGATTTTTTGAAAGAGGGACCATCAGCTGTTCAAAGTTGGACGCATAAATTTGTTCAATTCGAGATAGGCAAGGTTTCCTCTATGTTATATGATCTCAGTGGTATAACCAGAAGTGAGTTATCTTGCGGATGTTCTGTATAACCAGAAGTGAGTTATCCTTGAGCATGCTCTGTATATCCAAAAATGAGTTATCCTTGGGCATGCTCTGTATAACCAGAAGTGAGTTATCCTTGAGCATGCTCTGTATAACCAGAAGTGAGTTATCCTTGAGCATGCTCTGTATAACCAGAAGTGAGTTATTCTTGAGCATGCTCTGTATAACAAGAAGTCAGTTATTCTTGAGCACGCTCTGTATTACCAGAAGTGAGTTAGCCTTGCGCATGCTCTATATAACCAGAAGTGAGTTATTCTTGAGCATGCTCTGTATAACCAGAAGTGAGTTCTTCTTGAGCATGCTCTGTATAACCAGAAGTGAGTTATCTTGCTCATACTCTCAGAAGTGAGTTATCTTGCGCATACTCTGTATTACCAGAAGTGAGTTAGCCTTGAGCATGCTCTGTATAACCAGAAGTCAGTTATTCTTGAGCATGCTTTGTATAACCAGAAGTGAGTTATCTTGCGCATGCTCTGTATAACCAGAAGTGAGTTATTGTTGAGCATGCTCTGTATAACCAGAAGTGAGTTATCTTGCGCATACTCTGTATTACCAGAAGTGAGTAGGCCTTGAGCATGCTCTGTATAACCAGAAGTCAGTTATTCTTGAGCATGCTTTGTATAACCAGAATTGAGTTATCTTTGAGCATGGTCTGTATATCCAAAAATGAGTTATCCTTGGGCATGCTCTGTATAACCAGAAGTGAGTTATCTTGCGCATACTCTGTATTACCAGAAGTGAGTTAGCCTTGAGCATGCTCTGTATAACCAGAAGTCAGTTATTCTTGAGCATGCTCTGTATAACCAGCAGTGAGTTATCCTTGAGCATGCTCTGTATAACCAGAAGTGAGTTAGCCTTGAACATGCTCTGTATAACCAGAATCGAGTTATTCTTGAGCATGCTTTGTATAACTAGAACTGAGTTATCTTGCGCATTGCTCTGTATAACCAGAAGTCAGTTATTCTTGAGCATGCTCTGTATAACCAGAAGTGAGTTATCCTTGGGCATGCTCTGTATAACCAGAAGTGAGTTATTCTTGAGCATGCTCTGTATGACCAGAAGTGAGTTATTCTTGCGCATGCTCTGTATAACCAGAAGTGAGTTATTCTTGGGCATGCTCTGTATAACCAGAAGTGAGTTATCATTGGGCATGCTCTGTATAACCAGAAGTGAGTTATTCTTGGGCATGCTCTGTATAACCAGAAGTGAGTTATCTTGCGCATTGCTCTGTATAACCAGAAGTCAGTTATTCTTGAGCATGCTCTGTATAACCAGAAGTGAGTTATCCTTGGGCATGCTCTGTATAACCAGAAGTGAGTTATTCTTGAGCATGCTCTGTATAACCAGAAGTGAGTTATCCTTGAGCATGCTCTGTATAACCAGAAGTGAGTTAGCCTTGAACATGCTCTGTATAACCAGAAGTGAGTTATTCTTGAGCATGCTTTGTATAACTAGAACTGAGTTATCTTGCGCATTGCTCTGTATAACCAGAAGTCAGTTATTCTTGAGCATGCTCTGTATAACCAGAAGTGAGTTATCCTTGGGCATGCTCTGTATAACCAGAAATGAGTTATTCTTGCGCATGCTCTGTATAACCAGAAGTGAGTTATTCTTGGGCATGCTCTGTATAACCAGAAGTGAGTTATCATTGGGCATGCTCTGTATAACCAGAAGTGAGTTATTCTTGGGCATGCTCTGTATAACCAGAAGTGAGTTACCTTGCGCATTGCTCTGTATAACCAGAAGTCAGTTATTCTTGAGCATGCTCTGTATAACCAGAAGTGAGTTATCCTTGGGCATGCTCTGTATAACCAGAAGTGAGTTATTCTTGAGCATGCTCTGTATGACCAGAAGTGAGTTATTCTTGGGCATGCTCTGTATAACCAGAAGTGAGTTATTCTTGAGCATGCTCTGTATGACCAGAAGTGAGTTATTCTTGCGCATGCTCTGTATAACCAGAAGTGAGTTATCCTTGCGCATGCTCTGAAAAAATATCAAAACGGAGATTAAAAAGAACACACAATTAGGAACTCAGAAAATGGGAATTGATAAAAGACACGATAATCTTAGCCGCTGATACATGGAACTAACTACTGTTAGTTTCTACATGCATATAGGCTGAAACTTTTTGGAAAGGAATCATGAAACTTGGCCCTGTTTTTAACATAATAATAATAAAAAATAAAAACAAATCAACATGATGTGTAATTCTGTATGTTACCGACCTCTGTAGCTTGATCGATAAGGCAGCGGACTTGTAACCTGGAGGTCGGTGGTTCAAGTCCCGGTATCAGCGTAGATTTAGTAAAGCTAGTTTGAGTAGTTGTGATATCACGATATTGATTAACACAAATATGATAACTTTAATTCTGTAGGTTCGACTTGGACAAGGTGTTCCGGGAACTGGAGAACTGCCAGTCCTCCAGCATCAAGCAGGAAGCCCACCAGCCAGACCGGCTCGTCCAGCAAGCTCTCATCCTAGACAACGTGACGTCACTCCTGACTCATCTCCATAGCTTCGTGACCCACGACACACCCATGACGTCACACCTGTCCCGTCTTGCTGCCCACCTTGTTCTAACATTCCGCATGTTGCACCCCACAGGGGCGGCTGAGTGCAGAGTCAAGGGGGATGAGATCATCAAGAAATACATCAAAGTGAGCGAGGTGCATCCTATCTAATTCATGTAGATTTTTCTTTCTTTCTTTTTTTTTTTTTTTTCTTTATATCATGACCATATACCTAATGTTACCAAGACAATTGTTAGTTAGTATAAATTGTTAGTATAAATTTTCAGTGGTATGAAAAGTGTCTATTATTAATTATTATACTTGTACTCGTTTTGGGGTCTAAGAGATTACTGTTTTTATCAACTTCTATTTAATTTAAATAAACGGAGCTCGCTTTTAATTTCACCGGGCGTGTAATTATGATGCTTGTACAATTACAAAGCATTAAGATTCAGAGATGCGAGCATTCGTAAGACTCTTCCATGAATAAAGTCTTTGAAGAACTGTTCTTTGTAAACAAAAACATAAAATAAATTGGTATATACTAATAAAATTAGGTCTTTAACCATGCCTAATATAGTGGAAAAAATTACAAAACAGGCATTTTTTTTTTTTTTTTTTTTTTTTAAGTTTTATTAGGTAGAACAAAAAATATAATATACAGTAGAACACAATGAAGTATAAAGAAAAACAAAAAGATTAAACAAATATAGAGGAAGGAAAAAAAGAGATAAATGTCCTACCTAAAGGGCGGGGTTATCGCCTGTGGCAATCTCTTCCACCCAACCCTTTTGTTCCATTTCCTCGTCAGGAGTGCAGCGGCCGCAGCAACCCGCACCTGATAGCTTACTACGTGTCGCACCTGAGCCCTGAGGAGCAGACCCAGGTGTACGCCGGGTACCTAGACAGTGTGCTGGAGCCCGGGCTGAGAGCCCAGTGCCTGCAGGCCGCTGAGCAGAATGGTCTGCAGATACGAGACATCACCAATCTGGTGGTCGAGAGAATCAAGTGAGTAAAAAAAAAAGTTAGCTGTCATATTTGTGTTAATCACTTTCGTGATATCACAACTACTCAAACCCGCTTTACAAAATCTACGCTGAAACCGAGACTTGAACCACCGACCTCTAGGTTACAAGTCCGCTGCCTTATCGATCAAGCTACTGAGGTCGGTGAATCTAGTGAGTACTCAGTGCAATTATGTAAGTATGTTTGGTTTTGTGTTATCAAGTCAAAACTTTAGAAGGTTGCTCAATAATACGAAATCCTAATCACAGCATATACCCAAGTAATCTATGCCTTCTCGCAAAGCCAGCAGTTGTAGCTGTCCATTCATAGAGCTAAATTATTTTTCATCACCAGGTATAAGTGGACGCTTACAGAGCCTTACAGAGTAGAACATTTTCTATCTAGCCGGGACTCGAACAATGTTTACACAAGCCTAGTGTGCTACTGCACTTGGCCACGATGAGTACTCTAGAATGGAAAAAATTGATAAACCTAACATGAGTAGAGTATTTTTTTTTTAAGATGAGTGTTTCACATCCTTTTTTATTTCGTAGCCATGAAAAAGAAGCTACTATAGACACTGGTGGTCTGTGTTGTAGCTTGCCCATCCTGTAGTGTGCCTCCCCTCTGATGGGCGAGAGGTGAAACAATACTTCCTATGTAGGTGCTGGGTCAACACGAGCACACCGGAAGGTATCCATTACAAAAACCTGTAACCAAATTAGAATACAAATTTTCTGTCGGCTTGAGGGATCGAACCCGGAACCGTCCGCATGGAAATCGAGTGCTTAACCACTGAACTAATCGCGCGCTTCAAACATGGTATTTTTTTTTTTTTTTTTTTTTTGCTACATAAAATTCAATGGATTATAAGTAAAATATCTCGTCCATAGATAGAGACATTGTTCCCTGAGCCCACCAGAACTTGAGTTATTGAGAAAGATTTAGTTTTGGCTCAAAATTACCCTAATTACTACGTAAAAAAAATACATTCTATAATTTTCGGGTAGTAGAAAGTAAAAATTAAATTAGAAGTGGTGAGAAATAATTTTCAAAATCTATTTTTTTGGTATTCTATATATTCAAGTATGTACTTAATAAATCATTCATTTTATTTATACAAAAACAGATTTCACTAAAATTATACGACTTTGATATATTTTCACACCGCAGACAGAAAGCTCCCAGGAGCAAGAGGAGGGCACTTCTCCCGGAGACCACAGAGGAAGATCTGGACAAGATCAACGCCATAGATTGGATCACCTTCTATCCTGAGCAAAGAGCGGATGCTGTGTGGAAAACCAACGAATTTGTGCGCTATTTTGTACTCCAAGATAAAATAGAGGCTGCCAAGATGGCTTTAGGTAATCTATTTGATTAAGTACCCACAAAATTGACTTCGGGAACCTTAGGCTCAAAGTCAGGGAAGTGGTAACTTTCCTTATCCTATAATAAGGAAAGTATTATATTCGTCGAAAATTTGACCTACCCAGTTTTTCACATTTCTGGACGAATCACAACCACAGGATACCAAAAAACTTGTTTTCGGCCATCAGTCCGTGCGTCCGTATGTGTGTGTGTGTCTGTCTGTGTGTGAACACGATATCTCGAGAACGGTAAGATCTAGAGACTTCAAATTTGGTGTGGAAGTTGATTTTATGGACAAACTTTTTTATTATTCACCCTAGATGGGGGTTGTGACATATGAAATCCAATGATTTTGAGGTGCTGATTACGCATTTCACATCGATTTTTAGCTAATTGTTACCATCCAGTCACCAACTCACCAGTGGTGGAATTTGACTTCCTTTCAAGTGATAATGAAATTCGTGTGGTGTCACACCAGATTTTTATATTTTTCTACAGACAACATAGAATATTTAAAACAGAAGTTTTATGGTTTTTTAGTTAGTTTTGCTTCGAATTTCATCGTGTCATCTTGCTATCTAACTCTTCATAAACTTGGAAAACGACATTGTGAGATTGTTCACGAGCTTGGCATTGTCCGTTCACTTGTTTCTTGTGCCATCAAATGGTACATGGAACTTGGTAATGAAGCTGACCGTCGCGGAAGGGGAGAAAACGCACGGTAAACACTCTTAAAAATCGAAAACTCATTTTAAAGCATGTCAAGTGTAATCTGCGGATTTCCATCAGAAAAATTGTCCATAATAAGACAAAGAAAAAACATTAATATTAATAATTCATTAATGATTCAAAAAAATAAATTAAAAAAAAATACCCTTACCATTTACTTATTCATCCTTAAAAATTGAACTCTGTAATATTATGTGAATTGTTAAAATATTTATTATAAAAATAAAGTTGAAATAAATAAATAAATAAAATTATGTATGTGTTGGTTCCCCGCAGGAAAAATTTCCGACGACACAATCAACCTTCTGTGTGACGGAGGGGAGCTCACCTCCCACCCGAGTAGCTCCCGCAACGCCTCCGCCATCCGAGAGTTCCTCTGCCACAAGACCTACCTGGCGGCTGAGGAGGCCTTCAATGATTGGTTCCACTACTACAACTCCACCAAGCCCCGACCTCTGCCGGAGCTGAACGAAGATGTTCCCTACTCGGAGAGAGTTCTGCACGAGTCGAGGAAGGCGCAGTACGAAGAGGAAATTGCAGAGTGGACAGGCAAGCTGAACGTGTATTCAAAGGTACAGTCGGGCAACTGTCGTTAAGAAAATCCTATTGTTGTTGTTGTCGTACACAGCTTGGCTACGACAGCTGTTGTAGCCAGCTGGAGGGGGAAATGATGGTCTCCAGCCAACTTGATTTCAAAGTTGGCTCGTCCTGAACCACATATTTCAATGTGCGATCAACCATCGTGAGGACTTGGACGTTTTCTTTATAAGCTATTAAATCCTTAGGAAACTGCCAGCTGGTCTGACCTGTAGGGGTTGGCTAGTCAGTTTTCTATTTATACTTCTCTAGCGAGACACAGGTTTTCTCCCTGCTTAACGTCCCCGAACCAGTCAAAATAAAACCTATTAGATACATCTAATACTATACACATTTCAGGGATAGAACTTTATTGAAGAAAAAGTGGTTTTATTCTTACAGTTAATTCCTGTTATTATGTACAGTGTCAAGACTTGTGCACACAACACAATTGAAGAAAATCTTTGCATTTCGCATTTCCAGGACTTTGAACTTCTACATCAAACTTTGAATTATCAGTTCATATGTACTTATTTTAACAATTTACAGACTACTAAGTCAAAGCTCTATAACGTACTCCTGTTCCCTGATGGAGGCTGGATGGTGGATCAGTTTGAAGCAGACGACAGTGATCGACAGAAGCAGTTGACATCCCTGCGCAAGTCTGTCATTCCCAAGGTTGGTTTTGAGTATCATTTGTCATTCTAGCGCTGCAAACCTTCTAAAATAATGGTCCATCTCTACCTTAGCTGATTAAAGAAGTGCAAAAATAAGGCCTAAGCCTAAAACTTGCCGATACAGAATTTTTGTAGAATCAAGGGTGTAGGAAAAACGAACGGTATTCTACCACATAAAACAAATTTGATGAAAATCGGTGGAGCGTTTTTGGAGATGAAAGTGATTTAGTATAAAATCTCGAAATTGCCATGTCTATACAATATGAACCAATCACAAGAAAGTATTGTGTCCATAATTGGCATTATATATTTATTTTTATTTTTTTTCTTGAAAAAAATAATTAGGTATTTTAATTAAAGCTTTGATTTTTTAAAAACATCAATTGATGTTCATTGAAATGTTTTAATAAAATTGAATTAATTTTTAGCTTTGACCGTGTTATCGAACTTTAAGAAGGACAAACTTACATACGAAGATATGAGGGTGTAAAAAACCGGGTGAATCGGTTCGTGTAAAGATACACACACTGCCGTGTTTGCTGGAACAGAATTGATAGTAAAAAAGTTGATGTGTGCATTGCATATGTCCTATAAAAATACAATGGTACTTGTCAAAATCATTTTCATTTTACTCTCTCACAGGTTGTATCACTATTGTATTCGTTGCTGTCTACTATGGAGCAATACACGGAAATCCTCAACCTCACTGATATTGTGGTGTCAGAACAAAACCAACTTTACAAGGTTTGTAAAAGAATTACTTGATGAATGATATTATTGTTTTCATTTAATGTATCAAATTTTCAGTAGGTGTTATGACATGTAAAGAAATTAATTGATATTTTTACTTGTATTGACGTCAATCATCCCAACCCTTAAAAAAAGTGTTTCATTGCATTTCTAATTTCGTACCCACTTGTGGTCTGTGTTGTAGCTTGTATGGCGAGAAGTTCCCATTTTGGTGCTGAGTCAACACGAGTGCACCGGAGGGTATTCTTTACAAACAACTGTAACTGTAACCAAACTTTGAATTCACTTTTTTGTCGGCTCGGGGTGTTCGAACCCGGGAACTTTCGCATGGCAAGCGAACTTTAAATACAAATGGGAAAAAGTAAAAATCTTCAAGTTCGCCTGAAATAAATTGAAATTACAATCTTCGATCTGTTGATGATACCAGAGGATGAATATATGAGAAATAATTTGTAGATAAAACCTTCAATTTATCTCTTGTTCCTTTACAAATTTGTTACAAGAACTTGCAAAATACTTACAAGAAATGTGACCTGGAGTTTATGAAACCTTGTCTTTTTCTATGTTGCAGATCTACTCTCAACCAGAACTGGAGGATTTGCTCAACAAGTTTGCAGACGCTTCCACAGAACTGTTGAAGCAGGGATTTGATCCTTGGGGCTTCTCCACGCGACTTTGAAATTAATTCAGGCGCTGCGCTGCCGCTGATCTTTCCTCATGATGATTCAGTTAGAGCCCGGATGGTATGCAAAAGATTATTGGCATAATCTTTAGCATATTTTGACTATTTTTGGGGTTTTAGCATTTTATTCAGATTATTTGGATTATTTCGAGCATTTTTGAGGAAATATTTACTGTTGAAAATAATACATTTCGTCAAATACCGTTCTTCCCTTGACCTAGGATTTGAAATTAATTCAGGCGCTGCGCTGCCGCTGATCTTTCCTCATGATGATTCATTGTTAGAGCCCGGATGGTATGCAAAAGATTATTGGCATAATCTTTAGCATATTTTGACTATTTTTGGGGTTTTAGCATTTTATTCAGATTATTTGGATTATTTCGAGCATTTTTGAGGAAATATTTACTGTTGAAAATAATACATTTCGTCAAATACCATTCTTCCCTTGACCTAGGTAGATGTGGAACGGTCATTTCCATGGTACAGAAAATGATCCTGAGTGACCGACGCCATGTTTTCACCATGGATAACATGGAAAAGTTTATGCATGGTTGTTTAGCTCTACAAAAATATTTGGTCTTTGGTGTAAAGTCTGTAATTATGAACCTACTGTTGAAGTTGTGTTAATTTTTGTAATAAAAAAAATGCCTTCTTTAAGGATACATCACCAGAACATTGGATTATTTTGCTTATTTCGCCATTTTTTGGATTATTTTTACATATTTTGGCACTTTTCTAGCATAATCTTAAGCATATTTGGAATATTTTGGACAGATTATAATCCGGGCTCTAGTTGATAATGACAAGAGGGAAATATTTACACTTGGTGGACATGGAACACGAGGATAACATTTGAAATTATAGAACTCTTATTGAAAATTTAAAAATGAAATTTGACGAGAAATATGTAGACAGAAGGCTGAACTGATGTGCTTTGAAATTATATGACTCTTTTATTAAAAATTTAAAAATAAAATTTGAGGAGAAATATTCAGACAGAACATATGAAGTAAGTTTGGATTACCTATGGTTTGGATCGCGAGGAACCATTAGTCAATTCTCGATTAATTTTTTCAAGAAATTCAACCTGAACGTGAAAGAAGTGCAAACAATTGCTGAAACAATTGTAAAAGATTCAATATATATTTTGAAACAACACAAGTCGTAGACCTCATTTTTGCACTTTTTTGTACAATTTTTTTGGATTTTCTATAATATCGGAGCTGAATCATAATTAATTAAAAAGAGATTATTAATGATCTATGTGAAACGCTAATACGCATATACGTACAAAATTTAATCAAAATCGGGTTAACCGTTCACGAGATAAAATCGTATAAGTAAAAAGTTAGTGGTCAGGCGCATGGTTTCTTTCACCCAGCTAGTGCGCAGTTGATGAATTTATAATGGGACCATCTACAGAACGTCTCCTATGTGTACAAAATTTAATCGAAATCTGTTTTTTAGTTTCCGAGATTTGCGAGTTACAAGGAATATTTTTAACAGACCGACAGATAGACACAAAACTAAAGTTGCTCAGGAGGTTATGAAACGTCCAGAAAAAAAATTGAAATCGGAACAAAAAAATATTTTTTTTTCAAAAACGAACACAATACCTACTTCCGATTTCTAATATAAGAAATTTCTCGGAAGTAATAAGTTGTAGGTTATTTATACCCTTCTTAATTTTGTACTAGATCGATGTTGGTAAATGTCAGTGATATATTATGAGACCACCACTTGTACCAATTTTCATCAAAATCGGACAAACGTTGTGGATTTGTATAAAGAACATAGCCACAGACAGACACACGTAAAATGATGGATTAATAAAAAGTCGTAAGAGTGAGACTCCGTACTAATATGTACCGGTACATTTGTACAGCTGGCAACACTGTAAAAGTTTATTGTAAACAAAAACTTTCGGCAAGTCTCGAAAGAGGAAGTACAAAATGTAGAGGAGGACAATGCACTTCCTTGGGGTCAAACCATGAGAAAGAATAACAACAATAATTATGGCCTAGGTATTATATTTCTACACTGCTCTAGAATACTGTTTCATATTAAGCTGGAAGCTGTATATTAAAAATAATAAGTAGATATCCAGTGTCGGAGCTCTGATAAAATTTAGATTTTATTATAAAGCTCAACTAGCAGTGAGCCCGTACTTCGCAGTGGGACTTGACTGAACTAACACACCGTCACGTTCACGTACCTGAACAGGTGGTTACAGAAATTTACTGAGACTGAACTAATGAAATGTGGCGACAGAGAGTATCCTAATGGTTCGAAAGTGTTCATCATAGAAAAGGCTAAATGCATGGCCGCTCTGGTGGATGGCCATGTCTTTTTTTACTTTTATATTTCTTATCAAACAAAGAGACGTTGATTTTACGGGGGGGGGGGGGTCAAGTCTCATGAAAATTTCGATATCTGTTACCGACTAAGTTATTGTAGATTCAATTATAAACAACCCTAATAGTCAGATGGCCCAGATTTGAATTTTGGTTTTGAATGCAGTGAGGAGAATTCTCGGATCAATTGGCAGATAGTACAGGCAAAATCACACTTTAGATAATGGGCAAATGATGTGCCTTAGCGAGAGCTTCGTCTAAGCCAGGGGTAGCCAACTTGCGGAGATTATAATATGGGAGCTCCACATTGAAAAGTCTAAGTTTTCTTTGATTGAAAGGTCTTTCGATAATATTTTGGCTCTTTTCTATAGAAATATTAAGTTTCTTTTGACCTATTCTAAAGGCCTTTCGATTTTCCGTTGAATAGTGATTTGATATACCGCACTCATTGTCTAAGATGAAAAATATCTCACACTTTCTAAAAGGTGTGAAACTGGGTGTGACAAAAATTACAAATAAAAATTTGTTTGAACCTAAAAATTTATGTAGATTTCAAACATATCGTAAAAAAATCTGCTGTAAACATCACACGACTTTCCTTATCCCCAAAAAGAAGTCGAATTCCGCCACTGGTGACTCAATGGTAACAGATAGCTGAAAATCATTGCCAAATTCGTAATCAGCACCTCAAAATCATTGGATTTGATAAGTCATAATGAAGGATTAATAAGTTAGTCACAGCGGCTC
The DNA here is from genome assembly GCA_024516035.1 of Bactericera cockerelli. Taxonomy (NCBI): domain Eukaryota; kingdom Metazoa; phylum Arthropoda; class Insecta; order Hemiptera; family Triozidae; genus Bactericera; species Bactericera cockerelli. The sequence continues at coordinate 26,580,696 of CM044957.1, read as the reverse complement.
CCCCCCAAAATACGTCGGTAAATTGGGGCCGAAGTCCAAAAAGATTTCAATCTTAATATATAAATGTCAAAGTCACTGACTGACTGATCATCGCTCTACAGCCCAAACCGTAATACCTAGCGAGCTGAAATTTGGTAGGTAGCTTTGTCTTATAGTCTAGATGTGCAATAAAACGGGATTTTTCGAAACTCCCACTACAACACCTTTTGCTTTCACGGCCATGCCTCCGTCCACAAAGCGGGCGACAGCCCGCTAGTAAAATATAATGATCAGAATAGTCCCCTATTTTTTTTTTAATCTAAGAAAATGTTGTTATCTAACTTTTTTGTTGTTTTATTTTTAACCAATTTAAAGAAGAGGCGCTTGCGGCCAATATTTGCGGACACACGGACCAATGGCCGAAAACAACTTTTTTGGTATCCTGAGGCTATGATTCGCCCAGAAATGTGAAAAACTGGGTAGGTCAAATTTTCGACGAATATTCGTAGGTAGGTAGGTATATAGGAATTATTCGACGATATGAAAAGTAATGAGAAAACAAATTGAAATTAAAGGGTAATGGCTTTTCATAACGTCAGACACTCAATAATATGTACCTAATCGTTTAAATGAACGACGGCTAATGATGGAAAATCATATCCCCGACCAAACTTCTGACTGCGTAAAGAACAATAGCTCCCCCCATAGGGGAAATGAAGCTAAATTCTCGAAGAATATAACTGTTTATTTTGTGATCTGGCAACAGTGTTTCCATCTCCAGTGTCCTTGGCTTGCGTGATGGATTGATGGGTGTTAGATGTAAATTATTTTACTCGTCTACTTGTGATTATTTTAGTTTTCAGTTTTAAAATGTTTAATTGATTTTTAATAAAGTTTTAAATGATAAATTAAGTTAATTTGTGTTATGTATTTACACGTTCCCTGGTGTTTTTGTTCATAGTTGAAAAATGTTTCGTTGCATTCCAATCTTCAAAGGATGCAATCGTCAAGTGGAATATGTGGACAAACGTCACTGCTCTCTTCCAAATGTACCCGAAGATATTTTGCGCTACTCTAGAAGTTTAGAGGAACTTTTGCTCGATGCTAATCACATTCGAGATCTACCAAAGGTAAACATAAGATACTTACAGCGACAGAAACCTAGGAAATTCTGTGAGAAGTCACCAACTTGTTAACTCCCTCAACAAGTGCATCCTTAACCTACATTACTTTTGAGGAGCTTAAAAGGTCCTAAAAATACTCTCAAAAAGATTTTAAAACACTCTTTATATTCAAATCATAAAATCTAATGATAACTTCCAAATGCTTACACAGAATCAAAACATCAGAGCCAAGACTGATCATACACACCTGCACCCATTCTACAACTAGGTACATACAAACCCAACATTCCATGGAATTCAGGACCTACTTTAAATCAAATTTAAACACGAAAGAAATACAAGCCAGAGCAAAACTGATTATTGCTTCTTTTTTTTTTAGTCGTAATGTCCATGATAGAGCACAACGGCACAAATTAATGAATACTGCTCAAATAATAAGTAAAAGCCATGAATGTAGTAGATTTTTTTTGTAGATAAAACTGGGAAAATTCTCACTTTAAATACCTAACTTCAAAAATAACTTTGGCTTGGTTCAGTATAGCTGGCAAACAACACTAGTGTTAATAATAAATTATTGACCATTTGGAAAATCTGCCTTGCAACAATATTACTTTTCAGCCAACACCCACTAATATACTCTAGCTAAAAACTTACTGGCTCATTCTTATTTATTGTTGTTAATCCTCTAAAGTTCTTATAAAAGCCTCTAACATTTATATGGGCTGGAGTACACACTGCGTGTGAAGGTTTGTGTCCTGAAGTACACTCAAGAATTCTTTTCTGAGATGTTATATTGATATTTTTAACAGTATGAAATTGGCAACAAAAAGCTCAAGTTAATTTCACTCTCTTCTTTTCTTTTTTTATTTTTATTTGTGGATGTCACATCCACCTAAACAAAATCGTGAGTACATTGAACTATACAGGATGTAACAGACTTGATGTAAAATCTCTTAAGGGGTGGTAGTATAGATCATTTCCAACCATTAATGTTCTATAACACTTTTGATTGAACTTAGTGGTTCTCGAGATTTTATTTTTTTGAATTGTTTTTACAAGTCCCCTGCTGCTTGACAAAGAATTGCATCTAACTTCATACATACAGTAGATGAGGCAATAGATTTAAATTTTTCCATTAGATAACAACATTTCACCATTATTTAGACTAGATTTATTCTAAAAAATTGCACACAAACTGATAAAAATCAGCAGTAGTGGAAAATTTATCGCAAACATGAAATCCACCTGAAACTTCAGTTGCCATTTTCTCAAAATACTGCCCCCATAAAGTATTATTTTCATTTGTGTAAAAACCTGCTTGAAGTCTTAACTTTCAGAAAATATGACATACTTAATATAAAATTTTCATTTTTTTATTGAAACCAAGAGAAATTAAAAAGTCAGTCAGTCAGTTCTACTAACTGTACCTACTAGGCTACCATCCTAATTTTACCTAGGGAACTAATTTTTTTCTTCAATTTGTTATTGAACATATTGGATCAAGTTTTATTTACATAGAATATGTAAAATACATAGAAGATGAGATTAAATAAAACAAAACTTGATCAAGGGTGGTGCCAATGCCAACGGCATTCTCTTTCTCTCTTTAACAAGCAGTATGGCTTCAGAAATGGTTGCTCCACACATGATGCGATTTGTTAGTTTGTTCAAGCTGTACAACATGCTGAAACCCACAGTTAACGACATGCCGTGATTTTGTTCCTTTCACTCTGTACGTCAAAAACGCACTCAACAGTGCGAAATGGACAGACATACTAAGATTGTTAGAAACAGAGTTTCAAATACCACAATATCTGCCAAAACTGACGGAGAGAGTTATCTGAAAAACCGTATTCTCATATGAGACAACCAGCGACAAAAAGACGGCTGTGGTGACGGCTGGAGTGGTCTAAGGAAGCGTCATTGGCCCTGACCTCTGTAATGCTATGTATGATAGTATCCTGAGACTGCCAATGCTTATGGAATCTGCTCTCTTCGGACACGCTGATAATAACAGGAACTTGGAGATTATGCAGATCAAGATGAACAGGATCATGCACCGTGTCAACTTGTGGATGTCCCATCATGGTCTTCAGCTTGCCCTTGGTAAAACCAATGTTGTCATCCTAACTAAAATATGCATAACCAAGGTCTAACCAATCTCTCTAGGAGAAGAGTTAGGCAAGACAAAGTCTAGATATCTCCCTTCAATACTGGAAAATCATCCCGAACATCAAAGGCTGAATGACCTGAAAAAGCAGTGAAGTGAACTTCTACATCACACAATTCCTAAGCCGCCATGGCTATTTCCGGAGCTACCTTCAAGGGATGGGCAAGGTCACAGATACTAGCTGCATCTACTGTACTGGAGAAGTGGATGACGCCAAGCACACCTTCCTCAGGTGTGACCGGTGGCTAGCTGACAGCGACGTGCTGGAGGGAGAACTTAGGGTCACCCTGACACCTGAAAACATTGTGGAACACATACTGAGGCATCAAGACAACTGGCGGCGCATTGCACTGTAAATCCAGACCATTTGTCGGCACAAGAAGATTGATCTCCAAAGTCTTATTACCTAATCTACGTTGTTCACTTTTTATTAGATGTACTTTTAGTAGTTATTACCTTGTAATATCTTAGGGTGAAAATACTGTGATACATAAAAATTATCCATTTTTTTCAAGATGATTACCTTAATTGCATTATGCCTGTCCCAAAGTAATGTGTTAAGCAGTTCCGGGACAGAGCTCTAAGGGTGTTGAAAAAAAACCTCACTCGGGCAGAGTGACCATGGCTAATTTTTAATACATACTTTACTAAATGTTATCCAGAATCTTGAAAGATTAGGTTTCAATCTTGCACTGAATCTCACGAGATAATTTTTTTTTGTGGATTGCCATTTATAGTTTCATATTATAAAATACATATTGTGTTACTTCTCAAGTTCTCACCCATTAGAGGGTAGGCATATTACAGAATGGGCTAGCTACAAGACATACCACAGGCATCTACAGTAGCTGCTGTTTCATCAAAATATAAAAAGCTGTGTAACTCTCATCTCCATAAAAAAAAAAAAAACAGGTCAAATGTGTAGCACACTCTTTACTCAGCTTTTGGTTCAATATTTTTTTTTTGAAATTAAGTAACTTTTCCATTTTTTACTTTATTATTGTTTGTATTATCACTCTTGTTTTTTGTTCTTATATGATTCCAGAATTTCTTTAGACTCAACAGGTTGAGAAAACTAGGCCTGAGTGACAATGAAATTCATAGATTACCACCTGAAATTCAAAACTTTGAAAATTTAGTAGAGCTTGATGTGTCCAGAAATGGTAAGTTGTTAATTTAGTCTTACTAGTGAGATCACATTAAGTCCAAATTATGAAACGAGATGTATTGATCTAATCCTGTTCTGCCCTTAACATGGCCTCTAGTGGGAATTTCAACCAGCGCATTCATATCAGCTGTTGGTTGGATTAACAAATCCTAGATATTTAATCTTGTTTCATAATTTGGCCCTTGAGACCACATCATCCTAGCGTTAAAATTCTATTATTATTAACCTTTGTTGTGGAGGGAAAACTCCTGTTGAGTTTTTAAATGAGGTGAAATCTATGTTGATTGAGTTATTATGAATCGTACTATTGTGTACACGTGGTGTTGTGAGTTAAAAAAATGACTAAGAAATTATAGAAAAAAATTAAAACCACAATTTCAGCCAAAAAAAATTACGACATATGTATTTTGGACTATAAAGGGATAATTTTTATTGAGTTCCATTCTGAGGAGGAGACCATCATCACAGAAAGATATTGGGAGACACTTAAAAACATTGAAAAAAGGGGCATGCTGACACAGGAAGTCTGCTGTACCTGCACGATAATGCCAGACCGCGCACTGCGATCGGTACAAAGCAACTCCGCGACTCGTTTCGATGGGATGTGTTGAGCCACATCCCCTGACCTGGCACCTTCATATTACCACATGGTAACTCCCTTGAACATGGGTGAAGAAAAGGTTTTCAACCGACAAGGAGATGAAGCAGGAGGTGTGGAGATATGAGCAAAGAAGCTGGTGGGAGGTTTTTCGTGGTAGGCATATAAAAGTTGATCCCCTGCCTCACCACCTGTATCGAGAGGGATGACGACTACGTTGAAAAAGAACTTGCACATATTGTACACATGTAACCAGGTTATTTTCTTTTTTTAAGAATTTTTTTTTTTTTTTTAACGTCTACACAAATCAAGTACTCTTTATGGACGTGCCTTTTACTACGAAACTGGGTAAGTCAAATTTTCGACGAATACTATAATTTCCTTTTTTAAGATAAGGAAAGTAAAGACGCTGTGAAACGCTCATAAAAAAAATGCCTATGGGGTATAGATTGCGCCGCTATCTTGATTACTGAATCTGTTCCATGACCACGCAGGCTAGGTGCTGCACTAGTTACACAATAAATATCTTCGCAATGCGGAATAGTAGACTCGTGCCAATTGATCACAGGACAGGAAAACGAATCTCATATTGTGATCTGACCTATCTCTATGTACAGCGTATAAACGTAATGATATACCTATGTATGTACATGTTATGATAGCCATTAATTTCAACTGAAATGAACGTGGCATAGTAGAGACCGCTGGTCTAGTTAGACAAGGGCGCGGTAGTCTGAATACCAAGGTCTTAGGTTCTATTCCCACTCGGGGCAATTAATTTTGATAAAATAATTTTCCCAAAGCTTCTTCTATCCCATCTTTATCTGCTTTCTGTTTCCGGATAAATTGGCATTTGAGTCCATGTGGACAAAACTGAAAATCGAAGTTTTATACGTAACTAGCCTTTCTAGCCTTAGGACATTCTTGTTTTGTTAAATCCATACGAACGGCGTCGCGGCGGGGGCTTTACGGATCTAGTTATGCAGTCCACATGAGAGTATCAAGAAAAACGCTAGTTTTGCAACGCCAAGGAAAACAAAACGAGCGTGCTATACCTAGGTACTTACACTAAAACTAGTTCGTATATATTTTACTTCCGATAAATTTCTAATATTCGAAATCAGAAGTATTGTGTTCGTTTTTGAATATATACAGGGTGTCCCACCAAAGTTGGACGGACACCTCAATTTACTCAGCCCCTGAAAGAGTTTGAAAAATAAAAATTCCAAGGGTACGTGTCCTAATTATGAGTTTAGGGCATGAATTTTTTTTATACAGGGTGGTTCAAAAGTCAGAAATTGAGGTGTCAACTTTCGATTTTTAAATGAATCGACCTGAATTTAATTTGATGATTTTACTTCTTAATGGTTCCTGAGTACTTTTTTAAACTAAAATATTACATACAGGGTGTTTTTTTTTACCAATTATTTTGTCTAAATTTCAGAGAACTCGATTTCGTTTAAATTTTTCTAAAACAAGAATAGATAGTGTTTTAAAGGATCTTTTGAGTTCGGGTACGAATAACCTCTGAAATGCGTTCATTCGGTGCGCGTGAGTCATGACCGTACATACAAACTTGAAATTTATGAGAGAACTATGACTTCCTTAAAGAATAAAAGTAAGTACATTAAACTAAAGAAGAGAACTTTACCTATTTTTTTAATTTTACTTCCGAGAAATTTCTAATATTAGAAATCGGAAGTATTGTGTTCGTTTTTGTAAAAAAAAATATTTTTTTGCTCCGATTTCAATTTTTTTCATATTTCTGGACGTTTCATGACCTACTGAGTAAATTTGGTTTTGTGTCCGTCTGTCGGTCTGTCTGTTAAAACGATTCCTTGTAACGCGCAAATCTCGGAAACTACTCGACCGATTTTGATGAAATTTTGCACACATCTAGGAGACATTCTGTAGATGGTCCCATTTTAAATTCATCGAATTCATACTAGCGGTTCTGGGTGAATGAGACCATGCGCCTGACCACTAACTTTTTACTTAAACGCTTATATCTCGTGAACGGTACACCCGATTTCAATGAAATTTGGAAGAATATGCATATTATTGTTTTAAATAGATTATTTATATTTATTTTTAAATCTATATCTATAAAAGAAAGCTGTCTGTATGTGTGTATGTATGTATGTGTGTATGTATGTTCTTTATACAAATCCACACCGTTTGACCGAGAAACCTGAAATTTTGCACATAGGTCCGCTTGGATCAGGAAATTCTTCTAGGCTAGATTATATCTCCCTGAGGTTAAGCTACAATGAGTAAGGATAAAAATTGATGGGTGACGCAAAAAAAATGCACGTTTTTTGACATAAATGACATTTTTTCTCGAAATTTGTCGCGACGACCTATCAACTCAAAGCGAGAAAGTTTTAGGCAAGGGCTTGAGCTTTCAATTGACATATCGATCGCGAATTTCTGATGAGCCGTTCTTGAGCTACGCCGGGGAAGGCCAGAAAATAGATGGGCGACAAAAAATATTCAGGTTTTTTTTCAAACCTAAATGACATTTTGTGTGTGGGGTGTGTGTGTGGTGGTGTGTGGTGTGTGGTGTGTGTGTGTGTGGTGTGTGTGTGTATGGTGTGTGTGTGGTGTGTGTGTGTGTGTGTGTGGGGTGTGTGTGTGGTGTGTGTGTGTGTGGTGTGTGTGTGTGTGTGTGTGTGTGTGTGTGTGTGTGTGGTGTGTGTGTGTGGTGTGTGTGTGTGTGTGTGTGTGTGTGGTGTGTGGTATGTGTGTGTGTGGTGTGTGTGCGTGTGTGTTTGTGTGTGTGGATGTGTGTGTGTGTTGGGTGGTGGTGTGTGGTGTGCGTTGGTGTGTGGTTTTGATGGGCTGGCGAAGCGGCGGGTGTAACCCGCTAGTTTTCTATAAAATCTCAAAATTGGCACGTGTTTACAATGTGAAGCAATCGCGAGGAAGTATTGTGTCCATAATTGGCAGTGTTTTTTAGTTACCGTAACGTTTACCGGGTGCCCGTAATGAGTTCTGCAATCGTGTTTTTTTGCTACTCGAACCAAGGAATATTTTTTTTTCTTTTTACTAGTGTTACTAACTTGCTTTGCATGTTTTGAATGTAAAATAAAAAAAAAAATATTCATTTCATTTCAAATTCGGGAGAAACGGACATGTGCTCCCATCAAAACGCCCTTAGGGGCAGTGGACGGAGGGTCAAAATATTTTCCCATAAAACTTTAGACTTCAAATTGGGGACCAATATTTTGTTTCAAGATCCTAACTCAAACCGTTCTCGAGAAAAAGATAGTGGCAGGGTGGTTTCGATAACCCTGTATAAACTTGAGTAAAATGTTTCGAGTAGAATTGAATATTGCAAATGAAGTTCATATCTTTCTTTTGCAATGTGGAAATGTGTTGTTTTTCCATTAAACAATATTTCATAAGAGGGAGAGAGAGAGTGAGTTAAAATAACAGGTTACCCATATTTTCATAGGGAAACACATAAAGTTGTAATATTCCAACGCAAAGGCTGTGAGGCTTCCTTTTGTTGTATTACTTTCTGTTTTCAATTTCAATCAATATTGAATTTCCACTTGATCGTTCATGTGTTGTCAAGCATGCCTCCAGCCCTATTGGATTGTTTTGTATGACTTCGACCTTTTAAGGGTGCAAAATATTTATTCGACTTGTGCTTTCCGTTCACATTTGCACAGTGTATACATATACATACATAATTATGTATTCAACTATACTTAAAAGCTCAGCCGAAAGTAAGGTGTTCTGCGCCAAGCGACTATTTCGCTTGCTATTCTGCACCAAGTGAAATGTTTGCTTGAAGAAAAGCGCTCCTCAAGATCCGGTCACTATGTTGAGCCATGTCGTGCGTGGGTGAGGGTAGCGAAATGTCCGTGGTAAACCTGGCAATTCACACAAGGGTGGTTTCATCCTTCTTCGTGTAGCAATATTTCAACCACATCGGGGTTGGGTGGGATTAATATGAGGGTAGGTGGTACGATCCTCGTGGCTAGATGTACAAATTACTTGGGTTTACCCCCTCCCTCTTGACCTTAAGGAGCTTCCTATGGAACTACACATACATATAAAGAAGGATAGTAAACTTCATACGGCCTTGGTCATTCATTTGAATCGTATTCAAGACTTACATTTTCCAAAACCAAAAGCTAGCGATTTAATGGAAAAGGGAAAAGAGTGTTTGTTTCTAATTTTATCATAATAGGATTTTTATTCAACACTATCCCGGCTATTGATGTTGAAATCACTCAGAGAATAGAATCTAAAGGCAAGTTTTATCAGATGTGCAGAGAACTGATTTGGAATAAAAAAGTACCACAAAAATGTAAGAAAGTCCTTTATAACACATATTATATCCCAATACTAACCTACAGAAGTGAAACATGGACTATGAGAAAGAAGGATATTAGCAGATTACAAGCAGCTGAGATGAAATTTTTAAGAAGTGTTCTAGGTAAAACTAGAAAAGACAGAGTAAGAAACGTAGATGTAAGAAAAACATTAAACGTGATCAGTTTGGAAGAGAAAATGAGAAACAGAAGACTCAGATGGTATGGACACATGAAGAGAATGGATGGTGAAAGATTGCCGAAGAAAATGTTTGAGATGAAAATGCAGGGAAAAAGACCAAAGGGACGCCCAAGATACCGTTATAGTGACGTCATTAGATCAGATGTTGAGAAGAAACAGGGAGATTGGGGGGATATTGAAAATAATCAAAAATATAATAATAGAGTTGGTGGAGAGGCCTTGTGCATCGACCTGTCCCTTAGGATAGAACGATTACGGATATTTCTGTGTATACTATGTATGTACCATCCGGCATTGTATTGAAAATGGGACGCATTGTATTTCAACACCAGGCTCTCGTTGCATTCCTCAGATTAGAACCTAGAAAGCAATCAATTAAAGTGTTGAGAAAAAAAAATTGAAGTTGAAAAAGAAGAACTATGTACATAATTCGAATATTTGTTAACAATAAAATAATATTTACGAGGTTTTGGTGATTTTTATCAGTTTCATTTCTTTCTTATTTACCTACAACTTGTTTTATTAGCCTCGGGCAATAATTTATTTTATGAATATTGTTTTTCTGTTTCAGACATTCCTGACATTCCAGACAATATCAAGAGTCTTAAGTCATTGCAGATAGCAGACTTCAGTAGCAATCCAATCCATAAGTAAGTTTGTCTGAGGAAAAATCTAGCTGTCAACGAAACTTTCACTATCTCCTTTTTTAAACGCCTGTTTTGGAGCATTTTTTATTTCATAGCCATAAAAGGAATACTACTTTAGACAGTTGTGGTGGTCTTCTGATGGTCGAAGTAGTCAAGACAACAGTTTGATAATACAGGTTGCGTGAATCCATTGGTTAGGATGATAGGAACCATCTCGTTGTATGCTTTGTTCCTCATATCCTTTAGAATTTGACCACATCATAATGACATCAAAACAACTGCTTTAAAAAAGAGACTCTTCAGTACAGTTTAACTCGGGCATTATAATTATTACTTTCTATCACCTATATTCTATATCTATACGGTATAGAAAGTATTGTTTTCGGTTGTTATGTCACAACCCCCATCTAGGATGAATAATAAAAACGTTAGTCAAAGCGTGTCCTCCCCAAAATACCACTAAATTGGGGCCGAGGTCCAAAAAGTTCAAGATATCAACAACAAAAAATTATTTAAGCCAGCGTCGATGGCATGTTGAATACACCGGTTCCCTTCAGAACACCGAAGTTAAGCGACATCCAGCGAGGTTAAGACTTGGATGGGTGACCATTCAAATTCTAATTCTCGTGACGCTGGCTTTTCCCGGCCCCACTCAGGCTGGGTGAGGTCAATGTGAGTAGCAGGTTTGTGAGTTTCCTGCGAATGGAGGGTAAAACCCCCGTCGTGATATGACCATGGCAGTTGAAAGCGACGTAAAACCCCACTTAAAAAAAAAAAAAAAAAAAAAAAAATTATTTAGAAAAAGTTGTTCTTATATTTTTTTCGTATATCTTATCGTTTAGCCAGAACCGCCATTGGCGGCACCGTGGTGGCACACAACACGGACCAATGTCTGAAACTTTGGATTTAGGCTCTGGGGACCCTAAAACGTGTTTTGGCACTGAAAACTGACTATCGAAAATTTTGGGTGATTCCATTACTTTGTTTTCTATAAGGTAAGGATAGTAAAAAAAACAAAGAAGAGATGGCGTTGATGGCACATTGAATACATCAGATCTCGTTCTGTCCAGCGAGACTAGGACTTGAATAGATGACCATTCAAATGCAAACCCTCGTGGTGTTGGCTATAATCGGGCCAACTCAGGCTGTGTGAGGTAAATTTGAGTAGCTGATTTGTGAATTTTCAGCAAAAAGAGGGTACTAGCACCTTCGTGATATGACAATACAGTTGAAAGGGATGTTAAACCAAAAAAAAAAATAAGTAAAACTTTGATGAAGCCTCCCTCTATATTTAATTAAATTACCCTTCAAAAGTTTACGAAATAAACAAAGCTAATGATAAACATGTATAATTATTATTTTTCACATTAAAAGGTCGGTGCATTAAAGGGTCGGTTTTGGGTGATTCCATTACTCTGTTTTCTAGTAATTTTTATAAAATGGTCCGTTCGTGCGCGCGCGTGTGTGTGTGTGTGTGTGTGTGTGTGTGTGTGTGTGTGTGTGTGTGTGTGTGTGTGTGTGTGTTTTCGTTTTAAATGGTAATTTTACACATATTTTCAATTTTAAGATAAATTTTTGACATTTGTGAAAATTTAACCTGAGAATGTGTTAGTTAATTTCTGATAAAATTTCTTCAATAATGTAATAGAAAGTCGTGTAATGTTCACACCAGTTTATTTTTGTGTGTCTTTGACTTTAAAGCTTACCTATCACAGAGTGCTTGAACACAAACATTTTGGTTACATTCAAAATTTGTAACCAAAATTTTAATGTAATATTTTGTTGGCCCCCAGGGTTTGTTTCATTAGTCAAACAATAAACCATTGAATTATCTGTAAATGTAAATAACTCGCTTTTTGTTCTCTTTCGTTTCAGATTACCAGGAGGCTTCATGCACCTGAAGAACCTCACTGTACTAGGGTTGAATGATATGTCATTGAGCAGTCTTCCTGCAGATTTTGGTCTGTAAGTAAACGCCTTGTATAGGTAATATTACATAGTCTGATTGTCACCAAACTACAGAGAAGATGTAATGGATAAAATTAGTACTGGATTATGTAACTCAGCTCATGCTAATAAGAGATAAAGATTCTCTTGTTTTCTGAGCTGGATTTGTTTTCTTATTATCATAATGAGTGGATGACTTATTCAATTTTGTGTAAAGAATACAGAATAGAATATGAGAGTGTTGACGCAACTATAAAATATTCAAGATAATAATGAGAAAAAATGTGTCCAACTATTTACACATTTTTTTCTTGAGAACTGCAGACGATAGAAAAACTCTGTGCAAGATCATTTTCATAGCTCTAAAGGGGACATTTAATGGTGACTTCTAGAAATTTCTCGGATGACCCCTTCTAGGTTATTTCAAGTTCAACTTTGGAATTTTAAATTTTAGGTGCTAAACACGATAATAATGTTGGTTTTTCATTTTACTTTTTTTAAATTGATCTCTAGTATATTGATCAAAAAGTTAATTAAAATGAAAAGCCAATATTACTATTGTGTCCAGCTTTCAAAATTAGACTGATTTGATATGCCGCACTCATGGTCTAAGATGGAAAAAATCTCACACTCCCTAAAAAGTGTGAAACTGGGTGTGACGAAAATTACAAGTAAGATTTTTTTAAACTTAAAATTTGGTGTAGATTTAAAAAATGTCAGAAAAAATAGGGGGTGCCAGTTAAAATTCCAAAGGTGACCTTGAAATAACCTGTAAAGGGTCATCCGAGAAATATCCAAAAGGGTCATATGCCATCAAGTGGTTGTCATTCATCCAGTTACAATATAGATAGTTCACTAACTGGATGGGTTTGTTCTGTAGACTCACCAGTTTGGAGTCCCTGGAGCTACGGGAGAACCTCATCAAGAGCTTGCCCGAGTCCCTATCTCAGCTGGTGAACCTGGAGCGACTGGACCTCGGGGACAATGAAATTGACGAGCTGGTGAGTAGCCAATGTTGTATAACTTCTGTAAAGTTTTTTTTTAGGTAATAGAAAGCTATAATATGTTATATTTGGTATAATCATAGTACAAAAGCCTCATCAAGCCCTTGGTACATAGGAAATGTGCCAAGTATGGCCGCCGCATTGCCTCTTTGGACGGCTATAGCAAGTCTTTGTTTGAAGTAAAGTGTTTGTTCTGTCAAAATTGCGTTACGTTAGTTGAACTCTTTGACGTTAATCAACTACTCGTTTCTGCACAAGCACCCAAATTTCCGAGTCTTACGTTTTACGTTAATAAGAAAATATGTTTGTGTGATGTATGGGTGGTGTGTGATAATTGTGGGTGTGATGTATGTGGTGTGTGAGGTATGTGGTATGGTGATGTATGGGTGTGGTTTGTGTGGGTGTGATGTATGGGTGGTGTGTGTGTGTGTGATGTATGGGTGGTGTGTGTGTGAGTGAGTGTATGTGTGTGAGTGAGTGTATGTGAGTGAGTGAGAGAGTGAGTGAGTGAGTGAGAGAGAGAGAGAGAGAGAGAGTGTATTACACTTTAAATTTGTAAAAGTAACCACAAAGAGTTTTATAACTCCAAAAATGAATCATGTCCGCAGCCACCTTACGTCGGAAAACTGCCAGCCCTACAAGAACTGTGGATCGATCACAATCAACTTCAACATTTGCCGTCCGAAATCGGACAACTCAAAGCTCTCACTTGCCTGGATGTTTCGGAAAACAAATTGGAAGATTTGCCCGAGGAAATTGGTGGCCTGGAAAACCTGACGGATCTGCACTTGAGTCAGAACCACATTGAAATTCTTCCGGATGGCGTTGGTCATCTCAGCAAACTCACCATCCTTAAGGTTGATCAGAACAGACTGACTGTCCTCAACGAGAATATAGGAATGTAAGTGTAACACTTTTTTTCTCATGAGAATAGAAAGTCTTGGTTTCTACTGCCCCTGTGAGTCACCAGCCAGGTGTCCAATACACGTGTCAGTCTTACAGCAACAACAACAACAAAAATGTTGCTTTTAGCAGTATTGGTAGTTTAGTGGTTAAGGCGCAAGACTGGTAATCCAGGTAGCGTAGGAATCCGTTGGTTCCAAGCCCGCTCAGTGGATGATTTTTTCCTCGTTTATTTGAGTATAATGAGCACGTAATAATAGCACTCGTTATGTTTTAGGTTGTATAAAATGCTTTAAGCCTTAACCTCATCAAGGTGTTACCTTCCACTAAAGGGTCTATTATTATCATCATCATGATCGAATCATTTATTTTGTCTAATAACTAAATGGTAATGTATCCTTATGAAATGTATGATTCATAAACATAAGTAATAGAACAAAGAAGAAGGGGGTGGGTGATGTGTGGCTTCTAGTTTCAACTTTTGATTCCAGGTGTGACAACTTGCAAGAATTGATCCTGACAGAGAACTTCCTCGTAGAACTACCGGAGTCCATGGGAAACCTCACTAAGCTAACTAATTTGAACGTGGACCGAAACAGTTTGCACAGCGTTCCTACTGAAATAGGTAAATACATGTCCAGCAAAATCCTGAGACGTTCACTCCTTGGTTTCAATATCTCTGCCAAAATGAATTTACGAAAATCCTATATTGCGTTATATTTTTTATTTTGTAATGCATTTGAACTGGATGCATTTATAGACGGTTTGGAATTAAAATATATCTTAAAACAGCATACTAAGAAGCTATATTACACATTTGTATTTATAAATGAGTAGCAAAGGCTGCACTCTGTGAATCCAAAGATTCTAGAGTTCGTGGGTTCGAAACCCAGCCGGGACATTATAATATGTCTTGGGCATACTGTTGGAATAATGGGACTTTAATACTCCTAATCGAGCAGTATAAATATGACGATATTATTATTATATTCACTTATTTGAATCTAAATTAATGAAAATCTGGTGTGCGAAGTTATTTTGTACAATTACTTGCTAGTTAGGTTGTATTTACATCAACACTAAAACTAAAATGTTACATCTAAATTCTAATATGGTATATGTTGCACACTTTCAGGTAATCTAGCACGATTAGGAGTATTATCATTGAGGAGCAACAAGCTTCACAGCCTTCCTAACGAAGTAGGAAACTGCCTAGATCTACATGTGCTGGATGTTGCGGGCAACAGGTAAGTTAAGAGATGCAGCTGTAGTTGTTTGGATACATTCAGAGTCTAAACTAAGAAACACACAAGTAGTGGATTATGGGCAGTACTGATTTCAATAAAAATCACAACAGCAACGAGTCTAAAATTATTATACAGGGTCCGCCAAAGAAAACCTTCTACCCACATTGACTTCACCCAGCCTGGTTTGTGCCGGAGTGCCAGCATCACGAAGTCTTCACCTCGCTGGACGTTCGTTAACTTCGGTTTCAAATATTTAATTAAAATGAATTAAATACTTAACGAATAAATGATAATCAACCATCAAATATACGTCTCGCGCGTCTTTCACTATCACATTGTCATCCTGGCAAGATGGGTTAAGCCGCTGGATTATTGTGTATGCGCCCTGAGTTCAAACCTCACCGTGAGCAAAATTTTTCCATGGTTTTTTTTTTTGTCAAATCGAGCTGAAATTTTCAGGATATATTCCTCATATGTTTGACTATAAAGGTACATTTTTTAGTGACACCATGTTAAGCAACGTCGAGCTAGGTTTTTGATGAAAATTTCTTTTTTCCAAGTGTATACAATGTGAACCTATCACGAGGAAGTATTGTGTCCATAATTGGCAGTGTATTTTTTTTATCAGTGACTCACTGACTGACAGATTATAAAAATTATGAGGCATTTTCGACAACCTGGAAAGCTGAAATTTTGCATGGTGGTAAGGTTTAATGTAAAACTACCAACTAACCTCTAACTTTTTTTTTTTTTTTTTAATTAATACTGTGACTATTTTATATTTTTATTTCTTTTACAAATAAAATATTTCCTCTAACTTGGCACCAGTTGGAATGGTGCCCAAGATACACGCACTATTTCCTCTAACTTCCAACAATCTTGTAAACTTAGCTAGGATGTTTCGGTGCTATTTGCTAAAATACAGTGCAAGATATCTCCCTTCGACTTTATTTTGTTTAAAAAAATCAAACTTGTCCAAAAATACTTTTAATGTCAACTACTTTCCAGAAATGTCTCACGAACAGGGTGGTTCCATTGAAGATTCCATATTTGACTTCCCAGGCTGCCCCTGGTAATGATTTAAAAAAAAAAAAAAAAAAAAAACCCCAGTAAAAAATGTTTCCCCTAGAGATAATGGTACACATGTTTTAGCATTTTTCAAATTTTAAATAAGTTCTCTAGATATTTCGAGTGACTCCTTTTTTTTTGCGGACCCTGTATGTACTGAAAATCGTCTTTGATAATTTGCTTTATGTTATCTTCATTAATGTTGGAACCTTTGTGCCTTTTGTACCCTCTAGATTGCAGCACTTACCTATGTCGTTAGCTAATTTGAATTTGAAGGCTGTTTGGCTCTCTGAGAATCAAGCACAACCCATGCTCAAGTTTCAAACCGACACAGACGAACAAACAGGAGAACAAGTTCTGACTTGTTTCCTCCTGCCTCAGCTGGAATATAGAAGAGACAATCCAGGTAAATGTCCACAGCATATTTCTCACATATGGACGTTTTATAAATCATGAAATATGCAGGCACGAGCTTATAACAAAGTCAACTGAAAGATTATCAGGTAACAGAAAATTGTAAAGAAGAATAATGCAGCACGTATGAAAAAAAAGTCGCTGTTAACATACCCACCTCATAATTATGTTTCCAGATCCCAATGACATTCGTCTTAACAACAGTAAAAACAAAAATATAAAAAGATGCCAAGAAATAAAAGATGCCAATTCCTTTTAACAAATGCACCTAATAATTATGTTTCTAGATCCCAATGACATTCTTCTTTACAAATGCACCTCATAATTATGTTTCCAGATCCCAAATGACATTCCTCTTAATAAATGCACCTCATAATTATGCTTCCAGACCCCAATGACATTCTTCTTAATAAATGCACCTCATAATTATGTTTCCAGACCCCAATGACATTCCTAGTGACGAAGACTACAACTGGGAGGAGAGAGAGGCATCTCGCGCCCACTCTGTCAAGTTCACAGATGACGTCATGAAGACTGACACGGAGAAATCTGATGGGGTAAGAAAAGCTGGAACCATGCGTTCAGAATAATAGCCCAAAATCTAAAATTAATTAATTATTTGTTCTCATTAATTGACCCATTAAGTCTAATTCCTCCATGAATAGAAAAGTTTTACATCCAACTACATTGTTGCTAATGGAAAAATCTACTCATTAACTCTTCCACTCAATTGACCATTAGTCATTTTTTGTACATAAGTTCTTGAATAAATTTATCCATATGTCAATGGGGGTTATTATCAGGTATTAACATCAGTAGTATTGTCAATATTAATAAATTTCTGAGTTTACATTTTACTTCTTAGATAAATTTAGGTTACATTGGTTCCAAGATTTCTCAAGGTCCTTACATACGTTGAGCAAGAGTATCTCGACCAAGTCATGAGACTTGAGTGACAAATTTCCTGGACGGGTTTCCATTACATAAGGAATATTACTTTTTTCTTGCAGCAGCAAACCTCCTTTGTCCGACAAAACACTCCACATCCTAAAGAGCTGAAAGAGAAAGCCAAGAAGTTATTCAACAAGAGCAAAAGTCCGAATTCTAGTCTTACAACCGAAGAAATAGTCCTGGTAAGTTCCACCCTTTCAGTTTTTGTTCACACCCCAGAAATTTGATCGAACTCTTTTTAAACTTACACTTTTGCTACTTTGTTACAAATCTCTCTAGGGATCCAACAGTTTTAGTTTTACATTATTGAATTTTGATCTATTGAGAAACATTATTAATGAATCATAACAGAACCCTTACTCTCAGAATAGGAGAAGCCCTCTAATCTATTTTCTATTCTAGTAGTTTTTGTTTTTATTAGTACCTGAGAGTATTCTAGCGCTCGAGACCATACAAATACCTCAGCTCTAAAGATATGTAAAAGCTATAGAAGATTCTGGCCGGTTCCCCACTGAGCGCAACATTGTGTCTCAAAGCGTTCAATACTCCGCTCTTCCTTCAGAATCCAATGAAATCAAATCCCACCAATTGAACATTGCTTTGCAGCAGTTCACATTCAAAATTCGAGACAAAATGCCACGGAACATTAGAAAAGAAAATGTTGAGCTCAGTGGGGAACCGGTTTCCAGTGCAGTGGTCTCGGCTCGCAAAGTAAAGATAATCTAAAAAAAAAACATATTTGTGAAGTTATAAATTTTCCAGAATTGAAAATTATTTAAACTTTCAGGATGGAATGAAAAACATGCTCAAGTGTGACACCCCTGTTGCCTCTGACACAGAACACCTGAGTGAGCGGAGTGCTAGCCCTAACAGTGATGTACTTCCACCTCTGAATGATTATGTGAGTACCATTTCTTGCTATCTTCTACACTTTACTCTCGGAAGAAAAATAATAATCGTCAATGTTTAGCTTTTATTTTACTACAATGCTAATTGTTCGAAGAGAACTTTCAGAGGCACTTATCCAGCTTAAATCACTCACGATTCTCTGTCGTAACTAGAACTCGAATCCTAATCTTCTGTTGCGGATTCAACCGCGCTGATCATCATTTCCCCAAGTTGGTTTTTTATGAAAGACCTTGTTTTATTAAGATCAAAGATCAAGAGCATTATTAGGATATTTTTTTTTTTTTTTTTGCTGTTACAATTATTGTAATATTGATTGTTGATTGATGTTGTAATGTTTCAGTCGGGCAGTGCTCAGAACACAGAGAGAGTCACATCTCCAGAAACAGAAGAGGATTATGAGCAAGCAGAAGATACGGTATGTCCTGCACATCTTTTGCGCACCTAATTATATGGAAGTCATATAAATTTAAATCAATCAAATCAATAAATTTATATTAGATAAACAATTGTGCAATGAGTAATTTCTTTTCGTCTACTGCAGCTGAACGGAGCAAACTAATGAGAACTTGAATAAAAAGAATCATTAAAAAATCAAAGACAGAATAGGTGCATAAAAGATGAAAGATGAAAATCAATTAGGTATTAAAGACTTGGCTTAAAAAAAAAAAAATAGCAAAAATATCTTATAAGGCTGAAACTCATTATTAATCACGGTTCCCCGTGTGATATCTGGATAAATAATAATAGACTGTTCACATCATTAAGTACTCGCTTTTCTTGTAGAAGTTTGTGTTGAATGTTTTATTTTAAAATCACGCAATAAATATAATTGAATTGAATTGACTGTTCCCATTGATTTTGCCCCTGTTCTATGAAACAATGATTAGGTAGGTACGATACTTTAAAAACCATCGCTAGCTGGCCGATTTATCCTCACCTCAGAATGTGTTTTTCCTCATTAAATAGGACGTGTAAGGTTCTGTTTATGTAGGAAAGAAAGTATAATACAGAACTTATTACTCACTAATCCCGGTTAGAGACAGTGAAAAACATTCTGGTATAGATGATGCAACAACTCGTATAGCGACTTTCTTTTTTTTTCTTCTTTTTTTTTAATGGTACTATCTACACATACTGCCATAGCAAGGTAACTACGCCAACATGCAATAAATGACAAAGGATGGGTACACAATACATACATATACACATTCATAATAACTTTCCCCAGTTTTCTCTTTTAACCTGCCTCCCTTTCTCTCCCCTACCCTTGCTCTCACAGGAAAAGCACGTGGGCTTTAACGAGGGTATAGTAGAGCCGCCCAGTAGCGAAGGGCTCCGCCTACACCGTCGGGACACGCCCCACCATCTGAAGAACAAGAGAATCAATGTGGGCGTGGCGCCCAGCCAAGTAGCCGAGATATTGGCAAACGTTAGTAGTCATAACATTTAGCTACAACAATGCTCGCCCACTTGGTGCCAACTGGAAACCCTATTGTAGGAAGCTTTCCACGCCTGCACTTTTAATCACTTATCGAATTTTGAATAGATTTCGTAAAATAAGATAAACCTATTGTATGTTTTGCAGTGTGCTTGCATGTCTTACGTGTGTGTCTATGGTTTACTATCTTAACTCTTAATTTATCATCTGAATTTATTTATTATCTTACTTCCGATAAATTTCTAATATTAGAAATCGAAAGTATTGTGTTCGTTTTTGTAAAAATAAATAAATATTTTTTTGTTCCGATTTCAATTTTTTTCATATATTTGGACGTTTCATAACCTCCTGAGCAACTTTGGTTTTGTTTCTGTCTGTCAAAAATATTAATTGTAATGTCAAAAATTCGGAAACTACTGAACGGGAACTACTATAGGTTTCCATTTCGATAAAATTCTGTACACATATGGGAGACGTTCCCATTTTAAATTCATCAACTTCGCACTAGCGGTTCTGGGTGAAAGAGACCTTGTGCCTAACTTTTTACTTAAACGGTTTTATCTCCTGAACGGTACACCCGATTTTGATGAAATTTTGTATGTATTGTATATGCATATCTATCGTTTAGTTTTTAATGGATTATGATTTAGGCTCTGATATTTAAGAAAATCCAAAAAAAAAAAATTGACAGAAAAGTGAAAAAAAAGGGGTGTTCAATTTACCGATATAGAATTTTTTGTACAATGATAAAAAAAATAGTATTTTACAATTTAAAACAAATTTGAAAAAAAAATCTGTCAAGCTGTTTTGGAGATACAATTTATTTAGTATAAAATCTCAAAACTGCCACGTGTATACAATGTGAAACTATCACAAGGAAGTATTGTGTCCACAATAAAATTGGCAGTGTTTTTTTGTATTATTTCCCGATTTTTGTAAATTGTTTTTTAGTTTTGCATGTTTGCTTTAAATGTCTTGTTTGTTCTTTTTTAAATTTCTATCCATAGCAATGTTTTCTTTTTCTCTCAGATCACAATCCCAAGAAGATGGCTGCAGAAATTTAGATAGCCTTCTCCATTTATTTCCATATCGAGCTAGTTTAGTTTAGAAATATTTCTTCTCTGCTATTCCCCGTCATATTTTACATCACTTGTAATTCTTGGAATTCACTCGTCTTGAACTGCACCGTACCAGATATCCAAATGGGAGACTATTTTACACCTTGAAGAATTTATTGTAGGTGCTATCATGCTACTTTGGCGATACATTGTCCCGTAATTTCCCACTATGGAGCAGTCTATGCCAGTGTGTTGGGTGGCTGACTTCTCGTATCCCCAGTACGAAAAGGTGCTTTGACAACTACAAGCTTTATTTAACAGAAAAAAATACTCTCAAAATTAAAAGCCACCTAAGTGACCTTATCTCATATATCCCCCTTTCGAAGAGTTATCTTGTTTTTGTCTTCTCTATTTCTAATGTGTGATTTTGTAGCATTATAATACAACTTAAATTGTCCATATTGTCTAGAGAAATCTACTCAATATAAATCGTATGTGTGTGTGTGTGTGTGTATTTTATATTTAATTATTCAAGTATCTTATTCAACGTTTTTTCCGTCAAGGGCCAACGCTAACATTAATTTACTATCAGTTTTATTTACTGTAGTGTATGTACTCTTCACTAAGTGATAGGCCCTTCTCCCCTACTCTTCCTCAGTCCGATGATGTACCACTATTCTCTCAAGTTTCCATAGTGCTTTCTTAACATTTATAAAGCAATATGAAATAATTCATCCAATTCTATACCTCCCGCAGGCTATGCAATAATATTTACAAAGCAATATGAAATAATATATCCAATTCTATGCCTCCCGCAGGCTATGAAGCCCAAGCCTGTGGAGCAGGACTCCAGGCCGGGGGGAAGTCACCGGCACCAGTGGCGGAGCTCAACAATGTAGGCCTGCCCCTCAACTACCCTACGCCACCGGAGAGTCTCAGAGAAGGAGATCTGACAGCCTCGCAGAACGGTTCGTACTGATCTCATGTTAATTTTTTTTTTTTTTTAAATTAAAAATTATCATATTTGTATTAATCACTTCCGTGATTTCACAACTACTCAAACTCGCTTTACTAAATCTACGCTGAAACCGGGACTTGAACCACCGACCTCCAGGTTACAAGTCCGCTGCCTTATCGATCAAGCTACTGAGGTCGGTTCGCGCATGTTAATTAGGACAAATTGCGACCTTCACCTAACCACAAGATTATCTGTCACGTGATGTTTATTTTTTGTTTTCCAAATTATATAACGACATTGCGCTACATCTAACTGTAGTAGAGTCTTATCTTCTTATCAACAATACCTTATTGTTCAGGTTTTAGCTATTTTTACTGTTAGTCATAGTATATTCATGTGTTGTGATGTCTTCATGTAAGAATTATATTTTTTCGACAGATTTTTTTTTATATATTATTTTAAAACTATGCCTTTTATTAATTCAGCCGTTCGCTTGATTCTCGACTGCAAATATAAATTAAACTTAATTTTCGTACATCCTTAGTGCTTTGCTAAACCTTTTGTGATTCTTCCAATTGCAGTAAACCTTTTGTGAGTTTTTGTACCCCATAAAGGGTTTTAGCCAAAAGGTGTGGGTTGAAAACATTAAACAGATTTACGGGCTTGTCTTGAAGTTAGTACGTTTCTTCGACCGAGGAACTGATGTCTGTGTTATCGATGCACTATTATTGTAAACTGATTTTCCCTTTCAGACACCGACGGGCTCAGTGGAATCGAGTACCGAGAAATCCACATCGAACGAACACAGGCGGGCCTAGGAATCTCCATTGCAGGGGGTGTTGGTTCCACTCCCTTCCGAGGAGATGATGATGGCATCTTCATATCTCGCGTCACAGAAGGGGGACCCGCCGATCTAGCTGACTTGAGAGTAAGTAGACCTGGGTCCTAATATTAAAACAATGGTATTTATTCTGTCCCTGTAGCTCAGTGGTAAAGGCGACACTCTGTGAATCCAAAGATTCCAGAGGTCGCGGTTTCGAAACCCAGCCGGAACATGACAAGTTATCCTCCCACTTGGGACTTTTACCACATAATAATGATGAGTCTTGAGCTTACTGCTGGAATAATGGGGCTTAATTGTCCTAATCGGGCAGTATAAATAAGGCATAATTATTATTATTATTATTCTAGCCGAGTGGGTAGCACACTAGAATTCTTATCAACCTTGAGCTCTAACTAGACAAACAACGCCGCAACAACAACAACAGCAACTATCGGTGGCTCCACTAATCCGTATTATCCCTCGCAGGTGGGAGACAAGGTGCTCGCGGTGAACGGCAGATCCCTGCTGGGCGCTGACCACTACACCGCGGTGGAGTTCCTGAGAGCCGCCGGTGCCGTCCTCATCCTGAACGTGTGCCGGGAGGTGCCCAGACCCCCGCACGGCACCAGGGTGAGTCCTCTGCTTATTAGAATAATCTTATTAAAAAAATACAAGAAACTTATGATCACTCACGAAACAAAGGAATTAATGTTTATGTAAAAATTTAATTTTACATAATATACATTAAACTCACAATATTTAATGTATATTATGTAAAATTAAAATAAATAAAGAGTATTTTGTTTTTAAAAAAAAAGTTCACATCAAATGTTAATTTTAGTGTGAGTCATAAAACCTTTACCATAACCTGGACATTGTCACATGTTTTTCCTTCTATGTGTTTCCATTATGTTTTCCTTTTTTTAAATTCAATCTGTAAAAATATATTCTTAGTCTATATTCTTATCATACAAACAAAGTTATCTCTTAACGATTACAAATTACAATGAGTGCTTCTGACCTCAGTTGCTCTATCCTTAGTGTGGCGTACTCGTCAACTGTTGGTTGGTTGTTTGATTCCCAAGCTCGGAAATTTTAGAGGTGCGAGTTATTATTGAGACATTGACATGACTTGTGACTCATACGTATAGCAACACGTTTTGTACTTTCTAGTGCCAGTATGAGATTCTAAAGCTTTTTTTGTACACGCCTTCCTCTTCCCTTTCACTTTCAACTCGCAATAACGCATACCTCTCAAAGATTTGTTATTGCAACTCAAAGAGGCATTCTTCTTATTATTATACATATAAATCTTTATTAGAAGGACCAAGTAATGTACAATATTTACAGTACATTACTTAGTCAAGTGGTTAACGGGCTAGTCTGGTAATCCATGTAGCGTAGGGGTCCGTTGGTTCGAATCCCACCCAGTGCATGAATTTTTTCCTCATTAATTTAAGTTTGTGACCACATAATAATAAGACTCTGAGGGTTAGGTGGTAGAAAATGCTTTGAGCATTAACCTCGCCTGGTGGTTAACTTCCGCTAAATAGTGTTATTATTATTATTATAAATTTAAGAAGAAAAAAAAAAAATAGCTTACTAGTTGTGCCCCACCACCAGAGCGAGCTCACGTCCAGCGAGTCCACGCCCACATTCCGCAGCGTGACCACCTCCTCCTCCCTGAGCAACAGCCGCGCCCCCTCCGCCGCCTCCCACCACTCGGACCTGCCGCCGCCCCCGCCCGCCACCGACACACCGGCGGCGGCCAAGGCCAAGAAGGTGCCGGAGCCACTCACCGGCGTACTGCCCGAGTCCCCCAGCCGCACCTTCCGGATCTACACGACACTCATCCGGGACCAGAATGGTCTGGGCTTCAGCATAGCCGGGGGCAAGGGCTGCAAGTCCGGGACCAACACCGACGTAAGTATGACATACGGAGGAACAATAATAATATAATTATATCGCCTTATTTATACTGCCCGATTAGGACTATTATGTCCCATTATTCCAGCAGTAAGCCCAAGACGTATTATTAGGTGGTAAAAATCCCAAATGAGAGGATAACTTGTCATGTCCCGGCTGGGTTTCGAACCCACGACCTCTGGAATCTCTGGATTCACAGAGTGCCGCCTTTACCACTGAACTACCGGGACAGAGCTACCGGGACATACGGAGGAACAAAGGTAATTAGTTATCTTTACTGCCCCTTAGAAGTCCCATTCATCTAGCAGCTATTATGCATGCATTTGGTGATATTTCAACTCATGAATCACACACAAGCTGGATGTAAGGAAGACTTGGTCAGAATATTTTTTCTAGAATCAATAGTTTCCGAGAAATCGCGCTGGTTCGTTTAAAGTGAAACATCCTCTCTATCTATTAATTTTATGTATTACCTCAAAAATTCAATAATTGAATTGTTTTAATTAAAAATTTTTTTTATGGCATTGATTTTATTAGAAACTAAAGTACATAAATTCTTCTCATTAGCAATCACTCGCTCATATTTTTTCACAGACTATTTTCATATCAAGAATTACGGAAGGAGGAGCGGCAGAGAGAGATGGAAAACTTCAAGTCGGAGATCGCATTGTTTCGGTAAGTATGATTGTCTTTTTTAGACCCATGACGTGACTGCACCTCAGTGATATTCACGTATTACACAATGAAGAACTCATTCAAAACGTGTATCTGAGTAATGGCGAATATGGAATACGTAAGAAGCTGAAATTTTCCTTAATGATATAGTCCGTTCAAGTCAATGTAATAGTGAATTAGAAATTCAAACCTTTAGGCATTAGAGCTTCCTATACTCAAACACAGAAAAAAGTTTTACAAAAATGATCCCCCTCAATAACTGTTACGGGAATTCCCACAACTTCCGACAGTCTAATATTGGTTCTCTCACTTTAGGTGGTTCATTTTGATACGACGCGTCGTGACGCCGCCGTACAAGCCTAAATTTGGAAAAATTGACAACTTTGGTCTACATTAGATAGGCCCATCTGCTTGTATAATATTATATTCATTTCTTTCCAACCTCTAGCTTGATTATTATGGCAAAATGTATGGGTGGGAGTAGTAACTGAACACAATTTCTCCCCAGATAATAGTAACTGAACACAATTTCTCCCCAGATAATAGTAAGTGAACACAATTTCTCCCCAGATAATAGTAAGTGAACACAATTTCTCCCCAGATAATAGTAACTGAACACAATTTCTCCCCAGATAATAGTAACTGAACACAATTTCTCCCCAGATAATAGTAGCTGAGCATAATTTCTCCCCAGATAATAGTAACTGAACACAATTTCTCCCCAGATAATAGTAAGTGAACACAATTTCTCCCCAGATAATAGTAACTGATCACAATTTCTCCCCAGATAATAGTAAGTGAACACAATTTCTCCCCAGATAATAGTAACTGAGCACAATTTCTCCCCAGATAATAGTAACTGAGCACAATTTCTCCCCAGATAATAGTAACTGAACACAATTTCTCCCCAGATAATAGTAACTGAACACAAAAATGAATACTGAACACAATAACACAATTGTCAGTGCTTCCAATGAAAAAAGATGACACCTTGTTTTACATATAAAATAAAAACTTTCTATATTCGATATTAGATATTAGAAAAAATCCTAGTAAACAAATCAGTAGTCTGTAAAAAAAAAAAAAAAAAAATTCTCCCCAGATAATAGTAACTGAACACAATTTCTCCCCAGATAATAGTAACTGAACACAATTTCTCCCCAGATAATAGTAACTGAACACAAAAATGAATACTGGAACACAATAACACAATTGTCAGTGCTTCCAATGAAAAAAGATGACACCCTGTTTTACATATAAATAAAAACTTTCTATATTCGATATTAGATATTAGAAAAAATCCTAGTAAACAAATCAGTAGTCTGTAAAAAAAAAAAAAAAAAAATTCTCCCAATAATAGTAACTGAACACAATTTTCCCCAGATAATAGTAACTGAACACAATTTCTCCCCAAATAATAGTAAGTGAAACACAATTTCTCCCCAGATAATAGTAACACAACACAATTTCTCCCCAGATCAATGGCGTGGACGTGGAGGGCGCGCGCCATGACCAGGCCGTGTCCATGCTCACAGGTCTGGAGCGCTTCGTGCGCATCGTGGCCGAGCGGCCCGTGGCCCTGGCCAGTCCCGGGTTCGAGCCCCGGCCCGGCCTGGCCTTCTCCAAGGCCGCCTCCCCCTACTCCCCCAACAGCTACATGGCCAATCGGCCCAACTTCCGCTCCTCCTCGCCCCTGACCTCCACCAACTTCTCCCCGCCTCATCTGAACGCCAGCACGCCCAATGCGAACCCGGGCGCCCCGCCGGCTGCTGCAAAGCCTGTGGTGAATGTGGCCACCAAACCTCGCCCCGCCCCCCGCAAGCTCACCAGCTCCTCCTCCGTCACCTCCGGGCCGATGTCTCCCCCCCCTGCCCCCCCGCCTCCACAGGTAAATGAATAGCATACGTAACCTCGTGCTCCATGCCAGAAGTCAGGGCTAAGCGAACCTTTCTTACAAAGTATGCAGGATATGTAGAAATCTTCTGCTTTTTAATTGGCACCCGCTCAGCTTTCCAGCAGTCAAATATAGAAATAAAATGTTGTGTACATTGTACTTATAAACGCACCTGATTTCAAAATTGCTCTCAAGCCTGGCTGTAGGCCCTAGAGGGTCTTTTTTACTTTTCTCTCATTGTGAACAAGTTATTTATTATTATATGTTAAGGTGGTTAAGGTAAAAGAAAGTCCTGTCATATTTTCCCAGTTTCTATTCGTTCTTTTACTTGTAATTGCATGTTCCTGGTTTAAAACCCACAATCTAACTAACTTGCAAGTACTTGGTTTTTTATTTAAGTTTGGTACCGAGGGGAGTGGTGAGGTTGTGCGATGTATTTGTTTGTGAAAAGTAACTACTTTTAGGTAGGGGTAGTCTTAAGGTCTGATTTTGTCAGTTTTTTTTTTTTAATTTCTACTATCCCATATCCTCAACTTCGCCTGTAGCTTTCGACTGGTCAGATATAAATCACTAGCGGGTTACACCCGGCGCTCGCCAGCCTATCCCATACGCACACACTCACCAACACAGACACACAAAACACACACAAAATGTCATTTATGTCGAAAAACGTGAATGTTTTTTGTGTCAACCATTCATTTTTTATCCTTTCGCCATCGATATATCAAACGAAGTCTTTCTCGCTTTGAGTTGATAGGTCGTCACTTCAAATTTCAAGAAAAAATCATTTAGGGTAAAAAATGTGAATATTTTTGTGTCACCCATCCAAGTTTTGTCCTTACTCAGTGTAGCTTAACCCTAGGACGATATAACCTAGCCAAGAAGAATTCCCTGAGCTAAACGGACCTTTGTGCGAAATTTCTAGGTCAAACGGTGTGGATTTGTATTTAGAACATATACAGACAACTTCTTTTTATAGATACATTATCTTTTAACATCATTATGATTTCCTACACCTTTTTCCGATTTATACGGTTCTCGATAGGGCCCTCCACTTGTTCCGATCGTACCACTCGTCACCTGTCAATCCCTTCTCTCTTATATCACTACTCACACAATCCTCCCCATCTCTTCTTTGGTCTACTTTTTTTCTTCTTCCTCTTACCTGTATTCTCCCAACCTTCTCCTCTTTCCACATAATTCTTGTCTCCTCTTTCCACATGCCCATACCATTTGTAATCTTCTCTCCTCTGTCTTTTTTGACACTTCTGTTACCTTGATTCTATTTCTAATATCTTCGTTCCTTATTGTGTCCTATCTAGTTACTCCACAACTAATGAATATTCTCATTTCAGCCACTATACAGGTTGTCTCATTTTGAGTGAAAACAGCACGATTACTCGTACCCTGTTGGAAATAGAAAAAAGTCTATTCTGCAATTATTTTCATAGCTCAAAGGGGGACATGGTATGGTGACCTTTGCAGGGTGTGTCAAGGTTTTTTTTCAAGGT